>JAJGOT010000301.1:145000-477500 GCA_022457155.1 Cladopsammia gracilis
TTTGTCAAATCTGAGAGATGTAAATTTGTAATTGTGCTGGGAAGCCTGTGGCATTTTCAGTTTTCTATACATTTGTCTGCATAACTGTTGAGACTCTGTGGAAACAGTTTGCAAAGAAATGTACAGTGTGTATGGAAAACTCAAAAGCAAACACGCACTTCCTAGCACAAATGTATTTGCTGTATTTCACAGGACATCTTAATCTTGCAGACATGTATTTCAGAAATGTATTTAAGAAATTAAATTAGTATTTTTTCCAGAGATATCTGACATCCAATTCTCATACAAACACTGTATTTTGTACCATGTTTGCCATACTTTTAAAATGGTGTATGCCTATGCCAATGAATATGAAAGATATTCTTTTATAAACTGCAGAAATATTGGAATGAGATGATTCTTGTTGCAGTGATGAACACAACGAAATTGTGATTTAAGCAGGCCCGTAATGGGAGAGGCGTAGGGGACTCAAGCTCCCCAGAATTTTTGGAAGTTAATAAACAATTAATGTGCCAAAAAATGTTCCTTGTGAGACCGTATTCCTTAAAAATCTTCCAGTAATGCTCGGGCAGAATCTCCTGAGGTTAGTTCGAAATGAGGGTATGACTACTTGATTAGATGATGCACTGTGGGTATTGCAGTGTTCTCCGTTAATTTTAGCTCAGGAGGTAAGAGAGCATTCCTAACCAGTTAAACTAAAAGTGTGCGCCTGAGGCTCACTTTCCGATGGGGTAGAGCTAAATTCTTCAAAACCCAAATTCCTTCATTTAGAGACCTTTTTCCGGCAAATTCATGTATGAACACCTTCGACCGTCAAAGGTGAAACAACATACAACAATTTTATAATTCATTCCTTACAAAACAATAATTTTTTTATTATAGAATTCAAAAACCTCCAAATGCTTTCAGGGGGTAAAAAATGTTTCTTCAAGCGGTAAATTTCATCTGGTACCGCCTGATAAGGAGAACACTGTGTTGCAGTTATGTTGCTCAGATACTAGTGAAACGGGTATATTAGGAAACTTTTCATTGTGGAAATAATCATAAAAATTAAAATTGATGTTATTTTGTTGTTTTCAGTAACCTTTGCGATGCCGGCCAGTGAAAAGAAAGAACCTGTACCAGGACCAAGTGAGTGAGTACAGAACAAAGTAACTATTATAATTATTTAATAGCTGCTGTATTTTTAATTCCTTTCCCCTAGTGAGGCACTGTGGTTTTGTGGTTAGTACATCAGACTTTCAACCTGGGCTGGGTTGTTCAAAGCACGATTAAGCTAAACCAGGATTAGCATCAATTTTGAATCCAGTTAAATAACTAAACAGTGAAAGTTGTTCCAAAGTTTTTTTGCCCTTCAGTTTTGACTTTGACTTTTGTTTAGCTAAAAATTAAAGCTTTTAAGAACATTAATTATTTTTATAAGTAGAGAAATGAAATCCTTGGTTAACTTTTAATCCTTGGTTAGCGTTAATCAGCTTTCAAGCAACCGGTCCCTGAAGTTCAGTAGTTCGAGCCTGGTCTCTGTCGTCATGTTGTTTCCTTAGACAAGAAACTTTGCTCAATGTTGTGTCTCTCCACCCAGGTGTATAAATGGGTACCGGCGACATAATGCTGGTGGTAATCTTGCAGTGGACAAGCATCCCATCCAGGGGGGAGTAGTAATACTCTCAGTCGCTTCATGCTTCAGAAACGGGGTTAAGCTTTAACAGTTAAGAGCCATTAGACTTGTGAAGACTCCCCCTCTCCCCCCCTCAAAAAAAAAACTGCCAATAGCATCTCAGAAAAGCAAAAACAAAAACTTTCCTTCATGGAATTTCAGAATAGGACAGTCAAAAACTACATCCTTACAAAATCCTATACATGTAAGTTCTGCATGCTTTATGCAAAAGGAGAAGAAAAAGGAGAAGGAGAAAATGAAAGACTGGTACAGTTAGTTCTATTGTGAGATCTGAAGAGTATTGTGCAAGAGAGATGTAAGAAGTGGGAACCTTAAACCCTGTCCTTCCCAGAGTCAATTATGGAGACATGTAGTGTGGTTCTAACTTTTGAGTCTGTAGATGAAATCCTATGGTGTGACCATTCAAATAAAACCTCTTCAGCAGTACTTTCACATGCTCCACATCGTCTCTCTCTATCCAGGTGTATAAATGGCTGCCGGCGACATATTGCCTTAGGGTAACCTCGTGATGGATTAGCATCCCATGCAGGAGGGATTAGTAATACTGTCAGTCGCTTCCTAATGTTGAATGACCAAATTGAATATTTTATGGAAAAGGGGAACAAACCAGCCTTGCTATCAGTAATTTCTCTTGCAAAAAGTAGGGCTGTTCCTCTGGACACTGTAATTGATTTTTATGATTTACCGTTATGATGTTAAACAGTTTAATTTATGATTCTTTCATTTTTTTTTTTTTTTGTGCAGTTTAAAACAAAAATCAGCTTTGGAGGAAATAATGGAAGTAAGTGGATTTTTGTTGTTTATTTTACAAGAGATGTGGTTCTGATTTGACATCCTATTGCTCTATTTATTTATTTATTTACTTATCCATCCATTTATTAATGCACCGGTATGAATACCACCATAATCAGACAGATGTCTTCAATACTCTCCTAACCAGTGACATTTTTGTCGATACTGAAAAATACATGGATTGCTCTCTTGCAGATGGAGGAGCAGAAAAAGATGAAAATCAGTCGCAAAAATAACTGGATAGCAAAGGTATCCAAAGGAAATTTTCCATGCAAAAAAAAAACTGTTTTTTGAAAGAAGTCTACAAGAATTCCCTGTTTCCTTTTTCACAGATAGTCCATTTGATGCATTGTTTTCTTTCTTTTACTGGGAATCGTCGTTAAAGTTGTCACCAAAAAGCTTGGAGATCAGATAGATACTACAAAAAGAAAGGAACAGTTAAGGTACAAACCAGTGCTTACAGCAACAACAACAATTTAATATAGCATGAGGTAACTGTTCACAGCAATCCCAGCATTAGGTAACTGTTCACGGTCATCCTAGTATTAGGTAACTGTTCGCAATAGTCCCAGCATTAGGTAACTGTTCACAGTCATCCCAGCATAAGGTAACTCTTCACAGTTATCCCAGCAATAGGGAACTGTTCACAGTCATCCCAGCATTGGGTTTCACAGTCATCCCAGCATTAAGTTTCACAGTCATCCCAATATTGGGTAACTGTTCAATTTGTACTACCATGATTTGGTTGCAATAGCACACTTTAAGATTGTTAGGATAGTAAGAACATTGGTGCATTAATCCTCCAGTACCCCAGCCAAACATGATCCTTTTTAACTCATGAATATGCGAAGCATATTGATTTAGTTGTAGCAGTGGGATCAAATTATACTGAATTGCTTGCTCTATCAGCTGTTACCACTGTAAAAGTCACCTGTCTTACCAATGGGGAGGGCATTCGAGGGAGGGCAGGGGAGGGTGGGAAGTTAAATGCAAGGAGTGGGGAGAGGGATCAGTAGAGCAATATCACCTAACAGAAGGGAGGGTCTGTGAACATTGAGCCCACAATATGTAGTGGTCACCTGCCTTGTCCATGGTGATGGCATTGGAAGGAAGGGAGGGTGGGGGATTGGACGCAGGGGTGGGTCTGAATGTTTCGCCTTCACGTGTTGGCTTGATCGTAGGAGCCTTTGTTTAATTTCTCTTAACCTAGTCCTCAACAAATATTGTGGCGATGTGCTGCGACATGCACTAAGGAGTATTTGGATTTTCATCCTTAGGTAAGACTGTGTTGGTTATAAATGGTGTCCACAGAGGGTCAACAGCTTCGCTTGTATCTTTGGATTAAAAGAGTTTTTCATTCACATTGGATCCTAAAGATGTAAGTCAGCTATACTTTTTGGGAGACTAAACTATCTTCACTTTCACCCACCCCTTGAACAGTTTTTGTACTCTTCTCTGCTTTTAGTGCACCGTGAAACTAAAGATAGCAGCTAATCATCGATCAACTGGACAAACACATAAGAAAAAACGGAACTGTGAACAGTCCATGTACATGCGGGTGAAGTTAAGAACGCGATGCGCAATACCTGCAGTTGTGTACGCATTACATGCCTACATTATTTTTCTGTTTCTCCAGGGTCCTCACAGAGGGAAGAGAATTGATAGAATTCCGTATGAAGACATCTGCAAACTGGACACGTGACACTAAGGGGCAAAGTCCATTCAAGAACCCAGGGCGCATGTCAGTCAATATCAAAAATGGATGCTCCATAGTCACATGGCTGTGTTTGGCGTCAACAAAGATCAGCAAAGAAAACTTGATACTGTATTTTCTAGTTTAATGCTGTATCGTATGTCTCTCTACTCTAACTTGTATATATGTACAGAAGACAAAAAACTGGAAAACTGTACTGAAATACAATAATGTATTATAATAGACAATAAAAAAAGCCAGGGAAATGCTTCCTCTTTCAAGCCAACCTTCTCATGTTAATTGTATTACTGTTAAATATTGGGTGGAGGGCATACGAAGAGTGTTTTACTTCCTCTCCCCTCTCTCTTCCAATTTTTTTCTTTCCTTATTTTCACGCCGAGGCCATGCTTTCATGACCCACCCATGCTAGCTGTTGCAAACTGGGGAAAGTGCTCTCATATATGTGCCGTTGTGAGGGGTATGATTTTCAAGCAGAGTTATTTTGGGATAAGGTGTAGAAATGTTTTGGTCTAGAATAGGGTATCATTTGCCAGGAAACTGATCAGTCGTATGAAGCATCAAGACTGGAATAAGGTAAGAGTTTCAGAGTTGCAGCGGCACACCCCTACCAAAAATATGCAAAGTACACCTCTCCCCCTCCCCCCCCCCCCCCCCTTTGGGCAAACGACACTACAAAGGCTGCCGCAGATACCAAATGTGAAAATCTTCTTACTTCTCCGGTATGCCTCCCTCCTCGTAAAGTTTCAGAACTGGACGAAGCAGGAGAAATTAATTCAAAACGTGAAACTTGGCAAACATCTAAAAGAACTGTGGTCTGAAAGTTGCACAAAATGATCGCGTGCTCACACTCTTTCTAACGCGCATAAAATTAGGACGCAAGCCCCAAGGGAACCTTGGCAATTAACGCATGAATATTTACACAATCCACGGTAGGAAAAAAGATGGCGACTGGTACATTTACCCATAATTCTAAGCGCACAAAAATCTTAACAACGTTCATAAAAATGTAACGAAAAGTTGTAAAATCTTCAAACCTAGTCTACACATTGTCCTTAGTACCGGAACAAATATTGTAAAAATTTGGCTTTCTTTGTGCCTTATGTGCTGTGTTAGGTCCGCAAGGTATTCTGGTAAAATGAACAGCCGCCATCTTTTTTCCTACGGTGGATTGGGAATGGTTAATGAGCTAAAATGTAAACACTACGATTTTTCAAAAAATGGCTCAATTTTGCTCATTAACAAATTTCTATTGTTTCAATATTCAGAGGGGATTTGCTCCGTTTCTACAAGAGCTGTGGCCTTGAAAGTTGCACAGAATGATCACGTGCTCACACTCTTTCTAACGCGCATAAAATTAGGACGCAAGTCCCAAGGGAACCTTGGCAATTAACGCATGAATATTTACACAATAGAAAATGGTTAATGAGCTAAAATGAGTCCTTCGATTTTTCAAAAAAACGGATCATTTTTGCTCATTAACAAATTTCTATTGTTTCAATATTCAGAGGGGATTTGCTCCGTTTCTACAAGAGCTGTGGCCTCGAAAGTTGCACAGAATGATCACGTACTCACACTCTTTCAAACGCACATAAAATTAGGACGCAAATCCCAAGGGAACCTTGGCAATTAACGCATGAATATTTACACAATTGGAAATGGTTAATGAGCTAAAATGTGAACACTCCGATTTTTCAAAAAATGGCTCAATTTCGCTCATTAACAAATTTCTTTTGTTTCAATATTCAGAGGGGATTTGCTCCGTTTCTACAAGAGCTGTGGCCTTGAAAGTTGCACAGAATGATCACGTGCTCACACTCTTTTTATCGCGCATAAAATTAGGACGCAAATCCCAAAGGAACCTTTGGAATAAACGTATGAATATTGAAACAATAGAAAATGGTTAATGAGCTTAAAAGGGTCCTCTTCGATTTTTGAAAAAATGGCTCATTTTTACTCATTAACAAATTTCTATTGTTTCAATATTCAGAGGGGATTTGCTCCGTTTCTACAAGAGCTGTGGCCTCGAAAGTTGCACAGAATGATCACGTACTCACACTCTTTCAAACGCACATAAAATTAGGACGCAAATCCCAAGGGAACCTTGGCAATTAACGCATGAATATTTACACAATTGGAAATGGTTAATGAGCTAAAATGTAAACACTCCGATTTTTCAAAAAATGGCTCAATTTTGCTCATTAACAAATTTCTTTTGTTTTAATATTCAGAGGGGATTTGCTCCGTTTCTACAAGAGCTGTGGCCTTGAAAGTTGCACAGAATGATCACGTGCTCACACTCTTTCTATCGCGCATAAAATTAGGACGCAAATCCCAAAGGAACCTTTGGAATAAACGTATGAATATTGAAACAATAGAAAATGGTTAATGAGCTTAAAAGGGTCCTCTTCGATTTTTGAAAAAATGGCTCATTTTTACTCATTAACAAATTTCTATTGTTTCAATATTCAGAGGGGATTTGCTCCGTTTCTACAAGAGCTGTGGCCTCGAAAGTTGCATAGAATGATCACGTGCTCACACTCTTTCTATCGCGCATAAAATTAACATGCAAATCCCATGGGAACCTTAGGAAGTTAGGAAGTGTGTAATAGCAGACGTTTCGAGTCCGTGTTTCATTCGCAAAGAGATGAAAAAAAGACGTATTTTCTAGTAGGCAACAAAGTATATGTTGCAGGTAAATTTAATTTTTCACTAGGTTGTTTCTTAGTTCTAGTTAGGATTAAATTTTGGCCGAGGCGAGTCTGGGAACAATAATAAACAATAATACAAAAAAATATGCGTCACTTTTCATCGTGGTCCTGGTGGCGCAGTGGTAAGGACAGTGGACTACACATCTGAAGGTCGGGAGTTCGACTCCAGGTAAGTGCATACAAAAAATTCTATTTCATAATTTCTCAGTGATCTTAGCAGGTATGGCATAACGGGGGGGGGGTGAGATGAGAACTAGGGAGGGGAAGATAGTAGGATAAAGTGAGGGGGGCATGAAAATGGCAACAAGGGGGGGAGGTAAGAGGAGATCTATGGAGCAAGATGAAGGGAAGGGAAGGGAGAGGAGGTCAACGGAGGAAGAAATAAGATAAGATGATCTGAAAAGCCGAATTTTTTTTTTTCGGCTTTTTTTTCCGACCCCATAAAGAAATCCCTTTTCAGATATTTGATAGAAAAAAATTATCTAGTTAAAAAATTAAAAGTTGTTTTTCGAGATTCTTCTGAGGTTAAAAGCGATTTAAATAACTTGCCTTCTTCAGAAAATTAAGAAAATAACAGTCAATATGGCGGACTGAAACAACAGTTTGCCATATTGACCTTGATTTTCTTAATTTCCTGAAGAAGGCCGGTTAAACAGGCCGAAACGTCGATTAATAATCGTTTTTAACCTCAGAAGACCCCCCCCCCCCCCCTCCCCACCAAAAAAAAAAAAGGAAAAAAGGAAAAAAAGGCACACACACAAAAAATTAATTTTTGAAGAATGAGAGAAAGTTTCAGATATACAATAAAAAAAAGGCAATTGAAAAACTTTAAGTACAACATTAACAACTTTTCTAAGGTCCTGTTTCGCTGTCTACATGAATGTGATTCCGCTCTGGAAAAATTGGATCATTAACAGCACCATACGAACCACTGTTCAGCAGCTTTTTATTTGAAAGAATTTTATTTATTTGCGTTATATAAACTACAAAAATACAACTAACTATAATATATTTATTCCCTGTTTATTTACACTAAAAATGGGAATTTATATAAATTATTTCCCCTTGTAACAAAAATGCTCCTAAATCCTACATCTTATGAGTTCTACTTATATTATTATTGGTTATTCTAATTACCTGTGTTTTGTTGTCCACCAAAACAACAATATATTGCATTAATTTTCTTTGTTAGAAAAACCTTAGCTTCCAAGTACTAACCGGCATTCTTTGGCCAATACGATCACAAGATTAAAATGCAAAGTCTCCTTACTAATTGTCATCACACGGTTTCTAGCGAGAGACAAGACTGCAACGCACACCCATTAAAAGAAGCGCTTTCCTTTTCTTTGTGAAAAGCATAAGCGTGACCTTAAAAGAAACACCAGACTTTCCGTTGCTAATCGTCATGTTACACAACGTTCTCAATGCTTAATTATTCTTTGTAGAATATTGAGACAATATCAGGACAATAATGAACCAATATTGAAACAATATTGAGCATCAGGTTTACAGCAAACCACAAAAGTCTGCTTGTTTTTTGCCGTTTGCCGACAAACAGTACGTGAAAACTCCTTAGGTAAAAAATGGCAACTGCTGTGACCATCCGTGCCATTTGAGGGAAACGATTACACAATTCTAAATTACTAAATCTCTCTAGTATTCATCAGTTGATTATTTCCTTAATTCTTATCGCCTAAAGGCCCGGTTCAAACGTCGAACTTCACATGTGCCGAACCTAATGCAAATGAGCAAAATCTATTGTTCTTGCTCATTTGCATTAGGTTTGGCACATGTGAAGTTCGACGTTTGAACCGGGCCTTAAAGTATTAATATTGAAGAAATTACGTGTTGATCAATAGAATTTGGTGGTACACCTACTTTTATTGGATGATTGTCTTTATTCTTGTCACCTGTCTGGTTGACAATGTATTGATATTGTAAGGAGACATTTGATGTTGATACAAATTATTTACCACCGATATATAATCTTATGGCGTGTTGTCAGCTGAAGCCTTGTTTGTGACTTAAAGAATATGACTGAAAAATAAAATAAAAAATAAACTGTATTAAGGCAATGAGAAAGGCAAGAAACGCAACGAAGTGCGGAGTAACCCGATGTTCTCTTCTTTCTTTTCAAATGAGTAGGAACCATTTCTCTTATGTGTCAGGAAAACCAAACAGAACTGAAATGTTGGGCAGAGCCGTCAGCAGTCGAAAGTTGGTAACTTTACGGATTTTGAAGTGCAATATAACGCAATCTTAACTATGTGGGGTGTAATGTAACGCAACCGCCGCTATGTGGTGTGTAGTAGAACACAATCATCGCTACATGGGGTTACAATTGCCGCTAAGTAAGGTCTCATGTAACACAATCGCCGTTATACACATGGGTTGTAATTTTCTGTTAAGTGTAATGTAACACGGTCTATATGGGGTATAACGTAACACAACCACTGCTAAGTAAGGTTTTATATAACGCAAATTGCGGTTAAATGAGTTGTAATGCAACTTTTCTATTAGGTATAATGTAGCGCAATCCTTAAACTCACCCTAGCTGTTCCTGACGTCACATCATCAAAACACTTGACACACATTGCTCAATGTGAGTGGCGCATTTTTTGCTGTACAATCACCACAGTAAATCAAACTGTAAGAGACAAGAGACACCATGAACATTCACTGGATACTGATCAGTTTCTGTATTCTCATCACGTATCAGCTTGACAATGTATTCACACTGTACAGAGAAATTAGATGCTGATCACTAACATTTGATCATTTTTAATCCTCACTACTAATCGATACATTGAAATTGTAAGGAGAAATTAGAATTTTGTCACAAGCATTTGGGTGTACATGAGGGCAATCTCCCCTAGATGAGTATTTTGAGGTAAGGAGGAAATACAAGTGGGTCATCATTTTTGGAATCCTCGACAGAACTTCTGAGTGGTCCTATACTAGCGACAAATGTAAGAAATTCAATATTATTACCCGCAATTCCGACAGTGGTGCTGAAAAAGGAAAGAAAGCAAAAGATTAGAAAGACACAGTAACAATTTAAGTAGATTTGTCATTTTTGTTTCTGTGGCACTCTTTGGATGCTAGGCACACAAAGAATTGTTGTTATAAAGCAATAATGAAAGGATTTCAAAAGATTTACAAATAATGCAGGTGAGGATACCCTGCCTCTTTCACTTTTTTGTATATATATATATGTACTTGATTTGGAGAAGCTAATAAAATAAAAATAAAAATAATAATGAAAACATCTTTGGGTCTTCCTCGAAAATTGTCGTTATTTCTAGATTTACAAGCTTTGCAGATGCATTAATGAAAACACCTTGGATCTTTGACAGTTTTCGGAAACCTGTTGTACGAGACATGATAAAGAACAAATCTCTCTTATAGTCATAGAGAATTGTCTCTCGCATCCATTGCAAGTTGATACATCGTCATCGTTTTCCCATCTCCGTGCATTCTAATGAGTGTTCGAAATCTGAAATGGAAAGGTACATTTCGTATGAAATATAATACATGCCATTTTTCAACACAGGGTTTATTTGATGTCAGTCAAGAATTTTAGATGTTTTGACTGAAGCCGCGTTTACACTAATCTTTGGTTTGCCTGTGGTTCCTTGGGTTCCCTGCGCTTTTGTTACGCGGCAGTCGCAATTTTTGTTTGTCACGATGATTTTGAGCAAGCCTACGTCCAGCGGTGTCATCATAACTTAGATGCGCCTGCCTCTGAATGCGTCTTTCTATTTGCAAATGTATCATGCCAAATTCAAACTTATTTGTTGCTGGAAGCATTCATCAAGGTCACAAACGATTTAGTGACATTTCACGGGAAAGGCAATGTTCTTTTATAAGTTTTTCAGCGTTGTTACGTGCTCAGCGTTTGCCGATTGAACAATGGATCACAAAGAATTACTTACAATGGTATGTAATTCGATTGCAATTTTGAAGGCAAGGACCAACGTAACAAAACAGAAGCACCGGATCCAAATTTGAGGATTAGTTTAGCATTTATTATAGGAGTTTTGTAATTTTTAAGTCTTACCTTTTTCTACTAGGTTTAATGTGCACGGCTCTTTAGAAGACTACTTTTTAGTGATAAGGACTCCGTGAATAAATAAAGTTATTGTTGTTGTTGTTGTTGATCTAATCAGCAATAAATAATAGCAATCAGTCTTGCTTTTTTTCGTTTATGGTAATTGACCCAATAAATAAATTTATGAAATTATCAAAATCTGTATGTAAATTAACTGTTTCCGTTATGTTTTACTGCCCAGAATCTGCTCGCAGCATTATCATCACAATTTGTAATCTCTGGTATAGATGTTATTGAACTAGCGTCAGGTCCGTATTGGGAAATCATTGGCCGAGTTCTTTTTTGCAAGTTTATGGACCGAGCCGAAATTTGCAAAAAAAGAACCGAGACCAATATTTCCCAACACGGAGTGAACCAGTTTAATTTGCTGATAAATTAATGCATCCCGTTCACGGCAAACGCGCGCGCGCCAAAGTAAAGCATATATTTTGCGTTTTTCAGGCCACTTTCGTAACAATTTAACCAAAATTATCCGCGAAACATGAAGGAAAAAGTGTTTTTACTTAATAAAAACGTGTTCTTTGTTTAATTTTTAATGAAAAGGGATTTTGCGAAATTAATTCGCGAGCGCAAAAATTCGGACCCTTCAGAGAACCAATCAGAATGCTCCTTTTCATCACGGACCAGTTCAACCACACAATAATTAGAATTATCATATGACCCGTACGGCCCTGCGAACCTTTTCTTTGCAAAACCATTGATGAAAGTCCCGTATGAGGAGGTCTGGCTTTATACCGGTATAACTCGTTAGCATGCGTTCCTCAACGTAGCCAACAAAGAGACATGCATAATTTGGTCCTAGTCGGCTACCCACGGCCACTCCACCTGTTTGCTTGTAAAATTTACCATTAAATCCAAAGGTGTTAAGTGTTAATACTAGTTCTGCCATACGTAGGAGAGAATCTGTGGGTGGTTCAAGTACCTCTCTCTCTTGTCAAGATAGTGTTGCAGTGCGCGGAGACCCTCATCATTGGGTATAACTGTATAAAGTGACTTAACACTTTTTTCATTTCATCATTCAGTATAACGCTGCGCAGGTAAGTTAAATATTTATCACTCCGTATGCCATGACCTCGAGCCAAATATTTTCCCATCCGGCCCTCCCACTTAGTCAATAAGTACATAATATTTCAGATCCCCTAGCCAGTCCCTTTTCTTACACAGCCTTAAGTAGTTAGGTTTGGATTGTATAAAGCTCTTTTCTCACCAGTTTTGTTTGAACTGCTTCTGTTTCCTCTTTGAGTAGCAACTGAACTCGTTTGGACACCTCCTTTGTTTCCTTGCGTTCTTCTAAGGCTTGAGAATGTGAAAAATTCAGTGTGGTGATCTTTCAACACTTAAGAATGCCAAAATACAAATTTCAATAAATTTCATCACACCGTCAAAAAAGGGTGCTTAATAACTTTAATTTGAATGTGACAAAACTTAATTTGTTAAGAACAAGCACACTGGGTTTCACTTTGTGTCTACTTGTCTACTTGTGTCCACTTGTCAATATTGATTAAATCTGACCAATACTGATCCACATCACACCTTCTTTAGATCTTTTTCAGTGTTTTGCAGCTTGTTTTTTAGCTCCAGCTTTTGTTTGATTAGCAGCTGTTGTTTTTCCTGACCTTCCTGTAAAGCCTGCAACAAAACAGTTAAGCAATTATTGTTGTACCATTTTTAACCCGTGAATACGCGCATGCGTAATAAACGGGGTATCAGTAACGGTGGCTTAAATTCACTTACTCACTCACTCACTCCTTCCATCAGCTGTAAACTTAGCGACGTAATGCTTTGTTAATGTCACGCGCAATTGAAAGACACTGTTTATGTGGGAGAAAGGCCCGGGGGGTAAGTGTTGTCCAGGACCCGAATGCTGCCTGCCACATGCGAAGCAAGTCACTGGGGCTAGTGTCAGCGAGTGGCATAGAAACCATGGATTGCCCGTCATGGAGTACAGCTGAGTGGCGTGTACCTATGCCAAGCTCCTAGAGGGGTGACTAGCGAGGGGTAGTGGGCGTGGCCACCTTACTCGACCCAAGCTAAGGCAACCCAGGCATCGCTTCAGTGTGGGACTGAAGGGTTGTCGCCAGCAACACTTATCCCCCAAACCGTTTATTGAAAAAACAAAGAACATTATTACATTTTACACAATAAACACGGGCCAGAGTGGTAACCTCGGTTGGGTGAAAAAAAAGAAGGGAAATGCGGTGAGTGGGAGGGAAATAAAAAGTTGCCTTGTACAGTGAAATTGAACTGAATGCAAAATAGAGCGACTACGGTGAGGGGGCCTTAAATCTGATTGGCCAACAGACTGAGGCGCGTGCATGCTAATAGTGTAATTGGCTGCTAAAAATATGTGGCAGTTCGAACACGCGGGTAAGTAAAGCAAAGTACAAGAATTCGATCAGCCAGAAAATACGTGCTATGACCGCAAGGCACAAGGTTCAAATGAGCTAAACATTAACTCTAGTTTATGCTGTGGCAAAAACATTCATTACAAATACGTTTCGTAACAAGAACAACGTGAATCCAGCAATAACAATAGCAAGAGGCTGCAAGCAGCCTATTCTCATGCGCATGCGTAAGAAAGTTTTATGATATATTTTAAACATGATAAGAAGATGTCCGACATGGAGAAGAGTTACTCCTTTCATTCAGTCATCGTTCCTGCAAACCACGTTGTTTACCATCGAATGTTTTGTAAATGAAGCCAGTGATTCTTCTGAATGTTATATATACCTAACGTGATCATTGGAAATGTAAGTAGGGTTGTAGAAGGTGCTTTCGTGACACTTCAGTAACGCTGTTTTACCGGAAGTGAAAGTATCCGGAAGTCACTGAACAGGAAGTGTAAATGGCAAAGCTATGAACCGGAAGTGCCAATTTAAAATATGCGTGCATAAATTTGCATGCAAAATCGTGACACAAAAAGTAAAAATAATAAAAAAAAAGAAAAACGGAGCCCATTTTATAACTCATGCCGCTACGCGCATGAGTAACAAGAAAAACGGAGCCAAAACCTTACCTCATGCCGCTACGCGCATGAGTAAATAGGGTCAGGGTTTGAGAACCTTGGCGGCACACACCTATCCTAAATTGTCGGGAGCCCCCCCCCCCCCCCACCCCCCACGGGTTAAATTCATATCAGTTGAAGCAGTTGATTGTATTGCTTTGCACTAAGTGAACAGGAAGTGTTCACTCAAGCAGCAAGCGCAATTAAGGACCTATGCATTATGGTGTGGGGTGTTACCTTGCACGTGATCCAGCGCACGCACACGCTAATATTCCCTTTCTCGTCCAATGTTATTGGAGTGTCTTGCTTGTTCTGTGTTATAAAAAGTCGCCTGCCTTTTTGCTGTTCAATCATTCGAGGCTTCTTGTCGTAAGCGGTTCATCAGTGAAAGACGTAGGAAATAAGCATAAGGTAAGTGATAGCTCGACTAACACCTTCATATTATTAGGCCGGTAGACCCGTAGTCACTGATATAGCCTGTATGCTAATTTAACTTGTTGTTTTGCCACTGACTTCAGTGCTTGTATTTACAACAAAACCTACTCCGGTTTAGCTTTTATCAACAGAAAATGATTGTGTGTGTGTAGAGAATCGATGAAATTGTTAGTTCACAGTGAAAATGAGGAGAACAAAGTGTTACGGAGAGGCAGTGACTAAAAGGTTAAGTGTCAGTATTTAGACATCATACACGGTTATAACAGACTACTATGAAATCTATGAAAGTTGTTTTTCAACTGACAAAGTTTAAACTCTGTCACAAAAGCCGTGTATAAAAGATTTCGGCGACAGATATTAGATACCAATGTTCTTGGATCGGACGAGAATATACGACGCAAAAGTAAAGTTAGCGTGACAAAAATGATACTCCGGTCTTCTGAACATTGGTCAGAGCTAAAAATTCTCTGTAGGGTTTCAAAACAACTTCTTACCACGCAATATAAAAAGAGAAGAGAGAAGAGTTAACTGAAGCGAGAAGAGTTAACTGAAGCGAGAACGAAGATGTGTTGTTTACAGTTTATACGGCTAAAATAACTGAGATACGACGCGCGTTCTGATTGGTCAAAAACCCTATTGACTATTGTGCCGGTAAACTCATAGAAAACCGCGCAAGAGAAACTGTAAAGTAAACAAAGTTCAATTTTCCGTTTTTAATACCGCATCAACACAAGCGTGAGGAAAAAGAATTTAACAACTCGAGCCGGTTTAGTGTCTTACTGCATATTGTGGTCTGTAAGAAGATACTTGTAAACAATAAGTTGCTGCTCAAACCTACATGTAAGACAAAAATTGCCCACGCACGCAAGTAAACAATGCTTATCGACAAAAGAACACTAAGCTTATTTTAAAACTGTCAACAATAGGAATATATTTTCATTTAACATTGGCTTGGAAAGACTTGCATGCAGCGATAAAGGACAATCAAAACAACGTCGATATGTACTTTGTGAAGTTCACTAAGATGTAGGTTTAGTGAAAAGCTCAAAATGGATCCCAAAGAGCAAACAATGGCTTTCAAACTGAGGAAATTTTTGATTGAAATTCAACTGAAGTTTATAAATGTGCCTACAATTTTTAAGATAACTTCTAAATAAGACGGATTTGCACAGTGGAATTAAAAAGTATATATCTTTGTTGTTTAGGATAATTATTTTACGCCGATTCCATTTATACGCTTTATCATGTTTTGTTTTTGAGAGCGCTTTGCTTTCTATGGCATACTTTTGTACCGGATGCAGTTTAAATTCTGATTGTGTCCAAGCAAAGATGATCAATAGAAAGAAGAAAATGAAACTAACAAAAATTATAGGTTTATGGTTAAACAAATTATTTGCATGAAATGATCAAACAATTCAGTCTGTTCCATCAAACCAATCAACAACAATTTATTTCGGTATTCCCATTTATATACATGGTATTACCTAAAATTAACTAAATTAATAGTATATTATAAAATAAGAAAAAAAGAAAAAAAAACTAACATTACATGTCGGCTCTCATTCTACATGACATGCATTCGAAAACAAAGGCAGCAGTTGATCGACAAACAAAGGGATCAACATTGTTGAAAAGAAACAGTCTTTTTGAAGTGTTTTCTTGACTATTAAAGTGGCTGTATTTTTTATTTATTTCGTGAAAATTTTTCTTGCGTATTTTTTCTTTCATTTAATATAGTACTTCGAACGTGTACAGCAGACGTGATGTCGCATGACGATTCTATATGTTCCAACACGTTCTTGGCTTCGACGCACAGGATTATTCAGAAATGTACTAAACCTGGAGAGGTTTTAAGAGGCTATGAAACGTACTATGAAAGAAAAATGTTCCACGGATTGGCCACGTTCTATCTATTAACATCAATAAGTTGCCACGATTCCAGCGTGGTGACCCGATGGTGTAGTGGATATCACGCCCGACTAGTGTGCGGAGAGACGTGGGTTCGAATCCTGCTCGGGACACGAATTTTTTCTTTCATTTAATATAGTACGTCGAACGTGTACAGCAGACGTGATGTCGCATGATGATTCTATATTTTCATAAAAGCTGCAGTAGAAAAGAAAGTGAGATTCATTTTCAACCTCATCAGAATGGCAGAAAGAACAAATTCTAAGATTTTCTGGGGTCTTTGGGATGGTATGTCTGCCAGTTTCTATACGTAATTTATGGTTTCCAAGTCGAAATTTGTTTATACACTTTTTATGTAAAGGATTCTTGATGTTGTCCAAGAATTCTGTTTTTTGGGTATTTTTCTTAAATATTGAATAGAAGTTTAGTTTCTTATTTGTATTTAATAGGTTCATTTGGTGATTGATAATTTCATTTTTTAGATTTAGTTTTAAAAGAGAAATAGATTTGGAACAGTTATTATTATTTAGGTTTGAGGTGTTTATCTTGTATCTTTCACACAATTTATCAATTTTTTGTTTAAAGCTAGATTGATTATTTACGGACATTTCTTTTGATATTTGCAAGGATTGTTTAGCAAGATTGTCATCTGGCAGATTTTCTAAATGTAGCCAGAATTTTATTATGTTTATTTCAATTAATCCTTTTAATGGAAGTCTGCCTAGTTCATTTCTGCAGGCTACATTTGGGCATCGCTTATTTACTCCAAGAAATTGTTTGCAGAAGTAAATGTGTGTCCTTTCGATAACATCTTTTTCCCAGGAAATATTGTCGTCTTTATCATATGCCCCCCATACTTCCGATCCGTAGGTAAGTATGGGAAGAAATAGCGAATCAAAAATTTTATTTGTAAGGTATATTGGTAGTTTAGTGAAAACAAGATAACGACGAGTGGAAAAGATAGATCTTCTTGTTTTCTCCATTAAGTTAATTTTATTTATCCTAAAATTTCCATTTGATGAAATATAAGTACCGAGGTATGTGTAGTTGTTAACAATTTCTATTTTGTCACCATTAATAAAGAAATGTTGTTTATCGTAAGTTGATTTTCTACATTTCTTTTGAAAAATTAGAACTTTTGTTTTCTTAGAATTAACGTTTAATAACCAGTCTTGGCAAAATTGTGATAGTATAGTTAATGCATTTTGCAATCCCTTAGCAGAATTAGATATCAAAACTAAATCGTCCGCATAAAGAAGACAGTTCAGTCGAGAACCATTTGGTAACAAAATGCCATCTGTACCATTGTTATCCAAAAGTGAGGGTATTTCGTAACAGTATAGGAGACAGGATGCAACCTTGTCTAACCCCTTTACAATAATTAAAATATTCCGTTCTTTGTTGTCCGCACCTGATAGAACACTTTGTGTTTAAACAAAGGTTTTTTATAAGATCATAGAATTTTCCACCAATGTTGTTCTTGAGAAGTTTGTAGAGTAGGCCGTCATGCCATATGGAGTCGAAAGCCTTTTTAAAATCAATAGTTACAAAGACAATTTTAAAACGAAATCCAAGCCGTGTTAGCTTTGTACGATTTATTAAATTGAACATCAGATCAGATAGTTCGAGGTACAAACATTCACAATAACAACACCCGCACAAAGGGCACTATACGAGCTACGAAATGAAGTACTAATAGCGTTCCGCCCAGGTGACGTCATATTTGGCAGCATTGCATTGTGGAATCGAAATGCGGACAAATATTTCAAAATGGCTGCCTCGGAAACACCAGTTTTTGCGATTCCTGTACATGTTGTGGATAATTGTCGAGTTGTACCCAAGAACAGTGCTTCGTAGCACCTGCTTTTTTCGTAGCTACCTGCATAGTTCTTGAATGTTTGTACGCATTTCAATCCCATGTTGCTGCGCGCCAATTCTATTTTTAGAATCTGGGCGAAACGCTATTGGGGACTGTTGAGGTCGAAAAAACTGCCCACCGAACTCAGATCTCCTCAGAGACGAAGTAATTCGGGTGAACAGTTCGTCGCGCTGAATTTGTCCGATTTACATCGTTCGTCCGGAGGATGAGGTCTCAAGCTGATTCCCACATTTTCCGTCTTTTCTGAGATGAAGACCTTGAATGAAAGACCAAGCAAGCGAAGTATACCGAGAAAGTAGAATCCCAAATCAAGTGTTCGCCAGTGTAGTAGATCTGGACACATCACTTGGCTGAGTTTCGCTGTTAACCCTCTAGCTTTTAGTTTTAGTATGAGGTGGCTCCAAGTAGTTTTTTGGGGGTCACACTTCCCTTTTTGAATGCGCTTATACATAATTTTACTTTAGCTCAATGAATCTGAATTCGATACCAGATGCTAGGCTTGGATGAAAGTTTTGAGCGATGCTCTTTTTATGCTAATCAACGTTTCCATAACAACGGTAAACAAACTCGGCGAAAAACAGTTTTTCCTAATTATCTTTCTTTTCGATAAGATTACGTATAAGCGCATTCAAAAAGGGAAGTGTGACCCCCCCCTCCCCCCCCCCCCCCCCCCGGCATAAAAAGGTTACGCTTTTTGCCGACCCACAAAAACGTCCTCACAAAAATCTTTTTTTTTTTAATCTCAAAAAGTCACCACAAAATCTCTAACCCCAAATGGTCCTCGGATCGCAAATTTCAAACCCCAAAAAGGTCTTCGCACCTCCACGTCATTATTATACCTGAGTATCCTATGAATGGAGTGAAATCCCATTTCGGACCCCGATTCAAAATAGCCACCTTATAGTTCAGACTTCTCCACAACAAGATTTGATATATCATCAAAACAAGCAGCTTATTCTAATAATACGAACCTCGTATAATTTGTGCGGGATGAATCCCCAAGTGAAAGATCGTTGAATGTCTGTTAGAACTTGGTGGTAGGTTAAGCGCAAACTTGAGAGGACACAAAAGTTCGCTCATGAAAACAACACTGCCGTTTGTACTCATTAACAACAACAGCTCGATTTTCATCTGATATTAATCTTTAATGTTTGAAACATGGTAAACCTATTCGCTGCACACGATTTATAGTCAGGATCCAGGGGTCAATTCAATAAACTTTTACAAGTGTTATTTACAAGTGTAGCCATTGTTTCAGAGGTTGAAAACAATAGCTACACTTGTAAATTACACTTGTAAAAGTTTTATTGAATTGACCCCAGTGTTTATTTGGTTATTCATTCATTCATTTGCAATATTTAGGCAGAGCTACCTGCTGTAAATGTTTAACAAACTGTGGCTGGGGGCTAACTAGAAAACTCACCCGTTAATTTAGCTCCCAGACTCAAATTAATATTAACTATTTCAATTATTAGTACTTAGTTCAAAATGTGTGTAGGCATTTTTAAAAAATATAGTTGTAAAAAATAATGAGTAAATAAAGTATTGTTGCTGTTGTTGTTGTTGTTGTTTCACAACTTTCAAATTAATATTGAGGCGTAGAAAACTATTTAAAGAGCAGTCAAATAAAAGGTAAACTTAAAATGGACTTAATTTTAACTGCTCAGCAAAATGAAGGCAATTTTTATCGCCAGCCGCCAAACTGCCACTCAACAACACGCGGGTCGTAAACCGTCGTTAGAAATTTAACTGTCAACAGATAAAATGTTTTTCCTGGCCTGTCAACCATCAAACTAAGTAACTGCTACAAATATATCAAATAAACGTACATAACTAGGTATATCATTCTGTGTTACCTGAGGATTGTAGGGAACGTTTGTTATTCATATCCTTCGTCACTGACATCGCTACGTGTCAGCAAAAATTGGCTCCAGAAAAAAACGTTTTGGCTTGCAAACCAGGACATTGACCATTCTCTAGTTTCCAACAACATTTCTCGAGCGTAAAGCTGTTATCAAAGTGGTTATTTTTGGAGATTAGACTAAATTCTCGAACTTTAACTCCTTCGGTCTGCTCTTGGTAAAAGTGCAAGCGAGAAAATGAATAATGGATTTCTTAATAAGTATATCTGCAATTCAAATAAGGTAATTCCCAGGAGAAGGTAAGAGTTTTTATACTCCATTTAAAATATTGACCATTTCGATCCAAGATGGTACTCCCCGCTAAAAAAAAAAAGGCTATGCAAATGCGGAATAAAACTAGCATCTTGTATCGGTATGAACTTTATATCGCGTCTTTTATGCGTCTCTACTCCCGTTCATCAACGCTCTTGCTAGTCGATAAATTAGTTTTTTTCAAGTCCTTCCTGGATGCTATTAGTCAGTACACTCTCCTTTAAGTTCATATTAAAACGTCTACCTCATTGAAAAATTGACTTTGTAATTAACGGCATATGCAATCAAGATGACGCGAAACAAAGTTATTATATTGTACAAATTAAAACGGAAGACAGATAGACATGAACTCAAATTTACGGTGCTTCAAGTCATCAACATTATTTTTCAATTCTCTTTTCTGTCATAAAGAAGATAGGCTAAACCTAGAGTTGAGGCTTGTTAAAAAAAACCTAGGTTTCAGTTGAAGGCTAGTTTTGTCTAACCGAAATATTGGGCACATATAATTAAAAGAAATCGAACGAATTCAGCTGTCTGATCAGCCTTGCATGTTAAAGTTTTTTATTTAGTTCATTGCTGATCCTGATCTACACAAAGATCCAGCTACATTTTGCTACTGTTTGTTCAAGTGGTCCTTGCATTGTTACAGAGGTCACTAGATTTGAGGGCCGAGCCATACTCATTTCTGGTTGATAAGTTAATCATACCATGTGTATTTACAGCATTTTTTTTAAAGAACTCTGTATCAAAATTAATCAATATTGAATTGCCAAATCCTTGTTTTATATATCTTATGTAATTCTGAACGTTTTTTTGTTTGGCATATTATTCTTAATATTTTATGTACAGTTTTTCTTCTTTCATATATTTAAAATGTATATACATTTAGATACAGGGCCCCCATAGGTAACAGCCATTTAGCTCAACGAGCTCCTGCCTAAATAAAGTTACTGACACCTACAAATGCAATGGAAAGAGAGGTCCGAGCTTAGGAACGCATTGCATTATGGGAAATATGTTACATGAGATAGCCCACGGGGTTCTTTGATTTCTTTCCTTTGAGTATTGAGTGTTATTTTATCGACAGCCTAAAATCCCTAACAATACCGATAACAATGATTTGGGGTCTCTGATGAGGAGAATTAATTAACTGAGTGAGATCCTCGAGAAAGGATACGTTTCCTATGAAAGTAACATATTAATTAAAACACCATCGATAAACGGAAGGACTTAACTTCTTGGGATTAACGATACAGTTATCGTAATTCTGTGTGAAGATTCAATCAGTTTGTTTTTACACGGCGAGGTGTTCACGTTGGTTGACCCTCTGTTGGGTTTGTTTGCTTGCATTATCTTAACACAATAGCAATCGGATGCGAGGCTTCCTTAATGCATTAACAGATTTGTTGAACATTCTAACAATACTCATATTGTAATCTTGTCTTCTACTGTTCTACAACTGGCAGTTGTTTTACCAACACTAAGCATTTTTCAAATATTTTCGCTCATTCAAACATGCTTCGGACGTCAAGTTCCTTAGTGTCACGAGAAAGTTTTGTTCGTTAAATGAGAATTTCTCAGTGCAAAGATAACTTCCCTTCAGGAATCATGTATATTTTTTAAATCAGTAAATCGAAATACCGGAATATCTAATCAAAAGTGTTTGTCTAATCTATAAACAAATGGCCCACAGGCAAGGTGTATCTTTTTATCTTCACTAATGTGTTTACACTCCTGGGTATTCAATTGTCACTTGCCTTTGTAATACCGAAACGCTTCTGTCACAGTTATTTTCGGCAAAAGAAAATATGATTAAAAGAAAAACATTAAACAGCTTCAAAGATTTCCGCTTGTTAATGGAAAATGCGAAATTAATGTCTCATCACATTATAACCAAGTTTAGCAAAGAGAGCGAGTGCTAAGACCGATCACACGCAGTGGAGCTTCTAAAATAACTGCTAATTGACTTTAATGCGATTACGTGATAAATAGGTGCGTTTTAGCATGAGGCGATATTTTAAGGCGTTTCTGATTCATCTTCTCGATTTTAGATTAAACTAAATTGAATCCTATCAGTTTGTACAATGCAATTTAGTGACCCAAAGTGTTGTAATAGCCATTATCAGAACATAATATAATTTATTATTTTTTAAAGTTACCTACAAAGTATCCAAAACGTCTCTTCCTTTTATTTGCGGTGATGTTAACATATTAATGTGAAAAGTAACATATTCAATTGTTGGTATGCAATTTTCTGTTGTTGCACGGCCGAAGACCTTTTCAGTCGGTCAGGTGGATTTAAAACGAAGAAGTAATAAAAAAATCAACCGAAAATAGTTTGTCTTGTCATCTGATCTGATAAGGAAAAGTAAAGATGATAAAAATCAACAAATCAACGCTAATGGATAAAATCGTGACGATAAACAAAGACGTGTCAACATATCTTGTATGCGGAGCGCATAGCAGCTAGGGTGTCTTTATTCAGTCTCGCCAGCCTACGCGCGCACTCAGTTACTTTGGTTCTTGTAAAAGTCTAAACCAAGCGTGAAGCAGCTAAATGAACCAGGAACAAAGACCCGACGATCGGCCGAGAGTATCTTCGTTTCTTATTGACGATATTCTAGCTCCCCAAGCTGTTTCCACTGTGGCGCTATGTCCCAGTCAGAGCTCACAGGCGGTAGAGGCAACTTTGAGGCATCCCTCTACTGGAGCGGTCATGGATAGTTCATTTTCATGCAACCCGCCTTTCGCTTCAGCTTGTCTTCAATGTTACGGTAACATTTATTATGAATGTTTTCAGTTTCTGTTTTTTGATCCTTTTCGACCGTAAAAATTTCGCTGAAAATTGACTTTCGAAGAGTCCGCTTGTTCTCTGTTGAGACTTTAGACCGACAAATCAGTACCCTTGTCGTTCTAACCTATTCTTATCTTTATCGAGTAACAGTAGCCTTTTGAAATGGGGCAAACATGCCAAATAATTGCTTAGAATGAAATCAGAATGTTTTCAAGTCTGTGTGAATTTCAAAACACAATGTTTGTTTTAAGTTTACCAAGTTTAACACGAACCATATTTTTCCTTCCATTTGTTTATATTCCACGATTGTAATCGCACTGTTGGCAGTGGTATAATTGTGTCTCCGTTGAATGATCTAGCATATCAGATGAACATTACCTTACTTAAAGCTTTGATTACCACTGATATATCGTGTTGTATGGCGCTGTTTGTTGTAGGGATAGTTTACTGTACATTAAACACTGCTAGCTGTACTCACCTGAGTGGAACGGAAGTTGATCCAGTGTTCCCTGTTTAACACTTGTTGGTACACTATAGGCTCGAGATGTGAGATTCAATTTCTACATTCTAAACGTAAGCTTTCAAATTTCAAACTTCTACTCGTTTTAAGGTGTTACTGAGATAGCAGAACTTGAGCTGAGCTTCTGTGAAACATGCCGCTCTATTTTATTCATTCTATCTTTCAAACGAAAGAAACAGAATTTCCAATTCATTTCACCCTTTGTCAGTGCCAAGTCTTGTTGAGGTAGAAGAAGTTAGAGTAGCCATCGTCTCGCAGTCGCACCGTTATTCTGTGGAATATTGAGCTCTCGTTTATCCATTTATTCTTTATATCCAGTCTTGTATCCAGACATTACTGACCAAGTACCAATTTCCTTCGATCCACTTGTTTCTTCTTTGTTCTATAGCGTGAATAAATTTCACTTCTCACATCTCATGACTTCTATGCATCTCAAGGCGAAGGAAAATTGTTTAAAAGTTGCACGTTTTGTTAACATGAAGACTGCGCTAATAATTTGCGTCTCTTTGTTTGAACTTTATTAGCCATTAGTTTTACAACAGAAAACAGACAGATAAGTTAACCTGATACGCGGATATATAGACAGTAACGATCATGACTGATTATTGCATGATAGGTCGTGATACATCAATGATGATAGCGGGAAAATGAGGTTAAAAGCGAAGGTAATCAAGTCAATTTCTATTGCACGCTCGTCTCTAACTTTGTCACAGTTGCACTGACAAAGAGTTGGGAACTACATTTTTACCACAAGAAAGTACTGCGTCGTTCCTTTCATTTGAATGATCACACTATGTTTTCATCCACAGATTGAAACGTTAGACTGACCATCTTGAACTGCATATATAACAGTATCACAAGGAAGTGCTGCTCAATAGCTTTCATTTGAAGGGTTTGACATTTCGGTAGGATTTCATCCCCAGACTCAACAGTTAGAACACCATGTATATTAACAGCACCACAAGAAATTAATGCGGCTCCATCGCTTTCATTGAAATTGTCAAACTTTATCTTTTCATCCAGACTAAAAATTAAGAATTACCCGCCTGTTCAGCATTAATAGCATCATAGGATACTGAACGGCGAACTAAACGTTCTGCCGCTCAATTCCTTTCATTGAATGGTCGCACTTAAAGATTTCATTCAGAAACTACACCATAAGATCCATACTTTGACTCTAGAAGTAAAAGGCTTTAAAGTGTTTTATGGGATTTCAAAATTTAATTTAATCAGTATGAAGTGACGTGTCCGCTTGATGTTCTGAGCGTGTTAGCACTAGGTATTTTCTTGTGTAGTTCGCATCCATACATGGCCGTTTTACAGACGGATAACGCCTTGAATCTCAGCTCGTTTTATAGCCATCGAGTGAGTGAATAAACGCAAAATCAGCAGACAGTTTTGGTACAAAGTAATGTAGCAATTAATGTTTTGTTTTCTTTCTAAAGTAATTTCGATAGGTTACAGCCTCGTACGAAGAAATTGACCTTGCGTGTTATGAATTCAATTGATTACGAAAGAACAATCTTAAATGGAAAGAAAACTGATAGAAATTTAGGGCTGTTTTGACGTTTTCCCTTTCACTATCATATCGTGTTCTATGTGATGTAAAATAATTGAAATAAAATTAATTGAAAACAAAGCCTGCGATACTCGAGAAAATAATACGCAAGGAAAGAGCTCCGAAAAAAAAAATGAAACTTGAAAAAAAAGTCACGTTTTATCGCCTCTCCGCAAATTAAAAGCAACACTACTCGCACAACCCGCTATATTTTGATATTTTTACAGTTAAAATTGATCGAAATTCATGAAAAAGCGGTTCGATTTATAGAAATCATTTCGTAAGTTTAGTCCGAATAAAAGTGTTTTTGCGTTAATGAAAAAATCAAGCAAATGAAGTGGGAGAAACTGAAACGAGGCAATACTTCCTTATTTAATTCGCAGTTATCGTTTTACTCGTGAACGGAATGGAAATGAAAGCTTGGCTTGATATAAACCTTAGTTAGGATTTTCTAAAGGCTGACCTGCCTCGCTCAGTTTAATGATCATTAATATAATTCAATGTGGTTTGTTAAGTGCATCGTTATTACAAAGCTGTACACACAACCTAATGGCTCTATGACATATTTTAATTCCGTCAAATCAACGTTTCTTTATTCCGTCAGTATCCCTTTGAAGTTTGCTTCACATGTCAACCTCTATCTTCACTTTCACAGAAAGGTTTCGTTTTCATTTCCCAATTTTTTTCCGGGAAACAATTAACCATTAACTATTACAAATGTTTTTCGATCTACCTTGATGCCAATTTAAGCCTCTTTCACCAGTCACTTCGTTAAGGCCTATATTTTATGCGTCACTTGAAATTAAAAATGGAATTTTTATTGCAAGATACGTTTTTCATGGAGCTCCAATGATTACATTCGCTTGAAAGAGTGTTAGTTTAAAACCTCGAGATCATTTATTCTTTTCAAAATTGTTTTCAAATGTTTTAGTGAACAGCTTACTCGCTTTTAGCCGGGTATCTATTGTTAAAGGGTATTGTTTTATGTTTTGTTTTTACAGGCTAAAAGCATAAATGGCTATAAATCTGCCTTAAATTCTAAGAAAAGCAAATATTGTGCCAAAAATAAAAGAATTTTAAAGCTTTGACACAGCCTGTGCAAAGGAGTTTGACTGATCATCTCAAAATATGGCAGCACTGAATTCACGAAATGAACGGCTGAAACATTTACCACCCTCGAAAATAAAATACAAAAGTTCAAAATACAATTTGTAAAATATTGAACAACTACAACAGCACCATAAAAAGTATTGCTCTGTAGCTTTCATTTTAAAATGGTTACACTTTAGGATTTCCTCCACAGTCTCAAACAGTGCACAACATGACTGCACGTTCAACTTCAGAAGTGAATGCATGATTTCAGCTGTGTAAAACACATCGGATGTCATATCAGACTAATTGTGTTTTTTTTTTGTCGGTTGAAAGAGAAACGTGACCAACAGGACTGGCAGGTTATTCCTGCGATCAGGTATCCGGTCTCCTTATGTTTGGCCCAGTAAACGTCCGCTACACGGCACAATAAGGCTTACTTAAAAGAGGCTATGTGATCATTTTAAGTTGTAGATTTAAAACTTGAACACGCTTGACAACAATGATACTGTAACTGCAAACGGTTGTTTAATCAGGATTTCTCAAAGTATGAAATCGGAGACAATTCGTACTGAACTGTGAGCCACGAAGACATGCAAACTTGACTTTGAACGCGCTTGAAAATTCGAAGCTTCTGGAAGCGTTCAACTGAAAACGAACATTATTTTGGGTTACAATTCTTAACAAACAAATAAAGCTTTTACGACAAGATGACAAACAAAATTGACTTTCAGATTATTGTCTCATGAGTTGAAAAGGTAGAAAACAAAACATCCATACGAGCAATTCCTGCTGAATCAAAGAGAACTCTGAACTTTCACAATTCCACCGCGTGGTGTAACATATCCCAGAATTCTTAGCGTCGCGGTACTGGGGTGACGATGTTTTAAGCCTACATAAGTGTTACTTATAAAAAGCCCCAAAGACATAATTTATTGATATCAGTGACAACCCAAAGCTAATGATTCAGTTTTGTTTAAAATTATTCTACTAGTGTTCTAAGGGTGAAAACAAGTGTCTTGGACTGTAGACGAGCAGGATGGAAATGGATCGCAACTTTAAAAAATTGAAGTTGATCGCCTTGTGTTTTGGAAAACTCACTAAAACTATAATTATCGTGTATTCTCGCTTTGAAAATTTACTTGATATCTTCCTCTTAGTGTTCTTTAAGTATTTCTTGTATAGCATAGGTATTTAGTTTTAATTTGCGGCAGTTTTGACACAAAAACGTGAAAATCCCCATGAAATAGCTTGTTTAAATGGTTTACAGGGCTATACTATGTCAAAAGCGAGCGCTAAGTATTCCGTCGCGAAATGTTTAGCCGCCATCTTGGATTACGAAAGCAGCGGAGTGGGGAATACAAGATGGCGGTTAAACACATGAACGAATACTGATTCCTCTTGGTGTTCGTGTGAGGAGCGTGCATTTCATGAGTGAGGAGCGTGCATTTCTTGTGTGAGGAGCGTGCATTTCGTGTGTGAGGAAAGGTAAACAGTTTTACTTTTAGAACAATTTTAACCTCAAAACATAAAATGGCCCCGTCACATTGTCCCTTTAACCCCTTTCACTCTCCGCACAGTCACTTACGGAGACATGTAGTGCAGTTCTAACTTTTGAGTCTGTTGACGAAATCCTATGGTGTGACTATTCAAATGAAACCTCTTCAGCAGTACTTTTATATTGTACAATTTGTTTTTCAATATTTTACAAAATGATGTTTGGGTATTTTTCTGCTCGACAACCATGCGAAACGTTATCACTTGCGAACATTTTATCTTCTACTGTAATCGATTGTTACTTGCTCTTTAAAAGAAAGTACGAAACCCAGAATGTATAGCATCTGTTATACTTATTCAAATACTAATAATATTGTGTGGTTGCAGGATCGCGCTGTCACGTGTCTCGACATCCATGTTATTGGAATACTCCATACACATGTTACACAGCCGCCACTCATGGATATGGTTGCCATAGCAATTCCTCTTTTCTTACTGCCCCAGGTGAATGTGATGTTATACAGCAAACTCTATCTAAGCCGCCTCAAAGAGGTGTCTGCATTACATAGAGAGTTTAGTTACAGACGAACAAGTGAAATTCGATCAGAACCAGCCAATTATTGATGTTCATCTTTTTGCGTTGTCTGCCGTACAAGGGTGTCCGTCTAGGGGATTACTGTACTCATTATATCGTTGAATAGCTAACAACGTAATGAAAAACGAATAAATTTCGATGAAGGATCCAACCATCATGGACACAGTATTATTAAACTCGTCCTACGCATCGTCTAAAATGTGTAGTTGAAAAATTTGCAATTTAAATTTCAGGCACCCTAATCCCTTGTAATTCCTTAGTTGCGTTTTGTTTAGAAAAACATGTTTAATGATTTATTTGTTTATGGAATATCGGGTGTTCTCTGTTAAACGATGCTTAGATTTGAGTTGTTTGCTGTCATAAACACCGGCTTTTAAACCGGCTTTTAAACCAGCTTTTAAACCGGCTTTTAAGCGATCCCCTGCTCTTTCATTTTAGCGGAGTTTCCTCTTTGGTCCACGCGAGAGGACCACCATACCTATAGCGAGCACAACAAGCGCTTTGGTGGTTTGCGAGCCACGAGAGGGACGAGAGGCTCTCCTTTCTCCGGCAGGCTACCATACTTACAAAATGGGTATATATCTCTGCGAGCCGTATCGCCAAGGATAATTATAAAGTGGAAAGGATCACGCTTGTAATTATATAAGTAAGAAAACGATCTTAAAAGCAGTGTTGAGTGGTACAGAGCATTAAAAATGTTTTTGCTTCTTTCTTTTTTTAGATTCTTTCACAGACTATGGTAACAACCACCCGTCTACTTCTTCGGAAACCTTCGCTCAACCTATTCACGGACAAACAAGACCGCGCAGACCTAGAAGACCCTGGACACGAGCAGTGTTTTCTAACTTGCAGCGGAAGGGACTCGAGAAGCGCTTTCAGGTCCAAAAATACCTGACAAAGGCGGACAGGCATCAACTGGCCGCCATGTTAGGTTTATCTGATAATCAAGTCAAAGTGTGGTTTCAAAATAGGCGGATGAAATGGAGACAAGAGGCTCGGGAATCAGTGACAAGTACAATCACAGAGGCCGAAGACGAGAACAGCTGACAGCGATTAACGACCGGGCACTTCTTTTTAAGGGTGTCCGATACCAGCATTTCAAATCCATACAATGCGATTACGATACTTACTAGGGCACAAGATAATTGGGATTTTTTGCGATAAGATAATCGCTATAACTCCAACAGTAACATCATCGCTCAAATTTCGAAATGGAAACGAGTCAAGAATGTTTTAGAATACCTTGAATGCCTTAGAACAAAAGTCGTAAGGATATTAAAATATTAAACTTACCGATTTATGTCGTCCATTTTTCACAACTCGCGTTCATGCTGCTTCTGCTGCTGCTGACCTAAAGAATGAAGGCTCTTGCCAAGTGGACACTTGTGCAAAGTATCGAAAACATGGATTTTCGATGCTTGCGAGTATCGATTAATTTTTAACTCGTGAATACGCGGAGCGTTTAACGAGTTGTAGCAAACAGGGAAAACTACGCAATTTTTTTATTCCTTCCGTCGATGTTATGGTCACTTGCATTACCCATGGGGATGGCGTTGGACGCAGGGGGTAGGGGGTCAGTGGAGCAAACCGCCTAGGAGAGGGGAGGGGAGGGTCCGACGGTTGTTTGGCTCGAAGTGAAATGAGCACCATTACCGGGCAATACTGCGCATGCGATTTCACTGCATTGAGTTGACAAGAGTACACGAGCATATAGCACCATGATCTCCTAGACTTAACTCTTGCTCATAAAAACAATTACCGGGTGCTCGTCGAAACTGTTTTAACTATACTGGAACTGGGGGCGAGACGGGCGCCTGTCTCGCCGCCAGTTTTTGGGCGGCCATTTTCCGCTTGCCAATGCTTTTAGTTTCTCGCTCGACGGACTAAGCTGGGAAAGAGGAAGAGGGAGTGCTCGTAGTCTATATTGGGACATTCTTCCTTTAAAAAATCGTGGTTTTAAAGTTGCGGAGACGCCTTTTCCTGCATTTTGTAGCACAATATGACGTTTTCCAGTTGCCTGAAAACACTCTATTTTGGGTTACTGAATAATGCGGTTTAAAACACTTAATAATAAAAGAAAGAAATATGAAAAGATAGGTTTCCTTTAAAAAAAAAAGGGGAAAATAAATTAAATTTGGGAGGCGCTTTTTCCTGCATTTTGCAACACAATATGACATTTTTCTGTTGCCTGAAATCACTCCATGTTAGGTTACAGAATAATGCTGTTAAACACTGATTTAAAAAAATTGAAAAAAGTTCCTTTAAAAAAACAGGAGAAAATAGGAAGGCCTAAGAAAGGAGGAACTTGACAACCTGCATTTTACTTCCTGTTTTTTTTTTCTTTTGGTATTTGTTGCATTATATGTGGGCCATTTGCAACAAGTTTGTAATCGATTGTCGTCAGAAAAGAAAATTTCTTACGACAATAATCTGCTGTTACATAAAAAAGGAAGGTTTATAAGGAATTTTGGTTAGTAAACTGTTCATTAAAACAAGGCGTCCGTATAATACAGGCTAGAAGAGAGTCAATAGCGTGAAAAGAAAAAGTTTGTTTTACCAAAATTACAACACACACACGCCCAAAGGCATTTAAGTTTGGCAATGTCTTGGTGTCAATAATTTAATTATAGGCTGCTTAAAAACAAATATTACATCAAATATTAATTATCTGTACATCTTTTAAATACACATCAGTGGTAAAAGTAAGTCGAATACTGTTACTACAAAGATAGCAAACGTTTACTCGAGGTGGGATGACCTTTTTTAGTATTACGTAAACATGACAAACATATTTGTATGAATGGCAACCAAAGAATAATGATCCCATTTGTTAACAATTACTATACGAGTGCAATGAAACTATAAATACGCGAGTGTTTTTAACTGCGGATGGCCTTCATGGCTAGAAATGGGTTGTCAAGAATGTCTTGGACAAATCTGAGTATGGTTAGCTTGCGTAGCTCGCGGTTTTATTGGCGCGCGTGATGCTGCCAACAAAACCGCCAGCTACGCAAGCTAGAGTATGGTTTGTTCACTCTTCGAGGAATCCCTTGATATTTTGGTCTCAGCGTCTAGTTATTTACAGTAAAACCCGTAATAAGCGGACCCCATATTAAGCGGACACTAGCTGCTTGGGTCTCTAAATTGTCTTCCCATATTTACGTAAAACGAACCTGTATTAAGCGAACCCCTCTATTGAGCGGTCACAAAGGTGTCCACTTAAGACAGGTTTCACTGTTGTCAAATATTTAGTACAAGTTTGACCAAAAAGTGCAAAATCGTCGTGGCACTGCCCCTTTAAAACGTTGGATCTTATTTTACAAAGCGAAGTATTAATAGAATATTTATCCATTTGTTTGTTCTATTTGATAGAAACAATCATAATGATTATTTTACTCATCATCTTAAATAATTCGTCTACGCACGGCAATTAATTATCACATATGCTTATCCGGCCGGCAGTAAATATAATGCTCATAAATACAATTTTCAATACTCTAAACAACACAGCTGCATATAATTTGTGTCATATTCTAACGCGACGTATTTACAAAAGCAGGCTAAACAAAAATCTAGTAGGAAACAACTAAGTTCTAGACATTTCCTGATTGGTTCAGTTTTAGCTACTTTTCTAATTTAATTGCTATTTAATTGTTATTTTATTAGAGCAGTTTTCAATTGAGTATCGTAAAACCAAAACCAAAGTAATTACTTTGGCCAATCACAACAGACGCGGACAATCCAATGAACCAATCAGAACTCGAAGCAAATACATTTCGCCGGCACCAAGCGCGGGAAAACGCGTACGAGCAAGTCATGATTGGTTTTGGTTTTACTTCTGATTGGTCGAGAAAGTGGCGCGAGAATTTTTAGCCAATCACAAAGCGTAGCAATGAAAACCAAAGCAATTGTGTAATTACTTTTCACACTCAATTGAAAACTGCTCTATAAGATTTTCCATGTGAACAAAGAAAATTTCATAAAGGGAGTACCGTATTTCATCGGGCGTCCATTACACTTTAAGCCCCAACAGTGATCAGCATCGAACTTCTCCTTGCAATATCAATGCTTAATCAATCAGAGAGGTTAGGAGAATTAAGGATAAATCATTCAAGGTAAGATCAGTTCTCTCGATACGGTATTTTAACAACTTCCTCCCACTAATACTATGAGAAATGTATCGGGGCAAGAAAGGAGAATTTGTTTTTTGATATTGGGAATTTTAAAAAGGGTTAATTAAAAAATCAATGACTGAAAGGCATGTCGGGTACACAGAAATTGTTATATTCCTAAAATAACGGAATGTTTTGAATAAAAATTCCTTCACCACTAACCTAAAAAGTATTACAAATTCCTTTTTTTCATCGTTCATTTTTTAGGGAACGTTTATATGAGAGATGGTAAGTAATTGTAAATACGGCAAGTCAGCTATTTTTAGCCGAGTATCACTGAAAAACAACTAAAACTAAAAAGGCGTTCGATCTGCATCGATAAAAACCTAAGAGAAGTTCAAATTAGGTTAGTACACGAGTGGTCCAAAACGTTTTTCAAGTGTATTTGCCTACGAATGACCATGATGGAGATGGATTGTAAGTTGAAATCGTAAAGCATCTACATCTACATGATTTACTTGCAAAATCCTAATGGGCATACAGCAAGTTTCAGTGCAAAGTGCGAAATGTAAAAAATAGTGCAAATAAAAATGATGATAATTATTCTAAGCGAATGAAACAGATAATAGTCATGAATTGTCTTGAGAATAGCAAACAAACATTCTCAGCTAAAACTTGACTTAGATGCTTAATGCTACTGATTGACACTTTTTCCATCTGGCGATTCCTGTGCTATACGACACTCTTGAACATGAACTCTGCTATCGCACAAAACAGACTCCGGACGGGACATACAAGTTGTTAAGCCCGCTTGCAGTAAAAAAGAGACTTATGCAAGCATTCTACGAGCCGGTCGAGCCGGTCTACCCCGTCCAAAGATTCTCTTCCGACTAACTGTCTATTCTTTAGCAAATGTTATTAATAACTCCTTCTGCTTCGTCCAAATGTGAATTCCCGACTAACTCTCCACTGTGTTGAGAAAATTCGTTATACTTCTTCACCTCTGTATCCTAATATACGAGCGGTTCTGCTCCGTTGGTTCAAAGACGCACTCTTTGCGGATCGTTACTTTTAAATGTTAGGCTAAATTTCCCGTATCTTTTACACCCATGCTCCGTTGGTTCAAAGATGCACTCTTTGCGGATCGTTTCTTTTAAATGTTAGGCTAAAGTTCCCCGCTGTCTTCTTCACCTATGATCCGTTGGTTCAAAGATGCACTCTTTGCGGATCGTTTCTTATAAATGTTATTCTCAAGCTCCCCGCTATCTGCTATACCTCTGTATCTCAGTATACGAACGGTTCTGTTTCGTCGAACCACCAAAGTTTAGTCGCTGTACAGCATCGTATCTTTTCAACGTTTTGTTCAAGTTCCCCGCTATCTTCTACACCTCCGTATTCTTTTGCATCTGCAAGGCGTCCATTTGCTCCAAGATAAAAGTCACAGTGTTCTCTCTCAGAGAATTCACATGATTTTGCAGGAAGCCCAGCTTGCGTGTTGCGTCCTGTAACTCGCTGTGAAGTCGGGCGTTTTCTAACAAGATCGCCTCGTTACACTGCAAGTCAATAAAGCAAAACGGTTATTACTCGATACACTTTGTTGCAGGCTGTAGGCTCAATCCATCCTGGCCATCTGTAGACAGACTGGACCGTGATTTTTGGGTTTCTATTGATTCAAATACGTCTTTTGAGCTTTTTAAAGTAACTTTAATAATGACATAGCCGCTTTAAGTTTGGTTTCAGGTCTGATTAGCTGTGAAAGTGACACAAGCATTTTATATACCAATAACAAGGTGTAGTAGTACCTGCGAGTCCAAAACTCTGATCTCACGCCAACTCACGCCTATGGAGCAATTTCTCACGCCTGACTTACAGACTTGAGCTATCAGCCTTAACTGATCGCATGATCCAATTAAAAATAAAGTTACGTTCATGAAAATATGGCACTTTTTTGTAGGTTTTTATCGTTCTGAACATTACAATTACAGAGGTCTGAGGTCCATGGAAACTTCCGAATTCTTCGGAACATCTTCGGAAAACTTCGGACATCTTCGGAATAGATCGGGTTCTCTTCGGATTTGGTCGGAAAAAGTTGGCAGGTATAGTTATGCAAAACCAAAGCAACCCCGAATTACTTTCCACACTCAATTTTAAACCGCTCTGTATAAAGCTCATTTAACTTCCACAGTCAATTATGGAGACACGTGTAGTATGCTTCACGTAGGTTTACATAATGTAAGCATATGGTATGGTTCGTGCATGTGTACACGAAGTAGAGAGCGGTATATCACGAATGTGGGAAGCCATATTGTGTTATTAAAAATGCGTTGTGTTGTGGTTTAATCCGTTTCCATCGAGTCTTAGTTTTATCGTGGACTCTACAACACGTAGTGTAGCTCTAACATTTGAGTTTGTGGACAAAATCCTATGGTGTGATCATTCAAATGAAACCTCTTGGGCTGTACTTTTGCATGGTACCATTTGTTTTTCAATATTTTACAAAACGAAATTTGGAATTTTCCGTTTAATTTCAATTTTTGGCACTCTTAAGAGACAGTTCAAGGGTAAATAGTTCAAGGGATAGAATAGAATCTATTTTTTATGATCATGTAAAGCGCATTAGATCATATATAAATGTATTTTGCGCTATATAAACAATAAAGTTATTATTATTATTATTATTATTATTATTATTAATATAATTTCCTCGTATCATGTGACATAACTAACCTGCTGAGCCTTTAGAAGTCGTTCATATTGCTCGATTGGTATAGTTACGCACTCGCCATTTATGCTCTTCATAGAACAATCCGAATAACGCTTGCTGGCGCGATCATCATTAACGCTCTTTATGGAACCTTGAGAATGACGTTTACCACCATACTCGCTGTGTGCACTCTTTAGGGATCCATCTGAATGATGCTTGTGAAGCTTCATTTTGCTTTTCCATTTGGATCTCGACAAAGTTCTGTCTGCGACTAAAGGAGTTATGTTAGCAACCAAACATCGAGAACATAAGATAAGCTTCTCAGGATTTTTATTTTACAACTGTCCCTGAAAGGAAACTGATGTAAAGTCCGAAACGTCGGAGTAATTTAAACCGGTTTTATATTTAATTAATTATAACGTTTTTTTTTATCAAAAAAAAATTTCTTGTAAAAAGAATGTTAATGTTGTTTATAGCGGACGAGCACTTAGCTATCCAGCTAATTCACAGCACGTCACTCAAATATGGGAACAAATATTGCAAATTGAACATAACATGTTAAAAATCCAAACTGGCAGGAGGCAGACCAGTTGGATATTTTAGGGTGACCGAGGAGTTGGACTCAGGTGTCCCGTGAAACAACTCCAGCTAGTGGTCAGAGCGAGACTTGAACTCGGGACCTCTGGATTTCAAGTCCGGCGCCCTAACCACTGTCTCCATAAGATCATCGCATCTTCCCGCAGATCCCGGTTATACCCTGTTTTTCTTTTGATTATTTTCTTTCCCAGAAAAATATATTTTTCAGGTTAACATGTCAGGCACCCGGCGTGCAGGGCTGATAGAAGATGACAGTCCCATCATTTTTATATCAACCTCGACCCTGGGGCCTTCTCGCGGTAAAACTGGCGGTGCACTCTTCTAAAACGTCGTATGACTTCAGTGTTTTGAATACCGTATTTATTCGATTAAGCGCCCAACCTCGAATAAGCGCCCACCCTGTAGGCGGGAAAAGTTAATAAGCGCCCACCCTCGAATAAGCGCCCACCCCACCCCTCTAGCAGGCAGCACCAGAGAGTTCGCTAATTGACCTTCAAAAACTCATTAATAATTCATGAGCATATCAGCCAATCAAACGACGCAAATCGATCACGTGTATGACCCTTTATACCTGGTAATCTACGGTCATTATGAAAAGCCTGGTGGCGGCTTTGATTTCAGTCACAGGGGAGTTCGGGGCTGAATGGGCGAACAATACAATTATCGCTGAATTTTTAATGAGAATGATTTTAAAATGACCGTGATATTTATATTAAAATCACACGTAATCTTTATATAAAGATTACTGATATGCGTAGTAATTGTTCAGGATTCTTAGTGCAACAAATGGTGACTTTAATATTTTTGTGCAGTACTGTTTTACGAAATCTGGTCTTTCGCCATTCTATTTGGAATCTTCTCAACAAAATAAACAACCAACAGTTTAACAAGTGAGCCGTTATTTGAACGACTCGTGTAAATTGCCAGGTAAGCGACTGGTTCGCAGATGCAAGCTGTTTATTTCTACTCGTTCTCCACCTCTGAAAAACAATTGTCAGCCGTTTTATCTACCGTACCTGACAACTTTAGTATAGCATTTTTCAGTAGATGTTATCCTCAGAACTATAAAATCCCAAAACTTTCGACAGGAGCCGGGAAGCAATGATCACTTCGTCGAAGACGTGGCACATGTGTTGTATGCTAATCAGTCTAGTCTACTTGTTTTTCTCGTATGCTAATTTCCTCTTTGCACAAAAGCGCAAATGTTTTAATTCCGAAGGGGCACGCTTTTGAAAGAATGTTTTTGAAGCCGTTCAAAAAACTCGCAGCACGTGTATTATCAGGTGTAAAAACTCTCGGCTTCGCCTCGAGTTTTTAAACCTGATAATACACTACTGCTCGTTTTTTAAACTATACTTTGTGACAATGAGATTGAAATTGACTAAGTACTACTAAGAGACTTCCCCGAAGACCGAGTTTTCCGAAGTATTTTAAAGAAACTTTCAATGAACCGGTTAAAATTCTGCTTTGGTTTTGTTATTATTTTATTGTTTTGTTGCAAAATAAACTTACTACTTGCTGCAAATGGTGAAAATTTAATAAGCGCCCAGCCTCGATTAAGCGCCCACCTCGAATAAGCGCCCACTCTCAAGGTCCAAAAATTTAATAAGCGCCAAGGGCACTTAATCGAATTAATACGGTATTTAATAAGGTGCTTTTAAGTCATCCCTTTTCGCCATTACTCCTGGGCAAGGCTGCCGAAATACTTCAAGAATCGTGGAGTATTTTGTCATATGAGTGATTTAATATGACACAAAATACATACATACTTTATTTAACGCGAAAATACGCTTGGCTACAAAGCTAGTTTCCAGGTATTCCACAATAAACTAACAATATAAGAATTAGTAACGAAATATCGAAAAAAGTAATGAAATGTAGTCTTCGGAGGTTATTTCCAGAGATTGTCAGTCAATTGTGTCTTCTTGCATTCTGAGACCCATTTCAAGCGGAAAGCGTTTTTATCATGCGTCAATTGACAAAATACTTTTGCTTCCAGCGCGCCGCCATTTTGGACGCGGACAGGGCCCTGGGGAAGAGGTTTATTTCAACTACTGTATAAATTAAATATAAAACAACATATTTCTCTTACCATTCGGTTGTGGAGATGATTTATGACAGCGTTTTACGATCTCGGATTTGCAATTCTTGTGACAATTAATATGACAATCTAAAAGAGGAAAATGAATGGGGTTAGTTTCTAGAGAAACTGTGGTGCTGCGTCGGTGGGGGTGAAGCACAAGCGGAAAGAGGAAAAGCCACAATGAGTAAGTTTATATGTATCGGCCAGCCCCGACCGGGTTTCCATTGTACATTTACATAAGAGCTAAAGTTGTGGTGATATACTTTTCTTAAATTTCATACTTTATATACTTTTGCACAGCAAAGTTTTGCAGATAACATTTACCTTTACACCTGTATCCTTGTTTGATGATTCCCCAAAGCTGTCGAAAATAGTTAAATTATAGAATGTAAACAACAAACAAACAAATAAATTAATTAATATAATAGTAATATCGAAATTTCCCTTTTCTAATGTTCATGTTACATGGCCAATTTTTCCTTCCTCTACTTGGAACAATTGCAAAGTAGTTTAAAAGAGCGTAAATCATTTTTTTCAAGTGATGTTTTCCTTGGCGTTGCCTCTATTATCGACATCCCTGTTTAATTAATAGAAGAGACACTTGATTATTACCAGTCTACAGAACAATGTGTCACAAGAGGCTCTTACCATTCCTGCGCAGCGATCACAGAATGTTGGCGTGAAGTATGTGGTTTCTTGAAAATTATGTGAAAAGTCTTTACTCAGTTCACGACAATTTGCTTTGATGAAGTAATTTTTCATTTCCTCTCGGCTGATAACACCATCGCTGCAAAACACAAACAAACCAAAGACGTTACTAGATTATACTATTGTCTGACATAATTCACAGTGCCTAATTGGCTTACCACACCCTTCCTTGCTAAAATGATCTGTGTATGATATCATTAGAAACGACAAGGAAAGCGACACTTGAAAAGGGGTTTAACAAAGGTGTGAGTTATGGCGCGTGAGTTAGGCTCAGTGTAAGTTATTTCCCGTGAGTTACCAAATATTGAAATTTCAATATTTGACATGCAGAATATTGAAATTTCAAGATTTGGCATGCAGAATCTTGAAATTTCAAGATTTGGCATGCAGAATCTTGAAATTTCAATATTTGGCATGCAGAATCTTGAAATTTCAATATTTGGCATGCAGAATCTTGAAATTTCAAGATTTGGCATGCCAAATCTTGAAATTTCAATATTTGGCATGCAGAATATTGAAATTTCAAGATTTGACATGCCAAATATTGAAATTTCAATATTTGGCATGCAGAATCTTGAAATTTCAATATTTGGCATGCAGAATCTTGAAATTTCAAGATTTGACATGCCAAATATTGAAATTTCAATATTTGGCATGCAGAATCTTGAAATTTCAATATTTGGCATGCAGAATCTTGAAATTTCAAGATTTGACATGCCAAATCTTGAAATTTCAAGATTTGGCATGCAGAATCTTGAAATTTCAATATTTGGCATGCAGAATCTTGAAATTCCAAATCTTGAAATTTCAATATTTGGCACGCAGAATATTGAAATTTCAAGATTTGACATGCCAAATATTGAAATTTCAATATTTGGCATGCAGAATTTTGAAATTTCAAGATTTGGCATGCAGAATCTTGAAATTTCAAGATTTGACATGCCAAATCTTGAAATTTCAAGATTTGGCATGCCAAATATTGAAATTTCAAGATTTGGCATGCAGAATCTTGAAATTTCAAGATTTGGCATGCAGAATCTTGAAATTTCAATATTTGGCATGCAGAATCTTGAAATTTCAATATTTGACATGCAGAATCTTGAAATTTCAAGATTTGGCATGCCAAATATTGAAATTTCAATACTTGACATGCAGAATATTGAAATTTCAAGATTTGACATGCCAAATCTTGAAATTTCAAGATTTGGCATGCAGAATCTTGAAATTTCAATATTTGGCATGTCAAATATTGAAATTTCAAGATTCTGCATGTCAAATCTTGAAATTTCAATATTTGGCATGCCAAATCTTGAAATTTCAAGATTTGGCATGCCAAATATTGAAATTTCATTATTTGGCATGCAGAATCTTGAAATTTCAATATTTGGCATGTCAAATATTGAAATTTCAAGATTCTGCATGCCAAATATTGAAATTTCAATATTTGGTAACTCACATTTAATTAACTCACCGTGATAACTCACGATACGTAACTCACGATATTGGCGGACCCACTGAAAAAGGGGTTTAACAAAGGTGTGAGTTATGGCGCGTGAGTTAGGCTGGTGTAAGTTATTTCCCGTGAGTTACCAAATATTGAAATTTCAATATTTGACACGCAGAATATTGAAATTTCAAGATTTGACATGCCAAATATTGAAATTTCAATATTTGGCATGCAGAATCTTGAAATTTCAATATTCTGCATGCAGAATCTTGAAATTTCAAGATTTGGCATGCAGAATCTTGAAATTTCAATATTTGGCATGCAGAATCTTGAAATTTCAAGATTTGGCATGCAGAATCTTGAAATTTCAAGATTCTGCATGCCAAATATTGAAATTTCAATATTCTGCATGTCAAATATTGAAATTTCAATATTTGACCCGCAGAATCTGAGCACGTTGGTCGTCGGACTACGGAATCTCAGCAGTTTTATAAAAGTGACAGGCCAAACACGACTCCCGCTAGTCGCAAAATGTATAAAAAAGCCTTTGGAATAGTTTTCCCAAGAAATTCTTTGAGATATTTGTTCCCTTAGATCACCAAAATAGAATTGTGACAAGTCACTATTATCTATTTGTTTCGCATGCTTGATATTGTGTGACTCTTTGGTTCTTTGATCTTTGGGATATAAATCTCTTTAACTGACAGGAGGTTTTCATGCTGTGTTTAGCCATTTATAGAATTATTCTTTCTCTATGCCTTCGTTATGCTAGCTCTCTTGGCATATGTTAGGGCTTCTTTGGCTAACTTTTGCTGCAAGATAAGTAGTGGGCGGCTGCAATTTTTGTAATTGCTATGAAAATGCTCGGATCAGAAATCTCTCTGCCCGTGATTTAGTGTCAATAAAGTCTGCGGTGTGCTAGACTTGTGAGAAAGTAGATCTTTATCACGGATGTAAGCGTCTAAAATCCAAGTCTGAAGCTGCCGTGTCTATTGGAATCAAGACTTTTTGCAGTTTAAATGTTTTAGCTCCTTGTTTTATTCTGCTTTAGAGTTGTGTTTCATGGAGCTAGAAGGACCTCCGTTGTTTCATAATGGCGTTATCGCATCCAACATGCCTTTTACAGATATGGTGATCTGTTTTGAAAATCTCACGGATGCTAGTGATTACTTACATTCTTTCTTAAGCTATGCTACCGGCACAGGCCAATGTTCGGCTTCCTAGACATTTATGTTTTTGTGCAGGCAAGATGGTTTTCTTTAAGAGCGATACGTTCTTTGAACATGTAAATCTTCTGCTCTCAATGGTGTTTAAACCTGCAGTAGTAAACGTGGGAAGCGCAGTAATCTCATGCGAGGCAGAACGGGGCCCGTCCATTAAATATCGTTCAGAGTTAAAAAGTGTTGACGGGCCTGCACGACTCCTGCAGTTCGCAAATGAATTTTAAAGCCTTCATAGCTTAGCTTTTACGTTCTTTCTTAAGCAAGACTCGAGTTTCGGTTCTAAGGTGAACCTCATCAGTTGCTCCCATAAGTGAATGTCTCGCGGAATAATATGAAATTATTCCGTTGTTCATGAAATCTTTGCAATATTTGGCATGCAGAATCTTGAAATTTCAATATTTGGCATGCAGAATCTTGAAATTTCAAGATTTGGCATGCCAAATATTGAAATTTCAATATTTGACATGCAGAATATTGAAATTTCAAGATTTGACATGCCAAATCTTGAAATTTCAAGATTCTGCATGCCAAATCTTGAAATTTCAATATTTGGCATGCCAAATATTGAAATTTCAAGATTTGGCATGCAGAATCTTGAAATTTCAAGATTTGGCATGCAGAATCTTGAAATTTCAAGATTCTGCATGTCAAATCTTGAAATTTCAATATTTGGCATGCCAAATCTTGAAATTTCAATATTTGGCATGCCAAATCTTGAAATTTCAAGATTTGGCATGCAGAATCTTGAAATTTCAATATTTGGCATGCAGAATCTTGAAATTTCAATATTTGGCATGTCAAATATTGAAATTTCAAGATTCTGCATGCCAAATCTTGAAATTTCAATATTTGGCATGCAGAATCTTGAAATTTCAATATTTGGCATGCAGAATCTTGAAATTTCAAGATTTGGCATGCCAAATCTTGAAATTTCAATATTTGGCATGCAGAATCTTGAAATTTCAATATTTGGCATGTCAAATATTGAAATTTCAAGATTCTGCATGCCAAATATTGAAATTTCAATATTTGGTAACTCACATTTAATTAACTCACCGTGATAACTCACGATACGTAACTCACGATATTGGCGGACCCCTTGAAAAGAAGAATTCGCGATCTTTTAAACTACTTTGCAGTTAATCCAATTTGTTTAATTTGTCTAATGTGACTAAACTGTCATGGACCTTAATTCGAAGGGACGGCCTTAAAGGCCCTGTCACACTATTGCGTATTAAAGAAACGTATGAGTTGCGTATGAAAATTCATAAGATAATTTTCATACGTACAAAATTCCCTTGAAAATACAACGTATGACCAGCGTACTTAACCTATGAGTAACGTACCTCAGCGTAACTCTTGCGTATTCAGCGTATCCCTAGCGTATAAACCATACGTCCGAATACCCGGGGAATACGCACAAAATTTTTAAGCATGCTTAAAAAAATTTCTGCCTCGCCGTATGCCAGCGTATGCCACTGTATGCGACCGTGCTTGAAAAGTATACAACCTAAGCCTAACGTACCCCTAGCGTATGTCAGCGTATACTAGCGTATGAGTGATATTTTTCATACGCTGGTACGATACGCAATAGTGTGACAGGGCCATTAAGTTCAAATAGAAAAAGAAAAATTGAACGTAACGGTCAACGTTGTGAGTTCATGTTGTTTTTTACTCATTAAACCCCGGCATTAAACCTATTATTTTATACCATAAAATGCGAATAACAGAAGCTTGAGTGACAAAAACCCAATAAAAACAGATTGGTCTATTAGTAATTAAAACTGTAAGAGATTTCATTTAAGATTTAAAGTCAAAATGAGAAAACAAGCCTCTCCTTGTCTGTTCGTGATAACGTTGTCTTTGTTGTGTGCAGCTACTGTTTTCGCCAAAATTTAGAGTTCTGAAAAAGGAAAAACAAAATTATTCACCTGTTGACATCGATAACTCCAAATGAATCAATGAAAGGGAAATTTGTAGCAATTGCACCAAACTCCTCTGCTGAAATCGAACCATCTTGATTTGTGTCATAATTCTTGAACACAGTCTGTGAAATAAATAACAAAAGAGAGATGTATAAGTGGATATCATTGCTTAATAATGGCTATCACCCAGGTCTTGGAGATTTTAAGTCTTGTATAAAGTATCAATAAAGATATAGATAAAGCTGCGTGGCAGTTGTGTTACAATGAATTAATAATGAATTAACGAATTAAAAAGTGCCAATATTCTGGACTTTTTGGGCTTAGCCCTTCTTCAGTGGAATATGTCATATAAAGATAACTTAATCCAAGCTAATAATAGCGCTAATCCAAGGACTGGTGTCTCAGGCGGATTATTTTTATAATTATAGCCTGCGTAGATGGCCAAGAGCTTGCAGAAATTGTATTGCAGGTTTTAGGCGGTCAATTTAGAGGCTGATAAATGTAGGTTGGATGTCAGGTATTCAATGGGTAGTAAGTTCAATATTTGCATTCATGCAGTTCTTGGAGAGAACGAGCGAGCAGAATTACTTCCCTTTGAATTGGTAAGAAGGAGTAGGTATTTAAGCAATAATGAAGGGTATATTCCACCTGTGTTTTTGAGCCAAGTTATGGCAGGTTCATGTGAGTTAACCCTTGCACTCCCAGTGTCAATTATGGAGACATGTATAGTAGACAGTGTAGTTCTAATGTCTTGCAACAAAATCCTATGGTGTGACAATTCAAATGAAACCTCTTCAGCAGTATTTTTGAATGGTACTATAATTTGTTTTTCAGTGTTCTACAAAAATAAAATTTTGGATTTTTCTTGAATTTTGATTTTTGGCACTCTTTCACTCCTGTAGTTAATTATGGAGACATGAAGTGTAGTTCTAACTTTTGAGTCTGTGGACGAAATCCTATGGTGTGACCATTCAAATGAAACCTCTTTAGCAGTACTTTTGCATGGTACCATTTGTTCTAACTTTTGAGTCTGTGGACGAAATCCTATGGTGTGACCATTCAAATGAAACCTCTTCAGCAGTACTTTTGCATGGTACCATTTGTTCTAACTTTTGAGTCTGTTGATGAAATCCTATGGTGTGACCATTCAAATGAAACTTCTTCAGCAGTATTTTTGAAAGGCGCTTGATCCACCTCTTGCAGCCAGTCATGGGCAACATGCAGCTGTGTTGCATGTAATCTTCAGAGTACAGTGTGAAGAATGGCTGTATAACTCACCTCTACCATGGATGACACATGTCTCTCTGTGGTCTCATGATCAGGTGTTGTATGTAATAATTCTGCTGCCCAGTCAGCAAACATAACACTTTCCTCACTAACTTGGCTGGCAGAACTCTTAACATAATAACAAAAAAAAACCCACTGTTATTGAGCTGTCAAAAGATCACTACATTACATACATGTAGGCAATTTCACCAGCAGAGAATAGAGAAACAGTACTACAAACTACTTGACTTTCACTATTGGTGTCATGACAACATGTTGCACAGATGATGATGATGATGATGATGGTGATGATGATGATGATGATGATGATGATGATGATGATGATGATGATGATGGTGATGATGATGATGATGATGATGATGATGGTGGTGGTGGTGATGATGATGATCATAATGATGGTGGCGATGATGATGGTGGTGGTGATGAAGATGATGATGATGATGTTGATGATGATGATGATGATGATGATGATGATGATTATATAAAACAAACATCAAAAGTGATGATAAGGTTACTACCAGTTACCTCTCCACACGCCACTTCCATTCCCCCACCCCCGCCCCTTTATTGTCGAGCTTTCAGTGATGTTATTCATACAGGATTGTCCTTTTAAGCTCCAACATTGAAAGGGTGTGTAGGGAGGGGGAAATGTTCATGTCTGCTATGAATAGGTTTGGAATCCGAATTTCTGTATTATCTCATTTTTACTCTGCCTTCCCAACTATTTTACAACAGACTCAGGTGCTCTGTCAGTGAGCACATTTCATGGTTCCAAGGGGAGATGCATGTGCATGAGAGAGTCAATTAATTATGGGGGGAGGGGAGAGGAATTGAAAAATAAAAAAGTAAAGACTGACCAGCCCAATATAAATTAATAACAAAAATTGAGACCACAGTATTTTTTGGTGAATTTTTGTTTGGTGAAATTCGTTATGCCCAAATCTAGTTGCACTACGTACATCAAGTGGAAAATTTAAAGCATCAAAATCTTACAGAGGTAGACTGATTCCTTGGTTCTCTGGCAAGAGATAGTTCATATAACTCTTCATCTGTGAGCCTGGGCTGCAGTGTCACCTTTATAAAGAATACAAATGAGAGTTAATATGGCTGATCGAGCAGTGAAGTTAAGCTGTTGAACTTGTCTCCTAAAAATAGTAGGGGGCATTAAAGAACCCAGTTCACTGTTCAAAAAGAGAAAAGATGAGGGGATGTAGACACCAATGTGTGGTCTGTGCCTGTTCTTTTATTTACTTCATGAGTTGGGTTATTCTATGATTCCAAAATGGACTGATAGTGGCAACCAGAGGTGTAGTCTATGAGCTGACATCCAGTCTTACTGTGAATACTATGTAAAGGGGACATGTGTCTTGTCTGTCCATTCATTTGTGGCAAATTATTACTGGTACAGTTAAACCTCTCTAATATGGACACCAAAAGGACATAGCTAAGTGTCAGTTCTACTGTATTACAATTACAATTAAATTTAAATTTATATGGCGCCAAATCCTAACATCCTAAGGCACTTTACAATAAACAAACTATAAATACCAGATTATTTAATCAAAAGCTTGCGTAAAAAGAAATGATTTAAATTAGAATTAAAATTATCCACAGAGATACTAGTTCCAATATGAATTGGTAAAAAATTCCAAAGTTTAGGTGCACAGACAGAAAAGGCTCTATCTCCATACAACTTAAGATTAGATTTTGGCACAGATAAAAGACAATGTTCAGACAATGTAAGATTACGTACGGGAATGTATGGGTTGAGTAACTCAGCTCATTGAGATATAGCGCATTGAGTGTCAAATAAGAATAAGGATTTTGTCTTACTCGTAACATTTTGATGAGGTCCAAGTTTGGTTGCACTGGTGGTTGGGAGGTCTGTGACAGCAGTAATGGCGACATGATACTTGCCAAACGAATAATCTTTTGTACATTAAGGAGGCCTTCATCAGTCTTATCAGGAAGGACTATGTGTAAGGCGATGAGATCTTTCAGCTGAATACCTGTAGTAGGTATGAACACCCATTTGAAATAATTTATAAAAGAAAAACAGTAAAAAAATCATACATGTAGGCAAGATTACAGACATTTATGAGTGGATAAAGAGGTTTAGTTTGTAAAAAGAATGGTGTTGTGTTCATATGGGGAAGAAAGCCCTAACATTTGGTATCAATTGAGTTACACTGATCGGGAGTGGGAATACTCGATGCAGACACTCCAGTAGGGAGATGCAGCCATGCCGCTCAAACCCTGACCTTGTTTAAGACAGCTCTCTGATTTTCCTACCCTATTTAAGACAGAATTCTGATTTTTGAGACTGTCTAAGACATTTGCAAACTGTCCCACTGGCTTTGTTGTAGCATAATTAAGCTTGGAAACCAATACCAAAGTCAACCCAAGTCAGCACCAGCAAAATACTGGTTATAATTTGGCTTGTGGCCGGGTTCCTATAAATTAATAATATGCTTATCCTGTTTAAGACATTAGAACATTGTAGAGATATCCCATTTTAGACAAAAAGTGACGGTATAAAATCCTTATAAAACAAACCCCTTTACAGCAACAAAGACCCTGGTAGAACAAATAATGTTCTTCATCCCAGTTATAGTAAAATGTATGGAAAAGAACCCCGATATAACAAACTCTTGTTATAACAAACACATTTTCCCAGTCCCTTGGGACTTGGTTATACATGTATGGGGGTACCACTGTACCCTGTTCAAGTCAAACCCCCCTGAAAACCATACCCTGTCATGATCAGGCCTCATGTCCCCGCTAAGGTTACATGTAGATATTTTATTTATCATAAAAAAACTGTTTTTACAAAATAAATTATTCTGAAACACTCACCTCTACAATTTTGGTTGACAAAACATTCAGGATGTGAGGAAAGGGAAACAGAAAATAAAACACACATGAGCAAATTAACCAAACCAATAATAATCATGCAGACAGTGTCATTTAAAGGTATGTATGCTGTCAACAGATAGTCTTGTGTTTAGCTACTTTACACACCCATTTTATGACAGAGCAAGTTATACATTGTACACAATATTGCAATATACATTGTGTATGAGATTCCATACATTCCTTTACTTGAATTCCACCAATATGATATTATTTTTGTATTTAATAACAACAACAATTGACTAATTATAAGGTAGTCGTCTTCAAAGGCCATTTTTGTGACCACTATCCACTACTGCTGAAGCTTAATCTGATTTCTGTAGCATGAAGCGTCAATGATAGTATTACTACTCCCCACTGGATGGGATGCAAGTCTATTGTAAGATAACCTCCCAACATGATGTTTGCAGGCACCCGAGTGGAGAGAGAGAACGGGGAGCAAAGTTTCTATTCTACAGGAAACAACATGATGGCAGGGACTTGGGCTTGAACTTAACTGACCTTCACTACACCGCTTTTTTTTAAGAGAACATTTTTAAGTAAATACTTACAAAATAGGAATATGGAATCCAACAGCATCAGTTAAAGCTTTTCTATAGAATGCATAATTTCCAGTGGAAGATAAAAACTCCATCAACAGCTTCAGAAACTAAGAAAATTTAAAAAATTATAAGATAATTAATTTAGTTTGAAAGTGCAAAACAAAACTAAGTAAACACTAAAACACTCTTTATTTCAGCATTGACTGTGATGAATGCATCAGACCAGGTCTTCATAACACAATACTAGTATAACTATTTAAACCAAAAGAATTGGACACACATCAGTACCCACATTTTTTGTGTTTTGTAGAGTTATTACCGGTAAGTGTTGCAACTACTAAGGATAAAATTGTATTAGAGTGCGACGGGCCTTACCGACTGAGCACCCAACAAACATTTTTAGCAGCCAGCAAATTTTTATAATAATAATTATTCACTTTATTGCTTCACACATAAATTATCTGCAGCTACGAAAATTATTTTCGTAGCTGCAGATATGTGTGAAGCAATAAAGTGAATAAAATCTTTGTATTTTGTAACTAACTTTACACTTGACCTGTGATGAACATGAAGCTGCAAGATTACATTCCATGGTGCTCAACTTTGCGAGGAGGCATGCCCATCAATTGAATTCAAGCTCTCTGATTGGCTAATATAGTAAATAGACTGTAAATACCCCTGGACCTAATTAAATGAAGTGATTTTGATCTTATTAAATCTAGTACCTCTCTACAGTCTTGGCCGAGTAACTCTTGAGTTTGATGTAATCTTGTTAATGCTGTACTTGTTAATCCCCCTGCTACTGCCATTAAACCATTATAGTTTTGCAGTTCCTTTAGATGCTAAAATTACAACATGTATAGTAAAGAAAAGAAGCTGTGAAAAACAATAATTTTAACTAACAGCTCAATACAACAACAACAACAACAACAACAACAACAACACACTTTATTAAATAACAAATATTAACGATTTAAATGCAGTAGTACCTACCCACAAATAGTTGAAAAACTAGTCAAGGTGGGTAGGTACATTTAAGTTAGGCTTATTACGAGGGTTCAGATTACAACAGTTTAGATTACAATAAATAGTAGATTAAAATAATAAATTAAAAACAGTAAAGAAAGTAGAATTTTTGAGATTACACTATACTGGTCATAGTTACAGGATTGGTACAGTTTACAATAATGAACCACATTAAATATATAGTCAGTTAAATATGGTCAGTTAAGTGGAGTTGTTAGAAACTATGAAACCACCTATTATTGATGAAATATGGTATTTTCAAGAAGCTCAAAAGCTAATTCAGAAGTTAAGAGACTACAATGTAGGTTGAAGAAGCCAAAGGTTAGGTACCTAAATCAATAGACCATTTTTATTATCATTATGTCATCTAAGAATGCAATTTTCCATGCTTTTCATTAAAACAAAAACATATTGAGTTCACAGATCAATAAAATACTCATCACACCGAATTTGGTAAACCTGTAATATCACACAATTTAATAAACTTACTTTAGCTGTTTGCTGAAATTTTTCCAAGCAGGCCGCTCTTTCCTGAGGTGTAACACAGTTTAAGACCATGCCTTGTACCCAGCGTGACACACCATTAAATAATGCTACATATCTGTCAAGATATGGGGTATCCTTTAGTTTGCCTGTACGAACATACGTCTTCCATTCTGAAAACTGATCAGCAAATATAAAAAAAATAAGTAAGTTTGAAATACGTACTGGTATTAATTCACATATTATTGTATGTGTTAAAATTAATTCCTAAAGTGTGTGCACTTGTACATGAAGTGGCATGGTATTGCAACATGCATTGCATGTGCGGTAAGGATGTGCATAAACAATAATTACTATTTATTAGGAAGCACAAGCATCCTTAAGTGCTCGCTGATAGGCTACTTGGCTTTTAAAAGTCTTTTTTTATGTCCAAGTTGGTTAGTAAGTTCTGCATGCAATTCTACAAGAATAACAAACAAATGAGTAAGAATTGATGAAAAAAAGAGGCAATGCTTACTGGTATTTTACGAAGCATTCTGTATTCAAGATAAGTTAGTTGTTCTGCGATGGTACAAGCTGGTAAATCCTTGAAAACCAAAGAACTTTTCCGTGGCCCTAATGGTTTGTGTTCACCACTTATTACACTTAGCTTACGGTTTTGCACCTCCTCAGGACATCTGAAATTATATTATAAAACACAATGCACTAGGTTAACCTGTTATCTTTATCTTCAATACCAATATTCAAAATTATTCAAAATTAATTATTGTGCAAAACAACCAATGATATTTCTTCTTGAAAGTTTGTTTTGACTGCTTCTGGGGGTAAAATCTTTTTTACTCCCAGAGTCAATAATGGAGATATAAAATTATGTAATGTAGTTCTAACTTTTGAGTCTGTGGACAGGACATCTATGGTGTGACCATTTTTCAAATAAAACCTCTTTGACAGTACTTTTGCATGGTACCATTAAACATTAATTTTGTGTTCTTGAATTTTGATGTTTGATGGCACTCTTGGGAGTTTGTCAGCCTGTTAATTAAAGCAGGAGGAATTAATTAATGTTTCCTTACATATTGGACAGGTCAATGAGTTCCCTTTCCTCTTCAGAAACTATGTTTTCATGAAATTCATTCAACAATGAGGTCAGTTTGTCATTCTTTGTGAAGTCAGAGCCATACCTCGAGATCCAAAACCTGTAGATATGAATTATTCAACACACTTTTTTTAGCACTTTTCACTTTTCTTGCATCAAATGTAATTAGGATCTATTGTTTCCTACATGTAGATATAAAATGTAGATTTAAATTCAGGCTATTATGCATGTAACTTCGTAGTTCAAGGATCGGGCAATAAACCAGTTCAGTGTTCGTTCTCAATTTACACAGCGTCACATCATTCTGCTGAAAACATAAATGCCGAATAGCGCGCAGTTTACACAAACAGGGTCAGGGCTGTGCTCTAGCAGTGCCCAGGGGCCTCAGGCTCCTTACTTTTATCTTTGGGCGACTAAAAAACTTACTTTTGCATAAAGCTTAAGTGCCGGGCACCCCAGATTTCAAAGTTGGAAGCCTTTGGGCTCCCTGTGATTCTTCTAAGAGCACAGCCTTGAGAGTCTAACTATAAAATTTAGAGTGCCCAGCAGTTAAGCTATGTGCAAAAACTATGATTCTTTTTCTTGTTGCCTGAAGACAAAAGTTAGTCGCCTATAGCTCATGCACCCAGGCACTGGGTTACTTAAAGGGGCTAAGTCATCATTTTAAGAGCTATTTTAATGGTCCAGTTTTGTTTAAAATTGCTTTATGAGTATAATGGAACTATAAACAAGTGTCTGCAGTCTGACTACAGATGGCCAGGATGGAAATGGATTGCAACTTGAAAAAATTGGCCAATTTTTTCAAGTTCGTTGAATGTGTTTTAGCAAATTTGCTAAAAACTGATTATGGTTCATTCTTTCTACAAGAATTTACTTGATATCTTGTTCTTGGTGTTCTAAGAGCAATACGTGTTTGGAGTAAGATGCTTAGTTTTAATTCTAGCACAGTCTGAGACATGACATAGCCCCTCTTATATTAGTATTTTAGAAATACTGTTCCATTTCCACATGTACCTCTTTTTGAGTTGTAAATACATGTAATTTAAACCAAGGGGTATCATTTAGTAGTTTGTTTATAAGTATGATCGTCTGGTTTAGTGTAATTCTGAAAACAACTTTTCTGACAAAAAGTTATGTTTCTGATAAGTAAAAAGGTTTAAATCTTTTAAAAAGTATCAAGTAAAGTTTAAAAAACGAGCAGTACTGTATTATCAGGTTTAAAAACACGAGGCGAAGCCGAGAGTTTTTACACCTGATAATACACGTGCTGCGAGTTTTTTGAATGGCTTCAACTGATTAGCATACAACACATTGCTACGTCTTCGACGAAGTGACCATTGCTTCCTGGCTCCTGTCGAAAGTTTTGGGATTTTATAGTTCTGAGGGAAAACATCTACTGAAAAATACTATACTAAAATTGTCAGGTACGGTAGATAAAACGGCTGACAATTTTTTTTTCAGAGGTAGAGAACGAGTAGAAATAAGCAGCTTGCATCTTCAAACCAGTCGCTTACCTGGCAATTTACACGAGGGCGCTAGTGTCATTCAAATAACGGCTCACTTGTTAAACTGTTGGTTGTTTATTTTGTTGAGAAGATTCCAAATAGAATGGCGAAAGATCAGATTTCGTAAAACGGTACTGCACAAAAATATTAAAGTCACCATTTGTTGCACACTAAGAATCCTAAACAATTACTACCCATATCAATAATCTTTATATAAAGATTACTTGTGATCTTAATATAAATATCACGGTCATTTTAAAATCATTCTCATTAAAAATTCAGCGATAATTGCATTGTTTGCCCATTCAGCCCCGAACTCCCCTGTGACTGAAATCAAAGCCGCCACCAGGCTTTTCATAATGATCGTAGATTACCAGGTATAAAGGCTCGTACACGTGATCGATTTGAGTCATGTGATTGGCTGATGTGCTTATGAATTATTAATGAGTTTTTGAACTGCAGATAAACATGGGATTGAGTGAAATTTGTGATCCTTGCAGTGTGTTCTCAACTTAAAGGGAACCTCCATTGTCAGAACAAATTGACGTTAAATTGTTGGAAATAAAGTCTAAATTAAAATTTTTTAAAAAGTAGGTGCAAATATAATTTTGGTGTACAAAAAATGGATATGAATATTGCCTATTTTCGCTTTCAAATTTCCCACGTGCTGCCATTTTGAATATTTATGATGTGTTACGGTTGTCTTATTGTTGCATACGAAAGAACTTAGATTCTTAACAATAGCGGCAACCGTAACACATCACAAATATTCAAAATGGCAGTGCGCGGGAAATTTGAAAGCGAAAACAGGCGATATTTATATCCATTTTATTTGTACACTAAAATTATATTTGCACCTGCTTTTAAAAAATTTTAAATTTCAACTTTATTTCTGACAATTTAACATCAATTTGTTCTGACAATGGAGGTTCCCTTTAAGAAGTTGAAAAAGCAGTTTTTCAGGTTGCTTTTTCAACTGCTTAAGTTGAGAACACACTGCGAGGATCACAAATTTCACTCGTGTTTATCCGCAGTTCAAATATATAAAGTAAGTAAGTAAAGTCGCACACGAGCCAGATGGCCCACACGGCCGGAGCTTAACCCAGTTTCTGTAGCTTGAAGTGACTAGGAATATTGCTACTCCCCCCTGGATGGGATGCTAGTCCATCGCAGGGTTACCCCCAACATTTTGTTGCCGGTACCCATTTAAACATCTGGGTGGAGAGAGACAGTGTGGAGTAAAGTTTCTTGTCTAAGGAAACAACACGACGACAGAGACCAGGCTTCGAACCACCGACCCTTAGGTTGAAAGTCCGACGCGCTAACCACTATGATTTTCATATATTCATATTCATAAATAAATATTTAAATTTATTATCATTTATACATACCCAACAGCTGCACAAATGCTTGTCTTAAATTTCCGTTGTTGTTTGATGTTTGAGGTTGAACAATCAGAGTATCTAATGAATTCAGATGAGTTAAGGTACAATATTATTACATGACTGTATAACTTTATAAAGGAATGTAAATTGATAAAAGTGATATTGCATGGTTCCAGAAAAATTAAAGTAGCCATAACCCGAGGTGGGGTGCAAATGAAGCCAATATTTAATATTCCAAAACTCCCTTGGGACAAAAACAGACCCCAAAAAGAGTCCAGATGGACCAAAACAGTTAAAGCTAAACCAAAAAAAAAATCGCATGCACATTTTCATATTTAGAACATACCCAGAAAATGTTAAAGTGCACCTATAAACCCCCAATTTTTTTTTTGCTTAATCAACTCTTTGTATGTTAAATAGTTAAATATTTCTTGTTTTTAACATTGCATTAGTAAATTATAGAGGTTTGAATTTACAAAATGTTAATAAGATGACATCAAATCAAGAATCATTTATTATACAACTACTTGTTTCCACCTCCAAGTAATATTTTTTTACAAATCAATTGACTATTAACAGTTTTTATTTAGTATTTCTTAAATTGATCATCCTTAAGCTGTGAACTGCGTACTGTAAATTGAAGTCGAAATAATGGTAAAGTCTTGATTTGACGTCATCTAATTAGCATTTTGTAAATTCAAATCTCTATAACTCACTAACGCAACGTTAAAAACAAGAAATGTTAAACTATTCGACTTTTCCACATACATTGAGTTGATTAAAAGAAAAAAAATTGGGGGTTAGGTGCACGATAAAACTGAATGCATCTTTGTTTATTTATCTTAAACCATCTTATAAAAGTCAGGTTGCAATTTTAATTACAGCTGTAACAGAGCATTGTCATCACCTATTTATATATATACCTGCATATATATCAAAAAAAATATTGTTTTGGAAAAATAACCGCAATTAATTCCTTTTAAACCTCAAAAAATCTGTTAGAATCTCACTGCACTAAAAATATGCTGGGCAGAATTTTAAACCTAAAAAAATCCCATATAGTGGAAATGTCAAAAACAAAAAATCCTTTGTACTTCCGATCCCCATCAGATTTAAACCTAAGTAACCCCCCCGCCCCAAGGGCTACATACAGGCATATATTTCTTAACCCTATTCGGCCTGGGCTTTTTTTGAGTTTCTGAGCCTGGGGGGGGGGGCACATTGTGCCCCCCCTTCGTAACTTCAAGAACATTAAGGCTATGACAATGAAACCTAGAGGGTACATAGTACGCCCAAAACTGTCTCCGTTGCGGTCCGCATAATGGAACGATGACGTCATATGACGTAGTTATTAGGTAATTAGTTATGCAGCCGCCATCTTGGATCCGCCATCTTGGATTTCTGAATTTTTTCAAAACCTCTTAAAAACCGTCCAAATTCACCCAAAATTAATCAAAACCAATAAATAAACGCTAAATGACGTAAAAATATAAAAGTTACACCAATAAACATTGTTTTTCTTCATTGAAAGGTATAAATATGCAATTTTCAAAAAACATGGCTGTCAAAATCTTGTTGCCATGGAAACATCAAGTCACGTGATCAAAAAATTGTCATACGAAATTGTTGCCAGATAAATTTTAGGAAAAGTCACGAAGTTTGATGGCGTTTGCATACATATTAAGGAAGTTATAAATGTTGAAAGTTAGCGCGGGCACTTTGTGCCCCCCCCCCCAGGCCGAATAGGGTTAAGGACAGGTGACAGAAGAAATAATCTGATACTCAATCCTGTTTATACACTGAGTTGATTGTAAGTTATACATGCATGAATATCCTTCTTGAAACATAATGCAGTAGACATTAAATACAGTTAAAAGACAAGGCTGTCATTAAGATTTGAGACGGGCGTTGCTCTGAGCTTAACACCCACAACAAGCCTGTAATGCTTTGTCAGCAAATTTAACATATAACAGGCAAGATCAACCATAAGGTCATCAAGGTTCCATCAAGTGTACTCGCCCTTAATTACAGCCCTGAAAGATATATAATTAATATGTATTAATCAATTTATTGTCAAGGATACCGTTGCATAAACTTTTTAAGAAGCTCTTCTGCAGAAAGGAACCAGTGGTATGTCATGAACACACAATTTGAAAGGAACACTTCTGATGTTGAATGCTGAACATTTCCACCTGCTGGAAAAATTTAGTGCTCTCTATGTCATAACAATGAAGCCAAATTCAAGTAAAAAAGCAAATATAGAAAACATACAGGTAAGAAAGTACGATCTGCAATGTCACCGCATGTGACATTTCAATCAATGAAATTACATGTAACTGCTTAACACTGTCAACATTGAAGACTTCAGAAGTGAAATTAACACAAATTCACAAAATTGGATGCTAATATCTGCACATGCAAATATTCGTGACATTTTTAAGTAAAGAGATTACGTTAATATTATTACCGTAGTTATAATGCATAATATTTGTCTATGAAAACAACCCCAGCTTCCTGAAAGACATAAATGGTACTTATAACCCCTGTAATAGCAGAATGTTAATGACACATTATGTCTGCAGAGGGAAGCCAAGGGCATTACAAGAAACACACTGAAAAGCAACTCACTACAATCCAGACATAACTAATCGATGACATCAATGACATCAATGACATCAATGAGTAATCAATGAGTAATCGATGGGTAATCAGTTGATTAGTCATTGATTATTGCCGATGATCAATGAGTAATCGATGACTAATCGATAGGCCACAAAATTTTTGGTCATCGATTAGTCATTGATTGCATCGATTAGTCATTGATCTCATTGATTAGTCATTTATTTAGAACAAAATAAAAACAACTTGAATGTAAACAGATGTTTCCAGACTTTTATTCTTTTTAGTTCATTGTACATGGAAATTAAGCTTCAGAATTTGGTTCTCCCGTATCTCTTTGCCGTTTGTTGTTGAACCAAACCTTGACGGTTGCCCCGTCAAGGCTGTTCAATTTTGCAAACTCTTCAATAACCCCGTTCGAAGGATATTTGCTCTCGTTGTACAAGGCTTCAAGAGCCATTTTTTGAAGATCGGAAAATTTCGTCCTCTTAGTTGCGATTGAGGAAGCCGCTCGTTTCCTTTTTCCTGTAAAGCAAAAAAAAAAAAAAAGAAATTAGAGACATTAAGTTGAAAAAGTGACGGAGCACTGATAAAAAAACATCTGGATAAAACATTTTCGGGAACGTCATCAGCGCAGTACACAATGCATACGGATTGTGCAACGGAAATATTTCTTTCGAATTGATTAAATTATACGTTATAATTCACAAGTGATTCATGTACCTTGGATCTTTCCTTTCAGATCTCCTATCGGATCTTCTTGTTGCAGCCAGTTTTTAATCCTTCGGTAGGGCTCTCTTCCCTCCTCCGACAACTGTTCATAGGTTTTGGGCTTGTTGAGTATTTCTGATCCTCTACCCTGGGACCTTTCTAACACGTGGGTGGCAAACTGTGCTATTGGGATTTTGTTCTGTCGCAGGCGTAATTTCGTCAACAGGAACTTCAATTATGACGAAAAATACGTTTAACACCGATGAAAGAATCACAAACGAAAAAAAATGGTTCAAGAAAGCAAAAAATGCGTCTTTCGTGCGCTGTATAACAGTCAATGAGTAATCGATGGGTCATCGATGAGTAATCAATGTCATCGATGACTAATCGATAGGCCACAAAATTTTTGGGCATCGATTACTCATCGATTACTCATTGATCATCGCCAATAATCAATGACTAATCAACTGATTACCCATCGATTACTCATTGATTACTCATTGATGTCATTGATCATCGATTAGTTATGTCTGATACAATGTACTTTCTAAACACATGCACACACAGCAAGTGATAAAAATATAATAAAATTACAATACAAATAATTAACAATATTTAATGATTGTTTAAAAAGATTAGTATTTGAAATAATCTGTAAAACAATAGATCTCCCTTAAATAGTCCTCTGCAAGGAGAATATGTGAGGATATTTGGAACAGTGACAGAAAATGCTAAAAGTCATGGTAATATTGATTTTCAATATACACCCATGTATCTTGGCATAGTCAGCAAATTTTGTGATGAGCCAGATATAGAATATAGCCATTATAAACATTTAGCAAAAATCTCAGGTAAAGATAATTTTTGTTTAATAACAAATATTTTAAATCAGACCGCTGTTTGATTTTCTAATAAAGGAATCTATTTTCATATTGCATTGTATGACATTTATAATCATATAATGCCTGACTCAGAACAAACTGTTTATGTGGCAATATTCATGCCTGGTGGGTTTAAAATGGTTTTAAATAATAACAAACACATTTAATATGTTCCTTCTTAAAAAATTCCTCAAATTCTTTATATCCACATATTTACCGGAATATGCCATTCTTGTACTGGATCAGAACCTTAATCTCCAACGAACACATACTGGGAAGCATAGTTAATAGAATAAACTGGTTATGAAACTCAGTCAGTCCTTTGTTATATGTTTTTGTTCTCCATTTCTTTTGTTCGTTTGCCTTGACCGTGCACAAAACACAAAACGTATTGAAATGCTTATGAGCAACTGACCAGTAGAAACATTTGAGCCCACACGTTAAACAAAACAATGTGCAGGGTCATAGTTCGTTCAACATAAAACAAAGCAGCTTTGAAAACTCTTTTTGAAATTTGTTGAGCTTCATAACCAGTTTGTTTTTTTAACTATAATGGGAAGTTCAAATAATCTCTGAATTACATGTACTAAACACTTTATCCCTGACTCTCTGACAGTCGTATCAAAGGTCATCTTGGGGTTTTCCCTTTATGACGTACAGCAAGGTGAAACTCTGACTACAGCTTATCCAAAAATAGAAAGGAACATAATACAATGGCCCAACAAGATAAACAAGTCATGACTATGGCTGGCTGGCAAGAGTACAAGTTCAACTGATAAAATTTGCATTGGATCTAAAAAGCTGATTTTCTGAATTTCCTGAATTTTCTGTTTGTTAAAAAAAAAAATAATGGCTTTTGATTCGCCTTTTATGAGATAAGGCTGTGCTTTTAAATCTTCATTTCAATGGCCCAAGAGTTTATCATTGAGCTCCGATGATAAATGATTATAAAAATAAAATAAAAGACGTGCTCTGTTCAGAGTAATAACCCTGTAAAGCTTTTGACAATGAATAATTCTTTGCTGCAATAATTTATTCCCATAATGTTTAAAAGATAAAAACCATGGATAATCACTTTTTAATTTCACTGGTAAAAAGAAACCTATAGCTTAGTACTTTGAAATTCCAAAAGAAAAGCTGACAGAAAATGCTGAGTTACAACCCAAGATGACTATACAACGCACGTAGCACATGACTACAAGCATTTCCAGATATTTAGAAGTCAAAATGATAGCAAATGTGCTGTATTTAAGTTCAAACCAAAATAAAAATTGAACCACAACTTTTACACTGTACTCAAATGAAAATGACTTCTTAAAACTCCAGTCCTCCAAGAATTATTCTCCCATTGACACCCCTGAAAATAAACCCTGTGCATTTATAGTGAGGAGGCATTTATTTGGAACAAATTCTGACACCAGAAAAATAAACATCCTGTCATCATCAAATGCCTCATTTATATATACACCTCAAAGGTATGTGTGCCGAGTTTGTGAATAATGACCTGGACTGGGTATTCATTTAATAAGTAAATAATTTATGGCATTTACACAGTGTCAATGGAAAAAAAATAATTTCTTCAGCATTCATATATCATGCAAGTTGGGTAACACAATAATAATTATTTTTTTAAAGAATTAAATCAAATCTAAGAGTTGAGCCACAACTATTCTTGAACTCCTATTGGACATGCAAACTGAAGACTTCAAATTCTTACTTGATGTATACATAAAATTCATACATCAAGTAACATAGTTGATTTAATGTAAGTTAATTGAACATTTATTTGTTTACATGATATGGTCAGTTACAAACTACATGTACATGTAACTTGCTGTCTGTTTATTGTTAAGTACCTATTAAAGTATGTACGAAGGGGCATACTCGAAAGGGAAGGAAAACTAAGGTCTGACCACTGCAGGTGCCACCTCTCCCTTCGTGCATGCCCTTTGCACGCCAACCTTGAAATTTTCACTTAAGGCCCGTTTACACAGGCGATTTTTCATGCAATTTTTGTCGCACTTATCGATGCAAATTTTGTTGCGCGCAAGTTGCATCTTCAAATCGCATGTGTAAACGGGCGGCAATTTCAGTGCGATTTGGGCGCGATTTGTCGCACAATGTCGCAGAGGTTTCAAACATGTTCGAAACCTGATGCAACTTGGTGGCAATTTTTGGAAAATCGCAGCAAATATCGCACACGAGTCGCACTGAAATCGCTGCCCATTTACACATGCGACAAAAATTGCAGTGGAGAATGTGACAAAAATCGCATCAAAAATCGCATGTGTAAACGGGCCTTTATAAATAAAACAGGTGCCAGCTATGCAGACTAAAATTTGAGCCACAACATTAGCTATTTTCAAATCTGTTGGATTTTCATTACAACATCTGAGTAAACCAGCCAAATTGGCTCAATGTAGTTAAAAAACGTTTTTACCATTTTCAATCTTTTGTACAGATACCATGCAGCTCTTAACAACCTCTAATTTCATTGGACCTGGGTATCATGCATCTCTTTTGTTTTTAAGGCTAGAGTCCATTGTTGTGTCGTTTGTTCTATTGTTTTCTCAGCAAATCAGAGAAGACCTTGTAAGAGCTGCGTACTGCCCCCTTTTGTAGCCGTTCAATACAGCTGCCTCTCATTGCTCCTAGTAATCGGGAGCGATGGAAGTTTCTAGATTTGTAGGCTAATTAAATAGCTCAGAGCTATGTACCATTACCATGGCAGGACAGCTGGTACATTTAATAACATAGGCTCATATTTTCTTTGTCAAATTTCAGAGTTTTGGCAGTTACCATGCAAGCTACTACAGCCAGTAAGCATATTCTAAACTGCTATCCTACCATGAATTTTCTAGAAATTCTTATGACACGGGCTTGTCAGAAATTGACAAAATTATTTTTCTTTAGAAATTAACATATAAATAATCATTCTAAATTTTTGGGTGAGGTGTGCACATGTTCTAAATCCAAAGATGATGATACAAATGTGTTTACATGATGATTACTCAGTGTATATTTTTTGGCCAGTTGTGCACATGACGTTCGAAATCCAAAGATGACGATACAAATGTATACGTTCAATAATGATGATTCTCAGTCTAAATTTTTTGGCGCAGAGTGCACATGTTCTAAAATTAATACAAAAATAACTTATGATGATGACTAAAAGCCTTTTATTTTAGCAAACCTTAGGTGCACATCAGTTATCAATGAAATCAGTTATATTGCAACTTAGAATAAAGACAAATGGCTACAAACTAATATTATAACTTACATAATATTGGAAAGATAAAGCTTAAAGATAAAATTCTAAACCCAATTTTCAATTTAATTCTTAATTTCATCACGCATGCCGACAAAAAGTTCAGCTTACAAGTATTAAACCACAACACAAATATCACTTTTAATACCGGGCGAATTCTGGGCGTCTACATCCTATGGAAATGAAGCTTAGTTTTTTAATAATGATAGAGTTAAAGTTTTACAACCGGATTAAGCAAAATGAAACACGCGATCATAACAAAGGCTTCTGAGGGAACGTACGTTAAAAACTAACAATACACTGATTATGAACAAAATGCATGTGATGTGAAAACAAACAGCAAATTCGCAAATACCAACAACACTTTAGTATCTTACATAAACATGGAAGCTATTACGGAAACGCATATTAAAGGGGTTTCTGGCACTATTACTAATGGCTTACCGAATTCTTCAGCACAGTAGTCCACAAGTTTATCCAAAGAAGCGGCGCGAAAGCTCTCTCCCTGTTCTTCCTCGCAAAGGTTAAGATAATCATTTCTGGATGATCGTTTATCGCATTCCACATCATTCGTCGACTGCATGTCGTCAGTTGACCTTAAATATCGAAGTTCGTATTTCAACAATGACTTACCAACAATCAAACTTTTCACAACACGCAAAAAATACAAGCTTAGCACACACGCACCATTCGACATGCTCCCAATATTATTCGTTGGGAAACCGTGGGCCTACTTTTATACAGTAAGATACTTACCTAAGCTTACCATAACATAAAAAAAACTTTTAAACTTAAAGTCGTTTTACGACAGATTGATTTACCGGTTCCATAAATTCTAGGTTTTTATAGTCCAAAGTGTTATATTAATTCGGTAGCTTACCTTCCAATATCGTTGGTCATCGTTCAATTCCTAAAATATGAAATAAAAAGTTTATAAATATCATTCACATCAGCGCCAACAGCCTGAGCAATACACGGGCAATACATCTACATAATAATGAACGCAATCTGTCAGTAATACCAACCATACACTAAGTATTATCGCGTCATAATAAGCTGTGTATATCTTTTTACAGGAAATATTCAAGAAACCTTCCCTGACCTGCTAAGCCATATGAGACGGCTTGTCACGGTTTAACATAATACGTAAGCAGATATCCGGTCACGTTTCCCGTTCGTGACGTTCGTTTTATTCCGAGCGTCTCTTCGCCAAATGTTCGTGTATTTTCGTACACAGCTCGCTGAACACTCGTCTAACCAATCAGATTCCTTGAACGGTTGGGCACAGTATTCGAATTTTGCCACAAAACAGGACAAGGAACAATCTTCATTTGTTAACGAAAAATTGAAAATGAAAGACTTTTCTTCCATCGATTTTAAAGACAATGTTCGATTTGTGGTGAGACGTTATCTGAAGACTATGGGTATCAAAGCACCGAAGCAGAAAGGCGGAAAAATTCAAGTAAGCTGAAAGTTTTCTTTGCATAGTCCGACATTGTGACGAAGATTTAAGTTTAAGTTATTTAAGACTTAAGTTATATAGCTGTTTTTAGTGCTTTTGCTTGTCCTATAGTCTTATTTTGAATCACACTCGCTGCCTTGCATTTTAAGGGTGTTGCCTTTATAAAATGGGCTGGTTTTACTGCAACGGAAGCAACAAAAACCAGCATGAAATGAGAAATCGAACCCCGAGCGGGATGCATGCGCACCCACTTGATGAAATTTCAATCACAACGCGTTGTATTTTTAACTGCTTTAAGATCGCAATAATTTCAAGTAACTACCAGGCAAAAATTTATTAAAGTAAATGTTTTCTTCGCTAGAATATGTAAGAATATTTTGCCACAAAAGCTCTGCTCACCGACGTGATTTTTGGGAATGGATCTTAGCTTACTAGGGCTAAACGCCCGGCTAAACGCCAGTCTATAGCCCCAGAGAATCTAGTGTTGGATTAGTGAGAAGGATTATTTGCGACTGTTAACAGGCTGAATATCCTGGGTTTTAATGTTCTAAATTTCACTGGCTTTTTGCATCCATCACCAGCCTAATAACTCTTCAGTATTGTTGAAAATTTCTGTCTTTGTATGTTATTCTTTGGGGCAAGTGTAAGATGTGTTATTGCTTTGCCTTGCCCCGCCTAAATTAGCTTCGTAGCTATTTGCGGGACAATCAATATTGTTCTAATTTAATGACTATAATAAATATTTATTGTTGTTGTTATTAAAACAGGACAGTTACACCACCGCCTTAAATTCCACAAATTCCTTGAATTTAATATTTCGAAGAACTGAAAATATTTTTACAATCTTGATACTATTCTAAATTAGCTCTGAAAATTACACTCCTCTGGGGTAAATATTTCTTAATGTTTGTTTTTGGAGTAAAAAGTGCAAAAAAATTACCAATTTTGCCTCCAGTACTACCTTAACCAAGTGCGAATTTGCATGTGACTAGCATTTGATCATAAATTGTGCATATCATTTCATTGAGTGCGTCTGGGCTGGGCGTCAGATCTGTTAAGTACGGTGGCCCAGAAGTGCACACCGAATTCCAATCACTCACACCCAATTCAAATCATTCCCACCGAATTCAAATAAGATACTAAATTCAAATACGTCACCAAATTCAAATTTATAAGTCACACCAAATTCAAATCATTCACTCCAAATTTAAATGAAGTCACGACAAATTTGTATTCAGTGTGAATTTTTTTTAAATTTGGTGTGACTTATACACCTTATTCCAAAATGGTGGTCAGTTTAGTATTCTTTTATGTGTATGTTAATTAGCTCTTGTTGCCTCGTTAGCATGTGCAAAATACAACAGAATTTTTGCACGAAAATGAGGCAAAGACGGCTTATTGAAATGCATACAAAGGAATGATAAATTGCCTGCCATTTTGGAATAAGGTGTATTTGAATTTGGTATGAATGATTTGAAGTCAGTGTTAGTGATTGGAATTTGGTGTGATTGATTACTAAACTCTCTAAAAATAGAGAGAAGGGGTAAATGAATGATATAATATTATCTTAATATTATTATTAAGTGTGGTTTTCCGCTGGCTGAGGCACAAATGAAGCAAAAACATTTTTCTCACACACACCTGGGGGCCTGGGTGCTAGCATGCTGGAGGTATAGGTTGCATGGTTTGTCAAGGATATCACTTTTCTTGTTGCCTTTGCCATTGCCTGACCTCCCGCCCACCCACCCTTCCTATCTTTTTCATTCTTGTAAGGCCATCAGGGGTCCATGAGTTTTTGGCAATCGGTTGTTGCCAAGTTTGTAATGTTTTTGTTACATTTTTAATAAAGGTCAGGCTGCGTGTTTTGGCTTCGCATGGCTACCAGTGTGTGAGAAAACTACTGGTAATTATGAAAGGAGGGCTAGGGATGGGGGGGGATACTTTTGAAATTGGAATTGCAGTGGGGGGGGGGGGGGTACAACCTTTGCTCGAAAGTTTATTTTGGAGATACAATTTTCATACACTCGGTTTTTTAGAAACCCCACCCCACAGGATGTAATAAATGATCAGTCCCTAATTTCAAGCAAGTCAGAGAGATGATTAATTTATTACTTACCTCTTTTAATTTTAATATTTATTACTTGAGTATGTTAAGTAATATTTTCCCCAAAGTTCATACATACAGCATAAGATTTGTGTCTGGATTAATAATAGAAAGATCACGTACTATGTACTTATTTACTAAGTGGGAGGGCCAGATGGGAAAATATTTGGCTCGAGGTCATGGCGTACGGACCAAGTGCAATGACCAAGAGCCAAATATTTTCCCATCCAGCCCGATCTAACTTAGTCAATAAGTATTTTATCATATGACCAATTTTACTTTAATTCTTAACGTGCAAGGCCGTCCGCTTTTGTAGTGGGGCCGTATGGCTTTTTCCAGCCCTGCTTGCGCAAATGTGTACGTCCCTCATACGGGACTTTCATCAATAGTTTTACAAAGAAAAGGTTCGCAGGGCTGTACGGGTCATATGATAGTACTATTGATTTTTGCTTCAGTTGTAAAGAATGATCAGGGTCTCAATATATTTTGTGCTCCAAAAAGGATAGAAGGTCATTTAAGAAAAAAAGTTATAAAGATAACTTCCTTCATAGCTAATTGCTGTTTAGTCATCTCACATCTAAGTGGTTTTCCCATCGGACACAAGAAAAATTTCAGTTTACACTTTTTTGTCTTCACATGGCAAAAGGTACAAAATGTTTTGCCATCAAATTTGAGCTACATTAATCTTAGCTTTGAAGCTTCAATTTATGATCATGAGAACTGAAGTCTTGGCAAACTTCCCTGTTACGTCGTTGCCAAACAGATTATCTCTGCTGTCACCAACACCTTCCACTCCCCAACATAATGTTTCTTTTTATGCATCCATGACAACATTGTGTTGCTGGGTGGTATTCTCTTAAGAGTTCCAAGGTCTTTTAGCCAATATTGTAGCATTTACACGAACATATTTCCACTGAAGAAGGGCAAAGCCTGAAACGTTTGGAACTTATTCAAAAACTTTGGCACTTTAAAATACCATTTATAAAAGTTTTTCATGAAATCCAAGTGCCACGCAGCCACCGAACTTCTTACCAAAATGTAGCATTTAGCCTATCAACTTTTACTTCATTTTCAGCCTTCCATTGACAACAACAAAAGTGGAGTATTTGGTGTTTGCCTGGATAAAGTGGAATCTGTTAATGTGGGAGAGGATTTCTATTGTAGTGTACCCAAGTAAGTAAATAAAAAGCCTTTTACTTTTACATGTATGTTAAGAGTCATGTATCGCTATTCCAACTTTTGAGTCTGTTGATGAAATCCTACAAATAGACCAATTCTGATATATTAAAATTCATACTTGGCTCCGAGGCTTAGGGGAATAAAACAAAAGAAATAAATTATTCATCCCTGAACCTCGATGTGATTTCTTTTGTTTTATTCCCCTAAGCCTCGGAGCCAAGTATGAATTTTAATATATCAGAATTGTATGGTCTATTCAAAAATATTAATGCCCTTGAGTGGTACTTTCAGGTTGTACTGTTAGGGTACGATGTACATGCAAGAAATGTGTTGCTGAATTTTTGCTTACCAGTATGGATAAAATAAAATTAGTTATTGATGATAATTTATAGTGTAGTAACAGTGTAATTATGACAAATGATTAATATTAATTACTTTTGTAAATAGATTCTTGGTGGATTCTGCAAATTTTCTACAGCAGCATTTAGAAACAGAGGGTCTGTTTAGAAAGTCTGGGTCAATTCAACGTCAAAAAGTACTCAAGGTAAAGAAGATGCATGTAGACTGGTGTGAATCAGAAAAGCACATCCTTGTATAATATTGCAATCATGCAAAAAAAAAAAAAACAGTCAGCTAATTCCCTGACCAATGAATTTGAATTTTGTTTGATATTTAGAAATTAAACTGTTCTATATAGCATGGCTACACTGTACTGTATTTTATAATATTAAAAGTCTATATAATTACCCTTTACAATCCAGTAATAATTTATTACTAGATTACAACTGTACCCATTACATTCCATTAATTGCTAGATTACAACTCTACTCTTTAATGAGTAGATTTCAACAGTACTCACCTTTACAATCCAATAATTACTACACTGTCAAGATTGTCATTAAGGCAGCTCAACTGTATTTACTATAATTATAATCATTTGGTGCTGAATACTGATTATAAATATACAAAATGTATTATTTTTTTCAACAGCAAAAAGCTGAAAATGGTGAGGAAATCCAAAATGTACAGCCACATGATGTTGCAAGTTTGGTAAAACAGTTCTTTAGGGAGCTTCCAGAACCACTCTTAACTAACCTGCTCCATGACTGCTTTATTAAAAGCCAGCGTTTGGAAGACGAGGGTGATCAGACAGAGGCTGTTTTACTTCTTAGTCTTCTTCTTCCTATCCCACACCTTACCACTCTACAATTCACCATGAGATTCCTTGCAAACGTAGCATCCTGTTCACAGCAGAGTAAAATGGGAACTACAAACCTGGCCATCGTTCTTACTCCAAACCTGATACACAACTCAAAGAAAGAAGGAAATGGTGCGTCAGACAAGCAGCTTAAAGAGCAAACATCAGTCATTGATATTCTGTTGAAGAATGCTGATAAAATTGGTTTAGTGAGTGACGACATCTATGAACGTGCAAAGCTGATCGGGGATGAAATAGTTGATGGTTTGGCATCATCATCCGGTGATGAGCTAGATAGTGATAAAAACTTGAGAAGAGACAGTAAGAGACAGTCACGACCAAGAACAAGAAGTGGCTCAATCTCTGGTATGTGGCTTACTTAACAGATACTGCAGACAAGAATTCCTGTATTTCAGTAGGGTTTTATCTTGATTTGGTTTTTGATGGAGTATCAAATGAAGGCATATCCATCAGACAAAAATTAAGGCATGTTGTTTGCAATGATTCTAAAGACTGTTTAAAAATAATTAAACAACATAAAAGAAAAGAATAAAAGCTGAGGCTCCTAATTTGCATATGTTGTGGTTCAAATTAATTTTTTCTTGGGTTTGAAAAATGTCAAACTTATTTGATTTTTGTTTTCTTTGTGTCAGAATAATATTGCTAATGAATCTGAGGCAAAGGAAAATAAAAGTTAAACTGGTTTAAAAAGATAAAATTGAACCACAACACAGATACACTGTATTATATAATGTATTTAGTATTTGGAATTGGTTGCCACCTTCTATTAAAAGGTAACATTCACTGTGAAAATATATAAATCATTGTTAATATTCCACTTTTAGTTACTTATAATAATTACCTAAATTTCAGTCCTTTGATTTTTTTGTTTGTCATAGGGTTTGTATCTGGTTTGGGCCAAAAGTTCAAAAATGCATCCTCTAAAACACCGGTTTCTCACAGACGTTCCAGGAGTGTGAAAGCAGATCTTATGAGAAACAAGGAGAAATATATTCTTGAGGACAACTGTATGGGGAAAAAAGGTAACATGCAAAAATCACCTTTAGCAGGAAAACTCAGCTTTAGTAACAATGTGGAGAAAAACTTTCCTTTAGGAGGAAAATAAACTCTGACTTATAAAATGCACTACTTCAAGTAATACTCATTTTTCTAACTGTCAAAATTAAACAATTTATCTTCTTTAATTTGAAATTGACACTCTTTTGTGATAAATAAATGTTTCTTTGCCATTTTATGTTGTAGATCGACATGCATGATTAAATAATGTAACTTTTTACGGTTTAATTTATGAATTGAAAAAAGTAATAATAGGAAATAGCCATGTTCTGCTAGCCTGTGGACAGGCTTCCAGTATGACTCAGGGTTCGTACAGGTCCTGGAAATCCTGGAAAGTCCTGGAATTTTACTTTGGCATTTTCCAGGACTGGAAAGTCCTGGAAATAGACTACAAGTCCTTGACAGTCCTGGAGATCTGTAAGCTAAGATAAGATGGCAGCCTTGAAAGACATTGAAGAGGGGCTGAATGGAAAGCTCCAACAGCTGAAAAATAATTAACGTGCATTTGGGAGTCCTGGAAATATCTGTCTGAGTCCTGGAAAAGTTCTGGAAATTTGTTTCTGAAAAAGGGTACGAACCCCGAATTGACTGTGTGTAAACTCTGGCCTGGCAGCTCAGGTTCATGTGATGGACTTTTGAATTCTCATAAACAACATCTAATGATTGCATAAGGTAATGTAAGCACACTGTCATGTCAGGGCTCAAAATAGTGGCCTTCCATTGGCCAAATGACAGGCCAAATTTCAGGTTTGGCAGGCCAAAATAATGATGAACTGCCAAATGGATAATAAAATGGCAGGTGGAATTTACCGGACTAGTTTTGTGATATTTTCTACTCCTCTTACCATGCTCCTTTATCTACTAATCTTTTCCACGAATAAATCGTCCCCGATGAAAAATATTACCAATATTAAACTGCAGGGTTTCAAAAAGTGCTTGATAATGTTTTTGCCTGCCTTGACATTCTGCACCTGTTCACAATACTTTTGCATGCATTGTTTGTAATCTTTTATTTGCAAGTGTGCATATGTTCACAGTTTGGTGGTTTCCGACTTTGTTTGTCTACTGTCTTGCTTCAAAAAACTTTCTAACTTTGGAGTCTGGCACGTAATGCAATTGAAAATAAGGGCACTTTGTACAACATTAAAAAAGGAACTAAAAATAAATTTATTGTTCTATATACCATGTTTCAATGCGATCGAGTGTCTATTTACAATTAGTATCACCCAACTAGTGGACCAATGCAAATCCTGCATTTTGATTGGCTACGCTACTAGGGGTCTAATAGTAATAGTCATCGAGTAGCGAAATTCACCGGTTTTATTTTTCGTTTTATTCCCAAATAAATATTTCTTCAACTTGCAATTGCTTTTTTTTATTATTGCCTTTTTCTGTCCGACTAGTTGGGTGATACTAAAACAATTAGACCCTTCGCCCTCAAGGGCCACGGGTCAATAGCCCATTCGGCTTCGCCTCATGGGCTTTTGACCCGTAGCCCTTTCGGGCTACGGGTCTAATTGTTAAATAGCAATGTCACGTAATAAATTTTCAGCGACCAAACACGTTCTCTGGAAGGAAATTTTGACATTCTTACGCATGAAAGTTGGAAGTCCAAAAGTCGGAAGTTAAAAAGTGCGAAAGATAAAAACAATAAAACATTGCTTCACTTTCTTCACTCTTGCTAAGGTTTGATGTAAACATTCAAATAAAAGTTATAAGTATTAAAGATCTCCCAAACCTTAGTTGATTTTTCTGTGTGCTATGTCCGCAACGCGTCTCAAAACCTACTACGATGTCATCACTAGTAAAAATTTCAATATTTGGCAGGTCAAAAACAAATGGCAGGTGAAATTTGTTTGGCCTGCCAAATATAAAAACAAAATGGCAGGCTATATTTTTTTCTATTTGGAACCCTACATGTCATTTTTTTACTTCTTTACTATAATTATTATTATAATGGTTTTTAATGTTGCACAGATGACCTTGAGCTAGAGAATTTTCTGGCTCGTAACAATCAAAGAATGAGCCTGAGGTTACACAGCAAGCGTCGGCCATTGGACAACTATGGCTTTTCAGCTTCACCTGCAAGTAAAAGGTCAGCACTCTTTACTGTCAAACATAATATTATATTGTTATGTTTTTTGGAAAGAAGGATTCTGGACTACTATTAGGGTATGTACATGTAGCTGATAAAATTCTAAAGCTTATAACAGCAGTACTTTCCATGGTACTTATAATTTGTTTTCAATTATTGCTTTATTTTGCAGCCTTAAATGTTTTTTTTTCTTGAATTTTTTATTTTGACCACTTTTGAAAGTGAAAGGGTTAGTAAAATTATTAATAGAAGCCTTAGTTTGTTCCTTTTATTTTGACAGCAGGAGAGCATTGATGAGTGATGTGAAAAATTCTCAGGGTATCAGCAATCCTCGACTTGTATCAGCCTCAACACAGATGTTTACTACACCTATCAAACCACTGATGCCTTCAAAACCACTGAGTCATATGGGTATGAGTAACAGTTAATATGTACATCTGTATAATGTTTAAATGACTTGTACGTGCACTAACTGTTTATGAAATGCATGATTCATAGATTGGATTAAAATGTATTAATTATTGTACCATGATTCATCTATTCTTGCATTTGACTGCAAAATCATTTTGTTTGTTCATCCGTCCATCTGTCCATTCATTAATAATACATCCATTCAGTCATTCAGTTAATGCAATCCAGTATATGACATTAAGCATCTTATATTTTGTCGTACAATATTTATATGTATTAAATTAATGTTTGCTTTAAATTTGAAAAAAAAAAAAATCAGAACATTCTTTGACTAGTACCGGGGTAACTATGTTTTGCTCTATGGTTGTCTGCTATGCAGCTGTTATTGGGGTTGTACTCCCTCAATGTTTCAACCAATTTAGCATTGTGCGGCAACAAAAAATTACTGCAAAGGGGTCTACATCGCTGGTAATTAACTGACTTGTAAACTAGCTCAACAACTAGTTGACATATACTGTAGATTTTATACAGTTTCACAGTGAAATGTTGCATGACTCTTAATCAAGCTGACTCACTATAGTTAGTTTGTTTTGCATAGGCAAAAGACACAAATTTGCAAACAACAATTAAGAAACTGCCTTGGTTTACAAGCCATACTTTTTTTCTTGTCTGTTTTTCTTATCTGACCATTAATTTCTATGAAATGTGAAACTTTTGGAATATTTCACCAAAGGAAATTGAAGATCACAATTAAATCTGCGTAAACAATGAAAAATACCTTTGCTTGGGCAGTTTTTATAATTCAAGACTGAAGCCATTATTTTAACACTGTTTCATCATTGCTTTTTACATTTTGATAGGTTTGAGTGAACTGGGAATAAAAAGTAATGCGAAAACCAGCTTCCAAAAAGCAACACTAGTGCATGCAACATCGTCTATGATTACTCTATGGAGCCACCTTAATTATAAAAAAATTATGATAACTAATTAAAAGGTTATTGCTGTAATTTTTAGTTAAACCTGGCCACAGCAGGATTCTCCTGTCAAATGAAACAGAGCATGTAAAGGTTGTTGATACTATGTCCTATTTGCCGTCTCCAAACAATGAGAATGTGTCACCAGTCATCATGTCACCAGCAAGCAGTGACGTGTTTGAATCACCTTCAGCTGTTAATGTCGACAAGCACAGAGACCTTGCTATGCCACGTAGAAGGCTCAGAAGAAGGTAAGTTAACTGCTCTGAGTCAGGTTCATACCTCATCTTCGCTGCCTCCTCTGCATTCAAAATAGTGTGTGGAGGAACCCACCTACCTTCTCTGCATTCAAAATAGTAGGTGGAGGAACCCCGTTGGGCAAGGCAGCTGCCAAAATACTCCTGGTCAGGAGCACTATTTTGTCATTATAAAACATAATAATGAAATGCCTTTTGTTCAGTTTGAACAATGGATTCAGATTGCAAAAAAAAAATCATGCAAAGTTTTACTGGAAATAACTTACGAAAAACTGTCATTTTCATTGTGTGTCAAGTGACAAGATATTTTGGCAGCCTTATAGCCAGGAGTTTCTATGCCTGTCTCACCATTTTGAGAGTGGAGGCGCCAGGGACTAGATTGTGAATAGGTTTTGTACAGAATGTGTACGTCCAGGGGATATTATGGAATTCTTGAGACACAATTTTATAAAAAAGCAGGGAAAAATACTTAGTGATCAATACTAACTCAGATCGGATTTTTTCTGTTAAGTATTTTTGTTCTAGTTGTTGATTGCAATTCATGAATGACAATTGATTGCATATTATTGTTGATTGCAATTCATGAATGACAATTTTGTCATGTCATTATGGAAGATAGTTTGAAAATGGAACGTTCAATTGACCAAGCTACTTAATTTTTTAGACACTCATCAGGTGCCACAACTTGCTTCTCATCATCTCCACGGAACAGACATCAAGGCAGCTCTAAGAACACTGTAAGTACATGGTTGATAAAGCCATCAGAATAGTGAATAATAAGAGAACTTTCATATAACCTTTGAACATAATTAATGTACATCGTTTTGGTTCTCAGTGGTCAGTTTTGTAGATTGTTATTATCAGATTTCAATTTACAGTGGATCCTTGCCATATTACCACCCTGTTGTTATGGTCACTCTTTTTTCAGCCCCAACAAAAGGTCAGTCAGTCAGACAGGCCCCATTAATCTGACTAACAAGCACTTTTTGGAGTCCCCTTCTGTTTTTATCCACTTTATTACTTCACACCTATGCTTACATGAATTATGAAAATGATTACAAGTAAGAAATTGGTCGTGATAGAGCAGTTTTCAATTAAGTGGGGTAAAACCAAAACCAAAGAAATTACTCTGACCAATCACAGTAGTTGTATACAATCCAATGAACCAATCAGAGCTCGAAGCAATTACATGTTGGCGGCGCCAAGTGTGGGAAAATGCATGCGAGCAAGTCACGATTGGTTTTGGTTTTACTTCTGATTGGTCAAGAAAGTGGCGCAAGATTTTTTAGCCAATCACATGGCATAGCAATGCAAAACCAAAGCGATCGTGTAATTACTTTTCACACTCAATTGAAAACTGCTCTATCATAGACACTTGTAATTAAAAAGTTTGTTGGGTGTTCATAGTCAGGCGTGATGCACTGTAAAGTACATTTTGTCTTTGAGGGTCTTAATATTGTAAAATTATAATCTTTATATAAACAGGTAACAAAGGAGTTGGTTCATGGAAGACAGGACAGTGAGCAGTCTCATAGTCCAACCATACTACCTGCACCTGAAGCAATGGACATCAGTCATATCTCAGTTGCCGCCTGCGTTGTGGATCCTGCAAATACGCCCTCCACATGTGTACTTTATTCTGGATCAGCTCTGTTAAAGCCAAACGCCAATCTTACACCGTGTAAATACCATCGTGCCACTCCGCCCATGCCAACCACTCTACAGAACACTGAGCTTAGAGAGATCTTGTCTCAGAGGATTTAATGTGATGCTTCAAAGCACTAAATCCAAACTATTCATAAATGACCAAGTTCAAAACAAGAAAAAGCACCCATACAAATTTCATTTTGTAAAATATCAATGAAAAAAACCCACAGTATCAAACTAAATTGCGGCTCAAAAGCTTTTGTTTGAATAGCTTACGAGCAAGCTCTTTGGCTGGGGGGGCGGGGCTTGGGCGAGGGGGAGGGTGAAGGGGCAGGCTATTATTTGAATGATCACACTTTGGGGTAGCTTGCAAATTCAGCTGCCTCTAATATAATTGTTCCCGGCCGCTAGGGAACAATGAGATGGTGGTTGTATTTGTAGGCTAACTTTCTGGTTTTACACTCGAAAGTAGAAACAAATCTGTGACATGTAAGAATTTCTTTCTACGAAACCACAGATTACTGAACAAGCTTTCTTCCACTAGTTATGTATGCAGCAACAGTTAATTTAACTCAAACCTGATTGTCATAACACAATCAAGATTCCAGGAATTATTTCTTGTTTGGGGTATTTTTAGGCTTGCTTTCTGCCACTCACTCAGGGGTATTAGGGTTTAAATGGAGCTCATTTCCTAAAAAAGCAACTGAATATCAAGCCAAGCTATCTTTGAAATAACAATATGCCTATTTTCATTACCCATTGTGAAACTAACTAGATGTTTTTCTATATTTTTGTTATTAATCATAAATGATAGGGCTACTTCAAAACTGTAAGAATTAATGTAAACTATGAAAATAAAGAAAACTTTGACTAACGATTTGAAAAGTACTTGTGCACATTCGAAGGTCATAATTATAGTGAACTCAGTCTAAGCCAGAGTCACTTTCAGGAACAGCTCTTGCTGTCCGCCTCAGAGAGGTATCTGCCTTAATAGAGAGTTTAGATAGAGACAAACATAGAAATTCAGCCAGAACCAGCCAGTTAATGTCCATCTTTGAGAGGTGTCCGCCTCACAGGAGTTTAGTGTATTGTTACTTGAGGAGAATTTAGGTGATGGTGCATGCGTTCTAAATACTGGGGCATTTATTTCTTTTAGAGGGGGCGTTTATTTAGACAATTTGCTGTGACATAACCAACAATCAGGCTGTAACAGAGCCATAATGGAGCCAGAATATTTCTTTATAATATGGTAGCAATTTTACATGTAATGAACATAAAACCATTATTTGTCATTGCACCTGTTTGAAAAAATGTTGTCGGGGTATAAAGTATAAGCCGTGAATAATATGACGGAATTGTTTTCTGGGAAGTGGAAAAATTCTTGTGTTCTCAGAAAAATTCACATTGTTTTAATTTATATCATCCTCTGAAAATCTTTCTGGAAGAAATATAAAATTAACAAGTCTTAAGGCCCGGATACACGGAGTGTCACATGATGCAAATTGTTTTGAGCAACATCACAAAGGTGGAACTCAATTCTACTTCTGCAACTCGGTTGCATGCAATGTTGCAAAAAAAGTTGCACTGTATGTCCCAGTGTTCTTACCAGAACGCGGCATTGCCGCACTTTTTCGGGGAATGCTGCACTATCATAAGCCCAAGGGGTCCCAAGGGCGCAAAGAAGCAAAAGAAAAAAAAAAGAAAGAAAGAATAAAGGGGGGGGGGGAGAGAGAAATTGTTGTTTATGGCCTCTTTAAGGCCCGTTTACATATACCTGCGATTTCGGAATTTGAAGCTTGAATAAAATTTCATTGAAATTATGAAATTTCATTGACAATTTTGAAGCAGTACAACAAAACTTAAGCTTACCGCAATTCCTCCAGCTCTGACAGCTCTCCAGCTTGAAAAAAACAGCGCAATGCTTAGAGGCGATGTGTGTTCACTGTAGAAGTTTTCTTGACCCTTGTCTTTTAGTTACCATCGAATTTTTTGCTGTAAAACAATCACAGTTTAAAAAACCGGCCCGAATTTACTGAATGTAAGCTTATGTATGAATGAATATCGGTATGAACTGTACAAAGGTGCACTTGACTGGCCATGCAAGTTGCAAACTAAGATCACCTTATTTTTCCACTTTTGATACATCTTCTGCATATGTTCTCGGGCTGCTAGTTAAAAGGTCTGTTTTTACGGAGATAGGCTGGAGATAAAGCCAAAAATAAAACAGATAAACTTTCTCTTTTTCTCGTTCTCTTGACTTGTTTGTGTCTCCAGCTGAATGGGAATTTTTTTGGATGTGGGCGCCAACTTTACACTGAACCCACGTGGTTTTTGTACCACGTGGGTTAACATGTTTCCTCTGATTGGCTTTTTGTATTGAAAGGGATTTCCATCCGGGTTTCGCCGAAGGTAATGGCGGGAACAGTTGGCGGTAACACGCGTTCGTAGCGACTGGTAGCGCCTTGGCGGTTTGCACTTTTTTGGGGGGTGGGGGACGTGCCCTGCGATGTAGCTCTGTGATTGGCCAAAAATATAAAATAACGGTGAAATACAGTGTCTTTTAATTCAAGATATAAACATTGAAAGACCGTGTTTCCCCATAAATTGGTTGAAGCATGTTTACATTAGCTATATGGAAACCATTTAAGCTTAAATTAAAGCAGTGTTTAACTGCAGAAAATTAGTAGGAGTAGGGCGGGGCAGGGTGGGACATTGACATTAGAGGAATTAAAAAGAGAGCGGGACGGGTTTGTTACTTCAGGTTTAATACTTCTTGAGAAAGGGCCATCATAAAAGTTCTCCTGCGAACTCAGTTTTAGGATAGGCCTGTGAACATTTCCCAGTTAAAGTCATGTTTTGCTGGAAAGGCTCTCCTCTCAGGGCGACTTTGTCAACTGGATTTGATTAGTCAATCTTATTATCTTCATATGGGACCCATGAGCCCAAACTGTCAGCCTTGGCTGGCTTTAATAGGTGGTTTTCACATTACGTCACAACGGCCATGTTGGTGCACACCTACAAAAGAATTTCAATGAACTTCTTTTGTTATGTGCACCAACATGGCCGCCATGGACTTTGTCATTTTTTTTGAGTCCCACAGGACTGAAGGTCACGTGAGTGAAAACCGTCTATACAAGGACTAATAAAAAAGCTGTCTTTGGCCACTTATACTGCTTCGGTTACCAAAATTTCCTTAGTACCTATGACAGTGGCTATAGTATACAAAAGCACACACATTCCAGTATTTTTGAATTTAAGAACTGCTACAGATGACTTTCTAAGAAAAAAAAGAATATTTATTTAACAACATTTGCCACTTACATCATGTAACTACAGTACCGGTAATGACTTTATCACATTTTAACTTATACTATTATTGTTTTACACCTGCAGTAAAAGTACACTAAAAAGTCACTTCCAAATTTGACAACTTACATAATAATTATCTAAAAATAATAGGTTTGTTACAGGTTATGTATTCAATTTCAAAATTCAGTAACATTTCATTTTGGCGTGTAGCGATTGCAGAAATCAGAACCACCTATTCAGGGTTGTCCCTAACAGCCGGCAGCTGGCAGAATTAACCGGCTACTTCGGTCGTTTGTGCCGGCAACTTTTGTGATAAATATATTTTTTTAAAGACAAAGTTGTGGTCAACCCTGCCTATTCACATGTGTCAGAATGCTTCTTTGAGCAAAGCAAAACACAAAAGCCACTAATTGCTATTAATTCAACTCGATGCAAATAAATGGCTCTTGATAATTATCCCAGAGCATTTACAGAAGGCAAGGCCTTTTGAGGTGGAATATCTTACAGTCAAAATACTCAGCAAGTTCCGCTTATAATTTGGAAATTACTTTCATTAATTGGGTACGGATTGCATTATTGAAATCAAAATACATATAAAATTCAGGTTTTAAATTGATTATTGGAATCTTCCAACAGCAGCCTCATTCAAAATACAAATGTTGATTGGTTTATTTACTGATGAGGGTCAAAAGTGCACAGGCGAAATACACACCCGTCGGCCGCTGTTGGTTTCAGAGAATTCAGTTGATTGGACTTCATAGGAAATTTTCTTCACTTTCGGTGAAAATTTCTTTCAGTACCAGCACACTAGCATTTTAAGAATTCTTCAGAGTTTTGTAAATGCAGAGCTTCTTTACATAAAAAAAAAATACTCAGTGGTGAATTTTTGTTGAGCAAACAGAAATAGGTCAGATGTGTCAAGCCACCAAATGTTGCCGGCTTTGCACGTAAACATTCACCTGATGTCAATAACAAACCAATCAGCATTCATTATTTCAAATGAGGCTACCGTTGGAAGATTCCAATAATCAATTTAAAACCTGAATTTTATATGTATTTTGTTTGAATTTCAATAATGCAATCCGTTCCTGATTAATGAAAGTCATTCCCAAATAATAAGCGGAACACGCTGAGTATTTTGACTGTAAGCAAGAAATTACATTGTGTGGTTCCAGAAAATATCCATACCCCCCCCCACGGAAGACAGTTGGAAATTCCGAGGGGGAGGGGGGATTGAAAGGCAGAAATTTCCGAGGGGTTGGGGGGGTTCACGAGAAGCTTCTTTTCCAGAGGGTGATGAATCACGAAAAGCACGGCGCAATACTTACGTACGCTGTTTAAAAAAAATCAGAGCTCCTGTCCATTGAGATGAAGTTAACATTATAAGCTTTAATGTTTCTGTTTTCGCTTTGAGTTTGCTAGTGCTGCAAGTTATCCCGGCGAAGAACGAAGTGTTTTTGAACGAAGCATCGTCAAAATGGCGGACGTGATCAGGAAACTCGTCCCCGGACTCCCAGCGGTATCTTGTTTTCGTTGCGACGTATGAAAGTCCCTTCACTTCCGGTCACCGAATATTATTTTTCTTTGTGAATACTTGTGAATCAAAATCTCTTCCAATCTTTATTACTTATGAAAATGCAAAGACTATCTCCTAATAAATATATAAAATTATCAGCGCTTTGATTTCGGCTTTTCTTGCGGTTGCCTAGCACGTGATAAATTTCTTCCCCCGATCAAATTTCACGTTCGTCGTAAACATCATCAGACTGAACCGCAGAACGCAACAATTTTATTATTTCTAGCGGATAATTGCGAAGCAAACATCATTCAACGGCGCTTGTTCACAAACATTTGTGTCAAAATGTTTACTATTATTTATTTGTAGCCGATAACTGCGAAGCGAACATCATTAAACGGCGCTTGTTCACAAACATTCGCGTGTTTACTTTTATTAAGCTACAAAATATATTTCTAGCGGCTAGAAGCGCACAAAATTCAACGGCGGCGCTTAAAAAGTCCGGGTAAGTTGCAAGCAGTAAACAGTCGATCGTGACGTTTCATTCTGTAATAGCAGATATAAAGTGAAAGCTTTTACTTTCGTTTAGCTTCGTTTATATTAAACGGATAACTCAAAAGATGAGACCGAAAAGATAACAAAGGATTGAAAGTCATTCATCGGTTCGGGAAAGAAAGATACCTTTTAGGCTTTTATAAAGCTTTATCACAGGCGGAACATGAAACATGATACATTTTTTTCAGAAAACGTGAACTTTGAACCACAACTAGTGATGGTAAAGATGTGAAAATTGTAGCGTACGATCTTTAAAAAGAAGATAGAGTTTATACTGTTAAGTTTATTAATAACTTAAGCTTCATTCACGTAACCGAGTCTTCATTTTTTAAGTACAAAACCTTTTGGAATTTCCGAGGGGAGGAGTGGGTCCATGTTTTAAAATACTGGAATTTCCTGGGGGGTGGGGGGGGGGTCACCAAACACCCCCTGGAAGGGAAATTCCTGGGGGGTGGGGGGGTGAAAACCAAAGTGCCTTCCGTCGGGGGGGTATGGATATTTTCTGGAACCACACATTCAAAACACTGAATGTTTTCCATAAACTAACATAAGAAGATGGCAGAAAATTTGGCATTCTTCCTCAAATTAAAAATTAATCACAAAATTTTGAAGTTACAAAGTATAACCATCCAAGATCTTTTCTAAAAAAAATTCCATTTTTTGAACAGACATTAAATCTATTTCATTACACCAAGTTTGTTTGGTGAAATTAATAATGGTTTTGGTGAACAGAGTGAGATGCACATTTCTCTGTCTGGATATCAAGCACTCTTCTACAACAACATAATAACTGTTGTTCAGGAAAAATAATAAGTGAAAAACGATGGAATTAATGACAACATACAATAAAAGATATTTAGGGATTCTAACTTTTGTTATGCTAAGAATGCTACTAATATGACATTATCATTATTAAACAGGTTCATTTTAAACTGCCTTTACTTCTCCACTACTAACTAGTCTACTATTTATAATCAGTCGACAAAATTTATTCTAACTGCTGTAGCATTTGAAGCTGTTTCAAAACTTTGCTCTGACTTGTCTCTCTTATTTCACCAGCTAAAAACATCTCATCCACAACAGAGTAGACCTAAATGAAAACATTTAAACACAAACTGCCAGTCAATGGTTAAATTTCATAGTTAACAACTATTCACCGAAGTGGAGGTGGCTAGCGATGGATAGTTAACAACTACTGGTATTCACCGAAGTGGAGGTGGGTAGCGGTTCGGTAAATATCCACCCCTACCCACCTACACTGAGGTGAATAGTTGTTTTAGTATATACTGAAACAGTGAGATAATATAATGAAAATGATGCTTTTTAACTCATTTATTCCTGTCAACGATTACAATTTTCGTGTGCAAATTGCTGGGAGGTGAATAGCACTTGCTATTCCAAGTTTCAGTTGCCAATCAGAGCACGCCAACAATGCTATCCACTGTTTCAGTATATACTAATGATGGATATTTACTGAGCCGCAAAGCAGCGAGGTAAAAATCTATTACGGCCACCAACACTTAGGTAAATAGTTGTTTTAGTATACCAAATCAGTGAGATAATATAGCACAAAAATGATGATTTTTAACTCATTTATTCCTGTCAATGATAGCAATTTTTGCGTGCAAATGACCGAAATTTGCTTGGAGATGAAAATTGCCTGCTATCCTGAGTTTAAGTAGCCAATCAGAGCGCGCCAACAACACTATCCACTGTTTTAGTATATACTAATAATGAATATCATAAGAAAATCTTGTACAAAACAAACACATCAGAATAAAAACAAAACCTTGGCTTTCAAGATTGGGCAAGTTGAAAGACATAATCTACTAGTGGCAGGAGACATGAGAGGACATTATCCCTTCAAGTGCTTTCTGGAGACATGGGGCTGTAAAACTCAATCAATCAATTGTATTCATACATAATCCAGTGCACATGTGAATATGGGGATTAAATTAAAGGGAGGTCTGAGATGGCCACAAATAGACAAATATCCTGTCAATGAATGTGAAAAAATAAACAAATCAATTTTACCTTGTAAAAGTTGAATACTAAGTCCAGTTCACAAACATTATGAAAAAAACATTATGTAAAAAAACATTATGTAAAACTCAATCAATCAATTGTATTCATACATAATCCAGTGCACATGTGAATATGGGGATTAAATTAAAGGGAGGTCTGAGATGGCCACAAATAGACAAATATCCTGTCAATGAATGTGAAAAAATAAACAAATCAATTTTACCTTGTAAAAGTTGAATACTAAGTCCAGTTCACAAACATTATGAAAAAATTCATTCAAGACCTGAAAATTTAAGATGTAGACATCATTAAGTCACTCATGTCATAAAAATGCATGAACTATTGCATTCATTCATTCATTCATTTATTCACTTATTTATTTATAAGCAACAGTGCATTTTTAAGCTGTTTATTATGTTAGATAGAAAAAAAAACACATTCTCACCTCCACAAAGTTATGAATTGCCTCTAAATAGTACAAGTTGTTGTCATGGACATCCACACAAAAACAGAAGTAAAGACCAGCATAACGACGATACACAATCTTGAAGTTCCGAAACTAAAACATAGAAGAGAAAAGACCAAGTGTCAGGAACTAGACAACAGTGCAAACCTGAAAAAAGTCAATGTAGGGCTAATGTAAATGGCATGAAGTTTGAATAATTTATACCCCCTCCTCTCCACCAACACCTTATGGATGACCACGGTATAACTTTATGCATCTGTGAAATACAGTGCATTCACTGGTTGGTGGGAGAAAAAAATATGGTGAAGCACCCTTCCCCTGGATTGCTCCATCCCTGAGAGTGGGGGGTAGGGGGTGGGGTAGGGGTAGGAGTTGGGGGGAGGTAGGAGTTGGGGGGAGGTAGGGGGTGGGGGAAGGGGTGCATAAGGGTGGAGATGACAACAGAGGTCAAAAGCACTGAATGACAGACACATACAGATTACCGAGAAGTCATATTCTTGGAAAATTTCCGTATAGCCCTGGCCACATGTAATTTAAGTCTCATATGCATTTGATTCGTAAATATCTGTAAGTTATATAAAGCGGTTTCAAGATATTGTGCTGGTGCATGCATTTAAGTATGCGACTGTGAACAAATCTTCCCTTGTTCTCTGCTGACCATCATACCTCTACAAAGTTGGTGTGTTTGGCATCCCTGACGGTAACCAGTGCATGGACCTCTTCTATTAGTTTCTGTTTCTCATCATCATCGAAGTTCATGTACCATTTTGCTAGTCTTGTTTTACCCGCTCGATTTTGGATCAAAATAAACCGTATCTGTGAAGAAACAGACATAAATAGTTACATAAAGCTATAAAGTACGAAGGAAAGTAAAAATTGAAGCGAAACGACTGTTACCATTATTGTTTTGTTAGATTTATGAAGTGCATGTGAGCTCTGTCAAAGATCCAAGATGGCCGCAATATTTAGTACCCGCAGTGTGTTATGGGTCACGAGTCCCCCATGGCCTGAAGGACTGGGAACAAAAAGACGAAAATGGCGGAGGCGGAGGGGCTGTCTCAAGTTCGTGCGGAACACAAGTTCGATGAAGCATCCCTTCACGAATACCTGAAGAAACACTTATCGGATTTTCCTAGAGGTGATGGAAGGTTGACTGTATTGCAGTACAGGTTTGTGTTTGATCTTTTAACTTGTGAGCAGGGTTCAATTCGATCGAGCTGTTACAGGTCTGTTTGCGCACACCCGGTAGCTGATCAGTGATTTTACTGCCATGATATGTCTCTTAGCTTTTCTAATGTTGTGGACAGCGATTAGCTTATGTTTTGAGAATGCTGTAGGATATGCCTTGTCAGTACTTATTTAGTTTCCCTCGGGACTTCATGGTTTTGTCAAATGTTGAAATCCGAGAATGCTAGCTGAGGGTCGTTCCCGATCCCATCAGGGGACACTTCCCGACCTCCCCCCTCTACCGCAGGTATCCCAGACTCTCTAGACGAAAAAAGAGAATTTCTCTCAACCTTGCCAAGACCTGCCAATTATAACATATATTGAAGAGAGTTCCCTCGGTGATCCCCCAGATCATTAACACCATTATCTCTCATTAAGTTCATCGCAACTGTGATCTAATCCCCCTCTACCTTGTTCCTAAACTAAATGCTCGCAACTCAAGTGTGCAAACCCACACAATTCTTTTTTTTATATCAATCACTTGTTTCTTCTTTTTTTTTTCCTTTTTTTTTCTCTTTTTTTCTTCTATTGTTTGATCCTTTCTTTTTATTTCAACAAATTGGTGTGTGTAGCGATTTCTAATCATGTAATTAATTTCACTGGCCTGCCAAGATTAGCTTTTGCTACCTGCAGGCCAGTATTATAAATTCTATAATAACTAACTAATAAAGATTTTTGTTGTTGTTGTTGTTGTTGTTGTTGTTGTTGCTCAAAGGATTACTTCATGTGTCCTACTCCTACCCACTCACAACACTTTTTTCCTATGATGAAAGCAATCCTGGGACAGGGGGGTTGGGAGGGACTCCGATTCCACATAAAATTGACAGGGGTAATCACTCAGAAAATTTGAAAGGAACCCCTAACAATTTTCAATTCAAACACCCCTGTATTTTACATAGGGGGGACAGGGGGGTGGGACCCGGGAGAATAGGGGCGGGAGAAGTATGGGACACGGGAGAGGGAATGGTGGGAAGTGGGAGTTCTAACAGGGTGGGAAGCGGGAGAGAAATGTTAAACGCGGGGCGGGAGCAATGTGTAAAAGAGTTGGGAGAAAAAGGTACGAGAAGCAGGAAAACAGGGCACAGGAAGTGAGACGTTCTGACCCCTCTCCTAAATAGGAGTCCCTCCAGTACACAGCATTCAAATCTGATCCAGATATGTGTTGTACTTTGATCTCCAGTGCAGGCCAGTCAAATCCAACATTTTGCTTGAGTAAAAATGGGAAAAGATTTGTCCTGAGAAAAAAACCACCAGGAAAGCTGCTTAGAGGAGCCCATCAGGTATGTCTTCTTGACACCTTATCCCTTAGGGGGATACCAGGGAGTACTGTGAGGGGTATGCTATTTGAATTAGGTATGTGCTGCTGTAAAGGATATGGTTTCAAACAGTTTAGTCTGGGGTATAGCCCAGGTATAGAAATCAATGAGTTTTGTCTAGGATACATGTAGGGTATCATTTACCAGGAAACTGATCAGTGGTATGAAAAAATAAAATAGAGAGGCTGGGAATGGGATGGGGTAAAGTCACAATGGCTTATTGTGGCAGTGAGGGACAGGGTCTTATTATTATTGATTGGACTGTACTTGTGGTTCAAAGTCCTGGCCTAATTGAAATAGATTTATTTATTTTTATGAATGAAACCTTGAGAATGTAAGTAACTCTATCAAATGTTTTGGTAAGAAAAGTTGAGATATTTATTGCAGGTGAAGAGAGAGTTTAGAGTACTGACTGCTCTACACAGCATTTCATTTCCTGTACCCAAGCCATACCTGTACTGTGAAGATGCATCTGTTATTGGAACAGAATTCTACATTATGGAACATGTTACAGTAAGATACTATGCATACTCCGATTGCAATTTAATTTTAATCTCAGAATTCCCTCTAGAAACCATGGATTCTCCAAATAGAAACTGTTTGATTTTTTTTACTAGTTAACATAATTAGCCACCACTGTTACTCACTTGCTGAGCTTACCAATCTAGAGTGAAATGGTAATGTCGGAAATTAATGTTATGTCAAATTGCACTTAAAATGTTCAAGATCAAATTCTTTTGTTTTTCTGTCATTAGCTCTAAATCAAATTGATATTAATACTGTATTTCCTCAAATATAAGCAATCTTCAACTATAAGAAACCTATGGGGCACAGAAAGGAGAATTTGTATGTTGACATTGGATTAATAAAAGTTTGCCTCTTTATTTTAGGGACACATATTCCGTAGACCAACACTACCTACTCACTCAGCCAGTGAACGAAAAGCTATTTACAATGCCATGATATCTACCTTGGCCAGGCTACATAGCGTCAACTGGAGAAGCTTGGCGCTTTCGGATTATGGCCTTCAAACCAACTACTTGAGGAGACAGGTAATAAGCTAAAAATAATAAATTTACTGTTGTTGCAGTTTATTGAGAATTAACCTGTGACTATGGCTTACGGATTGAGTTGGAATGTGTAGTTCCAGAAAATAGCCATACTCCCCCCATAGAAAGCCACTGGAAATTCTGAGTGGAAAGGGGGTCTCCAAAGCCAAAATTTTAAAAAGAAAGTAGGGAGCTAAAAAGGAATTTCCAGAAGGGTGGGTGGGGTTTCAACCAATAAACCTTCTGTGAGGGGGGTGGGGGGCAACATGGCAACAAAAGTTGGCACTATGACAAAGTGAGTAGAAGAATCACTATGAAGAAAAGGGTAGTCCCGCACTTGTCCAAACGATGTCTGTGATTCGCTAAGAAAACAATAGATTTGTTCCGCTGGGATAGGGATTAGGGATAGGGGCATTGTTCAAGTGATATCGTTCAAGTGATATCAATTGTATCGTTCGCCAATCACAGACATCGTTTGGACAGCTACAACCCCGCTTGAAGAAAATGGATATTTACTGGAACAACAAGAGAAAATTGGATAACTTCTGCAATTTCCCCCTTCCAGAGAAGCCAACAATGAACCTAGAAAAGATCATTTTGAGTAAGGACAAATTCAACCCACATATGATGCCATGCCTGATATTAAAATCTGGACTACATATGACTGAAACAAACAACCAAATGCCACTTGCCGTGGGACAAAAAAAAATCAAGTCACATAGATTTACACATTTTCTATAACCGTCAATGGTGCTTTGTTCTGAGGTTTCTACCTGGGGAAAGCAGTACAGAGCTTCAGCAACACAACCCATAAGTGCAATGGAAAAGCTGTTATCATGGCTGGAAAAGAATATCCCTCCTGCAAACACACAAGAGACAGGTACTTATACTTTTTTTAAATAGATACATCAAGTAGTAATGATTTAAAAAAATCAATACAATTTTAAAATGTCCAGGACTATTTGGTTTTTGACTATTTGGTAACAAAAATAGCCATTCATGACAAAAGCATAAAGTCATTATTTCTTGGATCCCATATGAATAGGGTGGTAGAAGTCAACTTCTTTCAAGGCTCTGAATTGTGGAGGCCTCTGCTCAAAAACTTCTACACTTGTCAGAATAAAAATCATACTTGGAAATTGTGGCTGGAGCTCAGTAGTTATGTATTAAACTGATCCTTTTCTAACATGACTGATTCTCTCCTTTGTCTCTCTTTAGTTATAGTTCATGGTGACTTCAGACTGGATAATCTTATTATTCATCCCACAGAGGTAATGAATTTACTGTATACTCATTTCTGCATACTGTAACAGACCTTAAAATGCCGTTTAAGAATCTCCATTGCATAAATGACAGGTTTTATTTTCAGCTCAGTGTGGCCGCTGTTTTGGACTGGGAGTTGTCAACTCTGGGTGATCCAAAACTTGATCTTGCTTACTGTTGCATACCTTATCATTGGCCAAAGGAATTTTCAGAGATTCTCCCTACATTTTCTTTAGGTGAGCTTTGTTAATGACCCAGTATTTTCCATTTGTCAATTTGTGTCTGAAAAACAAGTTAGAATGTTTTTATTTTTGACCTTTGATTCAATAACATTGCCTTGCATCTGGGAAGCAAGATTTGCATCGACAACACTTTGTGTTTCGCATGGCGAAAGTGGGAAACATTTACTTCCACAACAATGCATTTTCCTAGTTTAACCAGGCCCTTACCTGTTGTTTCCAAAACTTATGTTTCAAAGTTTGTCCAGACCCTAAGGAATTGAAAAACAAAAAACAACTAAGGCTGTACATTGTTAAAACAGGAAGAAATATGAATTTTGTTACCTGAGTGGTCTCAACTTGTAATTGTTATAATAATCATCTGTTTTATTTGACATGTAGAAGGTCCAAGCCCTGGTATTCCATCAGAGAAGGAGTTTGTTTCTACTTACTGTAGAGAGCGTGGACTCAATCAAACTGCATTTCCCAACTGGAACTTCTATCTTGCTCTGTCATTTTTCAGAATGGCCTCTATTGCCCAGGTTCAGTACACCTTTCTTCTGTTTACTTAGGCGGGGTCCACCTTAATGCCTATTTTCCACCACTTAACATGAGTTTAATGGAAATATCTTGTTCACATTTCAAGCAATCCAAAAACTCTCTGCTCATCTCATGAATCTATGTTATGGGGATTTCTAAATTTAGGGAAAAAAGAAATATATTGAAGATTTAATGTAGCTTAAAAATTAGAATTTGAAGTTAAAAAATAGTAGATAGACACCAAAATAGTCTGCCACTATCAACTTGAGGTGCTCTTACGTGGATATCAACTGTCTGTTAGTGTTCCAAAAATCATTTTCTTTCTTCTATCCTTTCAATCTATAAACGTCTTAAAATTTCACTGAAATTCATGTATACCCCCGCCTTAAGTGGACAAGCAGTTAGGTGGTATTTAGTCAATAAACAAATTTTATCCAATCTAGAGTTATTATTGTCACTACATTTTTTATGTCCACTGTTAACTTCATCAAATTGGTAAATTTTTTAAGCTAAAATGTGCAGTTCCAGAAAATATCCATACTCCCCCCACGGAAGGTTTTTCGTTTAGCACCCCCTGTCCCCCCAGGAAATTCCAGTTTAGCTTCATACTTTGCTTCTAAAATGTTGGGTTGTAAGACCCCCCTCCCCCTAGGAATTTCCAATGACCTTCCATGGGGTGGGTATGGATTTTTTCTGGAACTACACAATGTGAAGGTAATGTTCCCATTACCTTCACTAGTTTTTTTTTCACCACTCTTCTGAACTAGATAAACTGTGGACACCAAAATTTTAATGACACTACCTAACATTAGCTGATCATAACCATTGGTTCAAGACTTTCATATCAGGTGTTATTTAATTATCATGATAATATTCAAGTAAATACAGAAAAATAATTACTGTTATCGTATGGGGCAGTTTTGTCCAGTCTTGATTTACATTTCACTATATGCATATATGCGCATTATGCTTGATTAAGATATCTGATTGTTTTTCAGGGTATCTATGCACGAGCCATGCAAGGTAATGCTAGCGCTGTGAATGCTTCTTCATTTGGAAATGTTGTGCAACCACTGGCTGAAGCAGGATTGAAATTGGCCCTGCAAGATCGGTAAGAATGTACCAGCTCCCTAACTGTATAGTGACCATGCACAGGAACGTTTTTGGATATTTTTTTTTGTAATCAAAACATCAGGAATATTTTCTATAGGTTTAAAACCAGGAGAGAAACAGCAAGTAAGGATCCAGCATTTAAGTGCACCTTATTGACACATGGCAACTTATGTGACTGTCCAATTACATACAACTATCCAATTACAAAAAGTTGTAATTGGACAGCTGTAATAAATTGGACACCCACATGACTATTATTTTTGACTTAGTCCTCTTGTCCCAGGGGGGACATAAGGCATCCACTGTCTGTTCATTACCCTCTTCTTCGCCTTGCCCCAAGACAAGCCACCACAAGCCACCACACCAGGTGTTCTTTGATCAGCATCACTTCCTACTGCCTAGTGGATTCCGTTCCAGGGCTTGACACACAATGGCATTATTTTTCTCTTCCATTAACACATGTCCAATCCATTTCCAGCATCTCCTCTTGATGTTAGCTTGATTCAGTTCTTCGCCGGCCCGTTGCTGTGACAGGTTTCTGTTGGAAATCCGAGCTATCGGTTGCAAGTATTTGTTGATGAAGACTTGTACCTGAAAAAAAGGTGCACAGATGACCAATCACATTCAAGAATTTTGTTATTGATATCATTAATGTTGTAACCTCATCAACACAGTCTATGGTTGAATGGAATTGTTTCATAACCTGAGAATGTTTTTATTATTTCATTTTATTTAATTAGAAGTTCCTCTATTGGTCGCAGCATTGCACCAAGCCAATGTGACAGCATCTCTATCTTCACACCATCTGATAAAGCTCAAGCATTGTACACTAAGATGAAAGCATTCATGGACAAACATGTTTACCCAGCTGAGCAGGTGTTTGACAGTGTGTGACTGTCAACTAAGATTTTTTTGGCATGGATCAAGAAATCAATGCCATTAATTTTATCATTTGCTGTTAGTGTAGTTTAGTTTAGTTTAGTTTATTGAGTTTGTCACTAAAATGAAATATTAGATAAATATTAATATTTTTATACCTCCCAACTCAAATGCCTTCTTTGATGGGTCAAAACAGTTTAACACCCTAGGGTGACCAAAAATTGCTAACTCCCTACATGGAAACAACAACTTGAACTTTTGACTTGCACATGATCAAATCATGCACCTTGAAACCTCAGCAAATTTGTGTGCCAGCTACATTGAGCACACATCTTTTCTCATCTCAACCATATTTTTTCCATGTTTGAATTGGGAGGTATAAGAAAACACTTAATGAAACATGAGTTTCCCCTCACCCCTACATGTACATGTTAACCCTCTGGGAACATTAAGGGGGTCTCAGGCAAACAAAACTCACTGCTTCCCTAGGAGCCAGTCATTAAGTGCTTATTTTATAAAAATAAATGAAAAAAAAAGAGAGAGAGAGAAAAATACACAGTGTAAATGTGTGACAGGAGACAGTATCAGGATAAAGTCTCAGTAAATAATGATAACTGCCCCCTTAAAGGGAGGGTTTCATGGTTTGGCACATGTGAAAGCTATGATGTAATCCATTTAATTTCATTGTTTAGACCAATCGAAAATGAGTAGATAATGCTGATGGGAAATTTCCGCGTGAAAATGTCGCAGTCAGTCAGTCAGCTGATTGAATGGATGATTATACATACCCACGTGTACCATGAAAGCCACCAGAGCATAGAATAAATCCTTTGGGGCAAAGGTTTTATTCAGTGTTGACTTTGTTGGTGTAATTTTCTGTGAATTACAGTCCTCCTTCGCTTTGTTTGGACTAATTATAGTATGTGATTATTGAAGTAAATGTGAGTGGTTTTTTTTAACCGATAAAATTGGTAAGAAAGGGAATAAAGCATTTTAATCTGTGCACATGCGCCGAACCGTGAAACCATCCCTTAAAGTTAAGAAATAGTTAGTAATAATTAATAAAATAACAATCAGTACACAAAGGGTGGGTAGAAAGAGTTGTGAATCTGACAGGGAGTATTGATGGGAGTTTGTTAAGGTGTGACAGTCTAATGTTGCTAGGATACTCGGTTTTGATCTGTTATCCTGTTTGCAGTTATCTCCTGTTTCCTTGGCTTGATTCAAAGCAAACGAAATAGGAGATTTCTGCATGCAGGCTATTGATTTGTGGTTCAGTTTGTAGACAGTGGTTCAAGCTGATCTTTGTCATCGGGTTGTTGTCTTAATAGACAAGGAACTTTACTCCATATTTTCTCCCTCCATCCAGACATATGAATAGGCAACAGCAAATCATTTTGGGAATCTAGGATGTTCAGTGGTCTAGTGGTTAGCTTGTCGGACTTTCAACCTGAAAGTCAGTGGTTTGAGCCTGGTCTCTGCCATCATGTTATATTCCTTAGACAAGAAACTTTGCTCCACATTGTCTCTCTCCACCCAGGTGTATATTATGGGTACCAGCAACAAAATGCTGGGGGTTGCCTTGTGATGGACAAGCATCCCATCCAGGGGAGAGTAGTAATACTCTCAGTCGCTTCATGCTACAGAAACCGAGTAAAGCTCCAGCAGTTGTGAGCCATTAGGCTTGTAAATACTTGCAGGATGCTGAGGGATAGCCTTTTGTTGGAGTAGCATCCCATCCTGGGGAGTAGTAATACACCTATTTGCTTCTTGATACATAAACGACCTAGAAACTGAGTAAAGCTCAACATGCAGTACATCATGTGGGCTGCCTGTGGCTTTTGTCTTCAACTGATATTTTACTTATTATCCACTAGGCCTACTATGAACATGTGAGTAATCCTGCCACACAGTGGAGCGTTCCTCCTTTCATGGAAGATTTAAAGGTATGCTGACAACTTCATTTTTCATTGCTCCATAACACATGTTGAATCTTACATTGAATGAAGGTCAAATGATGCTAATCAATACATTATTTATTGTAAGTTTGTCCATTTACATGATAGTTACAATGTAAAAATAAGTGACTTCATCATCAGTTTCAATGATAACTATTTTTTATGTATGACTACAGTAAGCCAAGGAAATTAGGATTTAATGTATTTGCAAGTGTTTGTATATTACTGTAGCCTAAAAAAAGAAAACAGAGAATATAAGTAAAATATAATAAAAATAAAAGTGGAAACTAAAATAAAAATAAAATAAAAGAGGAAACCTGCAAAATAATGTTTGTTCAGATTAAAAAAAATTGCTTAATGTTTTTAGAAAAAGGCCCAATCAGAAGGCCTGTGGAACCTGTTTCTGCCTGGTATATCAGGTTTGAGTCAACTGGATTACGCCCTGCTTGCCGAGATTACTGGCAGATGTCCTTTTGCTCCAGAAGTTTTCAACTGCAGTGCCCCAGGTACAAGTCAATAAATGATGTATGCTCAGTTTTTACTGAAGCAAAGGAGATTTTAAAGTTATGTAGGAAACGGCATGTACTTTGTACAGATGTACTAACACATACATTTCCTTAATTGCCTGCCAGAGAAACCTTCAATTTACTGTACTTGGATGGATCCACCTTTCCACGAAAAAGAGTTTCATTTAGATAGACTGATCATTTAAGTCTCATCTCAAACTTCCGGGCCAGTAAATTTGTCCATGGTTCAGTTGGAGTCTAATCCCCCCCCCCCCCCCCCCCCAAAAAAAAAAAAAAAAAAAAAACATACAGACACACCCTTCAACAAGGTGGGGGTACTCTGTAAAGGCTCAGACACACCGTGCAAATTGCATCATTTGATACCCCCAAAAACTCTTGTCTCTTGTTGCACACAACTTTACAAGAAAATTTGCAGCATGGTCCAGGCCTTTAGTATATAACTGTGCAGTAGCATGGCGACTTTCATTTGATATGCTTTTTTGAAGGCTGTTGTTAGTCTGTGTCCTGTTTTCTGTTTTACCCAGACACTGGTAACATGGAGGTTCTTCATTTGTATGGATCAAAGGAACAAAAGAAACAGTGGCTAGAACCTCTTCTTAGAGGGGACATTAGATCTGCTTTCTGCATGACAGGTACAGTACAACACAAACTGTTTTAAAGTTTTATGAAAGGTTGCACCCCTCCAGTCTTTAACAAGAGTGCCAAAGATCAAAATTAAAAAAATCCCAAATTTCATTTACAAAGTATTGAACAACCAATGGTACCATGCAAAAGTACTGCTGAAGATGTTCATTTGAATGGTCACACCACAGGATTTCATCCACAGGCTCAAAAGTTAGAACAAATGGTAAAGATACTGCTGAAGATGTTTCATTTGAATGGTCACACCACAGGATTTCATTCACAGACTCAAAAGTTAGAACAAATGGTACCATGCAAAAGTACTACTGAAGTTGTTTCATTTCAATGGTCACATCATAGGATTTTGTCAACAGACTCAAAAGTTAAAACTACACTACATGTCATCATAACTGACTCTGGGAGTGAAAGGGTTAACCAACGTTTTAGTGTCTAATCCAGATTTTTTTTACTTTCATAAAGAACCTGCTGTAGCATCATCTGATGCCACAAACATGGAGTGTGAGATCACCAGGCAAGGGAATGAAGTGATTATTGATGGCAGAAAGTGGTGGAGCAGTGGTAAGTAGTACTATTGTTCCTCGCAAAGCATGGTGGAATATCGGAGTTTCCTTCGGGTTGCTGTCCTGCAGTTGCCTAGCAACAAAACCACAAAAAGCGGTGTGACGAACGACTGGGAACGAGAATGTCTCAACTTCAAATTTCGGGGCCATCATGGCCATGCAACCCAACCTCTCCAGTTAAACCAGAAATTCCATCTTTCCCTCCCCGTCGCTAAAATTTTGCGGTGCACCCTCCCCTGAGCGTCGCGAGGTTCTGCGAGACACTTATTTCTAATCCTAGTTATTCTTTAAAACAGCTCTAAAAAAGATTCCTTTATTAAAAACATTTAACTAGAATATAGCAGTTTTCAATTGAGTGTCAACTGGTCAAGACAACTGAAATCCCTGATTGCTTTAGTTTTGCATCACTATACTTTGTGATTGGCTGAAAAAAAAACCATGCCTGTGGCTCCCAGACATGGTTCTCCAATTTCAATTTATTCATGATACAGTTAGCATGTGTGGCAGGTGCTATAAAGGGGAGAAGAGGGAGGTTTTTGTGAACCAGGTACATTGTGGGGGAAACAATTTGAAACACAGGAGAAAAGGGGATGGGAAGTGAATGGGAGGCGAGAAGGTTGGGGATCGGAAGTGGGATTGGGAAAAAGGGAAAATTTTGGCAGTGTTGCGAAGGAGTAGCATGAAATGGTATTGAAGGATACGGAAAGCTGAAAGTCAAGACCCCCCACCCCTTCTTTTTTCACACAGCTCAGGAACACAAAATCAGAGATGGCTTTAAAATACAAGTTATATCTCCTCAGGTGCAGGAGACCCTCGTTGTAAGATCGCTATTGTGATGGGATGTCACGCAGGAGACAACTTGCCAAAGTAAGCATTTGATCCCTTTTTCTTTTAGAACTGTCTGTCTGTTTTCCTGAATTATTATGAAGTAATAATATAAACAACCTGCTTATCCATCCTGCTTTACGGTTGCGAAAGCTGCATACTGACACAGAGGCTTGACAAGACAAGATGATTTATTCAACTCAGCTCAGTTTTACAATGACATATTGAAGACAGATTGAAGACAGATTGAAGACATATTGAAGACAGATTAAACAGCTTCGCCAGAAGTTGCTATCGAGTAATGCTTGTCATCAAGAGATTAGATTTCATCTGGAATGAAGAAGTTTTGAACCAGGTCCACCAGGCGCCTCTAGTCAAAGAAATCCACCACCCCAGCTAAAATTTCTTGGCCACATCCTGAGGAGACCAACAGATGAGCCAATTAACAAATATGACTTATTCCAACCTCGGCATGGAAAGCGCAAACCTGACAGACCAAAAACAATGTTCCACCAGTACATCGCAAACAGTGAGCGTCCACCGCTCCCACATGAAATCAGAAGGACTGCCAAAGAAAGAAAGCAATGGCAAAACATCGTGGCCGACTGCCTTGCGGCCGGCTGAGTTTGAACAATTCGAAAAAATAGACCAATTTCACAGTTACCCTGAAGCTAATAGCTTCCCGAGCAACTGTTTAATTTCTAGACAGTTTCTCATCCTAAATAAAGTTATCCTATCCTATCCTATCCTATCCTATCCTATCCTATCCTATCCTATCCTATCCTATCCTATCCTATCCTATCCTATCCTATCCTATCCTATCCTATCCTATCCTATCCTATCCTATCCTATCCTATCCTATCCTATCCTATCCTATCCTATCCTATCCTATCCTATCCTATCCTATCCTATCCTATCCTATCCTATCCTATCCTATCCTATCCTATCCTATCCTATCCTATCCTATCCTATCCTATCCTATCCTATCCTATCCTATCCTATCCTATCCTATCCTATCCTATCCTATCCTATCCTATCCTATCCTATCCTATCCTATCCTATCCTATCCTATCCTATCCTATCCTATCCTATCCTATCCTATCCTATCCTATCCTATCCTATCCTATCCTATCCTATCCTATCCTATCCTATCCTATCCTATCCTATCCTATCCTATCCTATCCTATCCTATCCTATCCTATCCTATCCTATCCTATCCTATCCTATCCTATCCTATCCTATCCTATCCTATCCTATCCTATCCTATCCTATCCTATCCTATCCTATCCTATCCTATCCTATCCTATCCTATCCTATCCTATCCTATCCTATCCTATCCTATCCTATCCTATCCTATCCTATCCTATCCTATCCTATCCTATCCTATCCTATCCTATCCTATCCTATCCTATCCTATCCTATCCTATCCTATCCTATCCTATCCTATCCTATCCTATCCTATCCTATCCTATCCTATCCTACCCTACCCTACCCTACCCTACCCTACCCTACCCTACCCTACCCTACCCTACCCTACCCTACCCTACCCTACCCTACCCTACCCTACCCTACCCTACCCTACCCTACCCTACCCTACCCTACCCTACCCTACCCTACCCTACCCTACCCTACCCTACCCTACCCTACCCTACCCTACCCTACCCTACCCTACCCTACCCTACCCTACCCTACCCTACCCTACCCTACCCTACCCTACCCTACCCTACCCTACCCTACCCTACCCTACCCTACCCTACCCTACCCTACCCTACCCTACCCTACCCTACCCTATCCTATCCTATCCTATCCTATCCTATCCTATCCTATCCTATCCTATCCTATCAGCCGTGGCCAGCGAAGGCTATTTTCTATTCCAGTCTGTCCCTAATTCACTTATTGCGTCTGGTTCACTTGTTATTTACCTAACCTCCTTTCAGACACAGGCGTCATTCTATGGTGCTGGTCCCATTGGATACTCCAGGAGTTACTAAAGTCAGGCCTCTCACCGTCTTTGGCTACAATGGTGAGTCCTTGGTCTTTTCCTTTTTACTGGAAAATTTCAAAAGTAATGGCCTCCCGAAAGTAACTTCTAACTGACAGTAACGTTAATCTGGAGATTTACAAGTTGAAGCTGCCCCGAAAGTCGTAGTCTTCTATGCAGCCGTTAGTGGAGAGGAGCATTGCATGACAACGACTGCATATGAGACTACGAAAGTCACGGACTAACTAAAGCAACTGATAGGGATAGAAAACTTTGGAAGAGAAGCTATGTTCTCAAAATAGGCTTTGTGTTAGTATTTTAAAGTTGCTTATAGTAGGAAGGTACTTTGGAGGAGTATTTTTACGTTTGCTTTCTTTCATATTTCCCGGTTGTGCGGCGTCTGTGACATAGAAATATGTGCGAGTGGTCTCTTACCAGAGGTTAAAAACAATAGGAAATTTCAAATCACAAGTGTTGAAAGTGGTCGCGGTCGTTTTCGACAGGTGGTCGCTCTAGAGGTTTCCACTATTAAATAATGATTTGGCTGGGAAACGTTTGGTATTTTGGAAAAGTGTTTGCTTAGGAGAGGTGGCCGTGTCGCTTTGGAGAGGTGGTCGCTCAGGAGAGGTGGTCGCTTAGGAGAGGTCGGCGCTTAGAAGAGGTGTTCGCTTAGGAGAGGTGGTCGCTTAGGAGAAGTGGTCGCTTATGAGAGGTGATCGCTTAGGAGAGGTGGTTGCACATGAAGGTTCAATTGCATGAAGTTAGTTTACCTTTGCCCCCTTTGTTTTACATCAAAAAGAAAGGTTAATCGCTCCTACAAAATAATCTGACAGGTTATAGTATTTTTGTGATGGTGATTTTTGATCTATCAACGTTACATTTTTAATTTTTTTGTGTGTGTTTAGATGCACCTCATGGTCACTTGGAGATAACGTTTAAAGATGTCCGTGTGCCTTTGTCAAATGTTATATTGGGTATGTATACTATAATGAAATGAAGATAAATAAATGTTTCTGCGCTAAAAAATAACTATATTTAGAGAGGAAAGCTACATCAGCCGCAGCTGGTTTTCAGGCAGGTCCTCTATCCAGATCGAATTGGAATTTAGAATAATCGCACCCCGATGGAATACTTTGTGTTGTTGTTAAAGGTATTTGTGTAGTGCATTTCCCTTAATTCATATTCCTATCACTCTTGTTTTATGACAGGGGAGGGTCGAGGATTTGAAATAGCTCAAGGCCGCTTGGGGCCTGGGCGGATACACCACTGCATGCGTTCGATTGGACTTGCAGAGCGATCACTTGAACTTATGGTCCAGCGATCTTTACAGAGAGTGGCTTTTGGAAAGCGTTTGGCAGAAAAGGTGCGCTATAAAGGATTTATAAATTAGCCAAGGCTAACGTTGTATGACCAAGTGTCGTGTTATTGTCACGATTAAAACACTGTTATATCGCAAATGTTTTCTCATCAGGGGATGGTACAAGAACAGATTGCTCTTTCAAGAATTGAAATTGAGCAGGCTAGGTTGCTAGTGCTTAAAGCTGCGCATACCATTGATTGCCATGGAAACAAAGCTGCACGAAAAGAGGTGGGTTTTTTCAAAGACGCCAAAATGTTCGAAGACGCAAACCTTTATTGTTCTTGGTATCAGTTTTTCTTATTAATTAAAAGAGCTGGTCTAACACAAACATACAAGTGTATCTGTCTTATGATAAAATACGATCAAAAATACAGAATTTCACTTCGTAACAAAAGCTTTATTCGCAATTCGCAATTGCATGAATTCAGTTAATTGCGCTCATCTCTGCGAGGATCATTTCTTTGTGTATAAATTATTTCATAGAGCAGTTTTCAATTGAGTGTCGTAAAACCAAAACCAAAGTAATCGCTTTGGTCAATCGCAACAGACGCAGACAATCCAATGAACCAATAAGAGCTCGTAGAAAATGCATGTCGCTGGCGCCAAGGGCGTAAAAACGTGTGCGAGCAAGTCACAATTGGTTTTGGTTTTACTTCTGATTGGTTAAGAAAGTGGCGCGAGATATTTTAGCCAATCACAAAGCGTAGCAATACAAAACCAAAGCAGTTGCAAAATTACTATGTCGATTGTTATGACAGTACCAGATTTGTTTCGTTTATGAAATGATTCTGTGATTGTTTCAGTACTGTTGCGTTATTCTTGCAGATTGCTATGGCGAAGATCGCAGTTCCACGCATGGCTTGCAACGTAATTGACCGAGCGATTCAGGTGCATGGTGGGAAGGGAGTGTCCCAGGATACTCCGCTGGCCAGTTTCTATTGTGGCATGCGGTGTCTGCGCATCGCTGATGGCCCAGATGAGGTGCATTTGGAGGCAGTGGCTAAAATGGAGCTTAAGGAAGCACTCAAATCTAAGATGTAATCAAGACACAGGATACGAGCTGGAGACACCAAGTGATCTTTTATACGTAATATATCAAACATGAGTGTTGCATCAGGATTTTCAAACACCGAGAAGTGGGTTGAAAACAAAAAAGGCGCAGTTGAGTTTTTTTTTTTTAACCAACGTCGAGGTGTTTGGAGGCCTGATGGAACACTCGAACACAGTTTTTGCATCGACCCTCAAGAAGTCCCCAGAAAGACCATCCCCCTGTAGAATTCCTTTCCAAAACACTGATAATTAAATATAATTACACGAAGTAAAACTCATACCTGTATTATCACACTTTAAGTAAAAGAAAGAAAGAAATATATCAGAATAGTGTATGCCATGAGGATTCCTCGCCATTTGAAAACAAATTATTTGATCTCGGTCCATTTTATATCATAACAATAAATGTAATGATCTGACTCAATGAGAAATGTAATAAATTTTGACCACAGATGTAATTGCTAATTTGCAAATAGTAAACACATTTTGATACTGTTAAAGATTATTGTACATAAAATGTACAAGGAAGCAGAAACCAATGGAAACCGTTGAAACATGGACTATTAATTTATAATATACTAGGTATGTAGTTAACTTCAAATCTTTTTGTTCATAGGAACTTAAAATACAGTAACGTAATAAATTGGGTAGGGTTTTGGCACGAGGCTTCGCGTCCCGCTACGCCCTTCCCTTTGGCCCATCTTGCTTTCCTTTTCCTTTTTCTCGTATGCATATTTTTAAACTAAACTGCTGATCTTGTTACAGTAAGGTTGTGTCCAATAAAGTTATTAAAAAAAATTAATAAAAGTTGTCTGTTTGGTTCCAACTTAAGAGTTTCCTCTCCATGATTGTAAGAGTTGAGATCGTCAGCGTTGTTGTCTTCTCAAACCAGATTCTTCGAAAAGTTTCTACTTGAAATCGTCTGCTGTGGACGCTGTACCAAGTCCCCGTTATGGTAGGATGAAACTTTTCTCCAACCTGCCAAATCCACGATGTTCTTACGTCTTTAAATAAAGCTCTCAAATTCTCAATGTCCGAAATGTAGCCCATTACCGATTTTCTCAAAAAGGACACAACGCACACTCAATAGAGTGGGTGAAAGTATAAATGGGAAATAATTATTGTTGAAAATACCGTTTCTTGATCCGGTTGTATTTGTTATATTGATATCAAAGTTGTAGTTAGCTTCTTTTTTTAGGATCAACAGACGAGCTGTTGATCTTCATCGCGGAAACTTTGTAAGGCGACAGTGCGCCCTTGATAACTTGTCACGTGACTTCGACCTTCCTAAGTTACGTGAACAGATGTTCAGGTAGATCGATCGTTGGGAGCTCGTATCCGCCTCTCGATCGAGGGTGGGGTCCTGGCAATATATTTCAAGGACCTCTCTTGTCTATTGACCCTTATTAGGAGCAAACTTTGCTCCAATTGAGTGATTTTCCTCAGACCGTGAAACAGTTTCTAGTAGTTAGTGTATAATAGTCAAATAGACACAAAAGAATACAATGGAAATAAGATCTGCTAACCTCTATTAGTGTACTAACTATTTCACGGTCTGAGGAAAATCACTCTAATAAATTGTGGCGAAAAGCAGTTTAGGCAACGTTAAACTCGAAACCATTGCAGCGGCGCTTATCTAAGTTTCTTAGCTGGTCAGCGGTCGTCCGTCATCAAGTCACGTGGTGCGGTCCAGGTGCCTTTGCGGAAGTGATTTCAGCCTTCGCTTGTTCAGATTGCCAGCTTGCGATTACTCTCGTGTTTGCTGCATTTGCATTGCAAATTCGCTCTCAAGCTTCGCACCCTACCCTCCCGCCCGGCCGGTAAGTATGGGTCACTGGTGAGTATCTGGTTTCCACTGAATTTCTCAGTGTGACGGGTGCCTGGGTGGTGGGCTGTGTCAGGGTTGCCATGGATACCTCCTCGTGCCGGGAAAGTTTGCTAAAAGCATGCCCCACACCATGCGGCACCTATCCCCCAAGCTCATCTATGGGTGATGAGTTTAAGGGTAGTTTCTTGGTGTTGTGGATGGTGTGATCGATCACCAAATGACGTAAAACAAAAGATTTAAAAGACATTGAACAATACCCACACCACAACACAAAAGCTAACCAACAACGGCTTCCGCATCACCAAGAAACACACAGTTTAAGGGATCAGTTTCTAAAGAAACTGTGTTGCTGCGTCGGTGATAGGGGCAGTTCCTCATGTAAGACTACGTATAATGTCCATGATAGTCTCGACTTTGCGCGGAGGATCTGAAAACCGGACTCCCTCAAACGGCTTAAAACGGAGCCTACGTCTGTGGGGGAGCGAAACGTGAAAATTTCGCTTTATCAACTGAGTTGATAAGGTAAATTGGCCACCGTAAAGCGATTCAAAGGGTGATGTTCACGTTAAATAAAGTTATTGTGTTATTGTATTATTGTATTGCCCGGGGAGACTCCGATATGAGAATGACGGGGGTCTTTGTCGTACCATTTAGGGGTCAAAATTTGTAGATTGACACCGTTTAGGGTGTTGAAATCTAAAATGACCGCGGTTAGAGTTATCGCAATACATTTAATAAGGGTATTGAGTCGAAAAAATGACATAATGTCTTATGTTGTTTGAAATTGGTACCTCTTAGGGGTAAAAATGTAGTTGAGCCACGTCTATCACACGAGATTCTGGTGCCTTTTAGGGTGTTTCTCGACAATTTTATACGAGTCCCCCCCCCCCCCCCCCCCCCCTCCCTCCTAGGTGTGATGTTACGCTCCCGCTGTGTTTTATGCGACTTGTCGGAAAACAACGCAAACAAATTCAATCCAGCAATTTCATAAAGACATCATTTAATGAATTTCAATTTTATTCTTTGCAATGGATCATCTAAGCTAAACTGTGCATTCATTCTACATTTGTTTTAAAATATTTTCAAATAAATTGGCTATTTACTACTTCATTTAATCTTCTGTAAAACAACGCAACAAACTCACTGCAGCTTTCACCAAGCTAATAACTAGCTTGTCTACTTCATAAAGAGTAAATTACATCTATCAGGAATTACAACTACACCAACACGAAAAAAAAAATACTCTTAGGATCAAGCTAGTGGTGTGCTATTGAAGCATCAGCAAGAGCAATGTTTATTAAGATTTGCTGGCTTGAAAGTGAAGTTTTCTAACAATATTTTCCCTTGTTCTTATTGAGAAATTACCCAATTTACCCTTTATCTCTTTAAATAAGATATTAATTCATTAGGTGAACGCAAAGAACTAAGCTGCACAATTGTGCTTGCGTCTTACGTTAAAAATCTAGAAATTTGATCAGTTAAAATGGTACCTGCAAAATAACGTATATGAAAAAAAATAAGAACAACACATCCTGGTGACAAGAATGTAGTGAAAAACTCAAATAAAGCGCAATTTTAAAATGATATTTTTCCCTTTTGCTTAAAAGCGATCTTCATTGCTGCGTTCATTGCTTCAAGTATCTTGTTTGGGGTTTTACGCATCAAAGAGCTTAAGGTAACAGCAGTCTGTGGACCTGAAGTGTGATTATTCAAAAGAACGCTTCTACTATCTCATGGTGCTGTTTAATATGTTATGCTGTACAAGGTGGTTTTACCGTTCGAGTGAAACCCCCAAAGTGTGACCATTCTAATGAAAGCTCTTCATCATTTCATTCATGTGCAGCTGTTTATTTGCAGTACAAGGTGGTTCTAACTTTTTTTTAAGTCTGTCGATGAAAAGCTCAGTGTGACCATTCAAATGAAAGCCACTGACCAGTACTTTCCTGTGGTACTGTTTATCATACCAAACAAGGTGGTTTTAACTTTTAAGTCTGTGGATGAAATCTTACAGTGACCATTCAAATCAAAGCTACTGAGCAGTACTTTCCTGTGGTGCTGTTTATTACGCTGTACAAGCTGGTTCTAACTTTTTTTAGGTCTGTGGATCAAATCCTAAAGTGTGACCATTAAATGACAACTCTCCATCAGTACATTCATATAGTGCTGTTTATTATGCTGTACAAGGTGGTTCTAACGTTCAAGTCAGCGGACCAAGTGTGACCATCCAAATGACCATTCAAATGAAAGCTACCGAGCAGTACTTTCCTGTGGTGCTGTTTATGCTGTACAAGGTGGTTCTAGAGTTTACGTCTGTGGACCAAAACCTCCAAGTGTGACCATTCAAATAAAAGCCCTTGATCAGAACATTAATGTGGTATTGTTTATTTGCTGTACAAGATATTTCTAATTGTTTTAAATGCTGTGAACCGCACCCCGAAGTGTAACCATTCAAATGAAACTTCTTGATCAGAACTTACATTTGAAGCTTTTTGTTTGTCGATATTTTAAAAATTTTAATTTGTTATTTTGGGGGGTATATCTTGGTGGTTGTTGGTTAGCTATTGTGCTGTAGGGTGGGTAGTTGTGTTGCTAATTGTGGATAATTGGATGTTGTTGTCTTTTGAATCTTTCGTTTTACGTCATTTGGTGATCGCAACAACCGCAACACCAAGAAACTGCAATCTTTTGTTGTTGTTGTTGTTGTTGTTGTTCGAACTGGGCCGCTTTTGAAAATTAAAAAGGTTTAAATTACTGCATCTACAAAGGAAACAAATCTAGATCGACCAGACGTCTGTGAGTTACAAATTTACCCCCGTGCCTACCCTGACAGGAAAGCTTTCATCCCATTTGCAAAACTACTATTGATTCTTGTGAAATATCCTTACCAATTACATTCAGTATGCATTCACGTGAAACTATTAAAGAGTGTTTTCACTCACGTGACCGGCGGCCATATTGGAGTACTAAAACAATAAGAAATGTTTGGCTTAGAATAGAGCTAAAGTCCCAGAGGATTCGTTTAGGACACCAATATGGCCGCCATGACGTCACGTGCAAACGCTCTATTAAAAAATACTAGTGCTCAAATGTTATTAAATAAATAATGCATTCATATAATTATAATTGTTTCCAAAGCTACACATGATGCTAAACCTGTACTTGTTAACTCCAATTTCATAAATTTAGTACCTTTCAATACTTAAAGGAGATTTCCTAGATCTCTAACAACTATACAAACTTATCTAGTATAAGTTACACAAATTATTTAAATAATTTCTTTCTTGAATCTGTTTTATTTCTAGGTGTCAGGTGAAATTCTTTGGCTCTTGAGACTCTTCTTTTCCTTTAAATCTTATCTGGGTTCTTTGCGGCCCTAAAGAAAAAAGTGAAAATTCATATTGCTATATTAGAGCGGTTTTCAATTTAGTGTGGAAAGTACGATTGCTTTGCTTGCTACGCTACGCATTGTGATTGGCTAAAGACTTTATCAACCAATCAGAAGTAAAATCAAAACCAATCGTGACTTGCTTGCACGCGTTTTCCCGCGCTTGGCGGCGGCTACATGAGTTTACTTCGAGTTCTGATTGGTTCATTGGATTGTCTGCGTCTGCTGCGATTGGCCAGAAAAACCGCTCTAATTAACCCTTTCACTTCCAGGATCCATTATGGAGACATGTAGTGTAGTTCTAACTTTTGAGTCTGTGGATGAAATCCTATGGTGTGACCATTCATATGAAACCTCTTCAGCAGTACTTTTGCATGGTACCATTTGTTTTTCAATATTTTACAAAATGAAATTTGGAATTTTTCTTGAATTTTGATTTCTGGCATTCTTGGGAGATAAAAAGACAAGAGTGGATTGTTCTCGTAATTTTCTTTTGTTCACGAGGAGGAATTGCCTGAGCGCAGACGTATCTTTTTTACTTGCTTTGTCAAAAAAGGAACTTCCCCGGTAAGGTCGGAAGAAAAAACGAACCGTATACGTGCAGGGAAGCGAAAAAATAACAAAATAAAAAGGAACACCGGCGAATACAAAGGCGGCCGAAAAGGTCTGGAGCTAGAATGAATATGGAGAGTGAGACTGAAGAGAGCACACGAGCGCTTCACGCACGTATTGCGAGGGTCACAGCCACTGCTCGAGATAACTGCCACAGTGCAACATCCACTGAAGATATATATTTATTATTATAAATACTTTAAAGTGTTTTACAATTGAGTTTAAACACGGCATAAAATTATCCAATGAAATTCCAAAACCAAACAGCATCGTCGCGCGCAGATAATTCTAAATGACGTTTAACTTTGCGTCATAAAGGGAGACTCGCAAACAGATTTGTTCGGCACTGTTTCACACGAGAAAAACTGCTGGAGGATGTAGAGGAAAAAAGCAAAACTCCGACAAGAATACGGAGCAAGAAAATATCGATTCAGGTTAGTAAACGCCTTAACTACTAAAATCTGATGCGCAGAACCGAAAATTTTATATTGTTGAAAATGAAAGTAGAACTGCGACGTTTCGCGCTAAAATTTTGCGGAAAGCTTATCGATGAAAAATCTAAATAACCAAAAAAGATCCGAATAATATGAGATCCTAATATTACTCCAACCATCTATTCCCATTTTTATCCATATTAATTAATGTACATGTAACCATATAACTTTACAGATATCATGACAAGAAATACAAGCACAGCAAAGAAAATTAGAAAAAGAAAACTTCAAAGCTCTGACAACAACATCCAACCACAGTCTTCAAGTATTCCAATGGCTAAAACCAAACAACAAGAAAAAAACAAAAGAAAGAAAATTAAATATAAACTTAAACGGAAACAAATGCGTGATCAAAAAAAGAAAGCAAACAAAAAGAAATCTACACCAACAAATTCCACCAAGCAATGGTTATGGAAAACTCTCAAATGTAAATCTTTCAGTCTCCAACAAAAGAAACGTCTCTTCAATGCACATAATCTTCTTAAAATTCAAGAACGGAACAATACATCAATTTTCAACTTACAATCCTCCATCAATACTGAAATCTACAAAAAAGCTGACTCATCTTCTTCAACTTCTTTAAAGTCCACCTCTTCCACATCTGCTACCATCATACAAGATTCTATCAACACTCTGAAAGACGACAACAAGGCAATCCAACATAAACTACAGCTAATAAAAAACTGCGAAATCAACTCCTACAAATCCAGAGCCAATAACCTGAAAAAAACTTCTCAACATAAAGGATATACTCTCAAGAAACGACTAGATTCTCTACACTCCAATTTACAATTCTTCCTCCAACATCTCAAGAACCGAATCCACCTATCGAAAGTTAACACTTCAATCATGTTAGAACAAGAACTCATTTCAGAAAGAAAAATCAAACTACAACAAGAACAAACCAAACTACAATCTACTAACAAAATCCATAATTTCACGAACCTTACCCTTCCAGATGAATTTACTTCGTTATTGAATAAAGGCACCAATTTCATTCCGACAACTACAAATGCTACGACAAGAAACCTAGAAAACATCATTTCATCAGAAGTCAACTCAGCCCTAGAACTGATCATAAATAAAATAGCTTCCCGAGCAACTGTTTAATTTCTAGACAGTTTCTCATCCTAAATAAAGTTATCCTATCCTATCCTATCCTATCCTATCCTATCCTATCCTATCCTATCCTATCCTATCCTATCCTATCCTATCCTATCCTATCCTATCCTATCCTATCCTATCCTATCCTATCCTATCCTATCCTATCCTATCCTATCCTATCCTATCCTATCCTATCCTATCCTATCCTATCCTATCCTATCCTATCCTATCCTATCCTATCCTATCCTATCCTATCCTATCCTATCCTATCCTATCCTATCCTATCCTATCCTATCCTATCCTATCCTATCCTATCCTATCCTATCCTATCCTATCCTATCCTATCCTATCCTATCCTATCCTATCCTATCCTATCCTATCCTATCCTATCCTATCCTATCCTATCCTATCCTATCCTATCCTATCCTATCCTATCCTATCCTATCCTATCCTATCCTATCCTATCCTATCCTATCCTATCCTATCCTATCCTATCCTATCCTATCCTATCCTATCCTATCCTATCCTATCCTATCCTATCCTATCCTATCCTATCCTATCCTATCCTATCCTATCCTATCCTATCCTATCCTATCCTATCCTATCCTATCCTATCCTATCCTATCCTATCCTATCCTATCCTATCCTATCCTATCCTATCCTATCCTATCCTATCCTATCCTATCCTATCCTATCCTATCCTATCCTATCCTATCCTATCCTATCCTATCCTATCCTATCCTATCCTATCCTATCCTATCCTATCCTATCCTATCCTATCCTATCCTATCCTATCCTATCCTATCCTATCCTACCCTACCCTACCCTACCCTACCCTACCCTACCCTACCCTACCCTACCCTACCCTACCCTACCCTACCCTACCCTACCCTACCCTACCCTACCCTACCCTACCCTACCCTACCCTACCCTACCCTACCCTACCCTACCCTACCCTACCCTACCCTACCCTACCCTACCCTACCCTACCCTACCCTACCCTACCCTACCCTACCCTACCCTACCCTATCCTATCCTATCCTATCCTATCCTATCCTATCCTATCCTATCCTATCCTATCAGCCGTGGCCAGCGAAGGCTATTTTCTATTCCAGTCTGTCCCTAATTCACTTATTGCGTCTGGTTCACTTGTTATTTACCTAACCTCCTTTCAGACACAGGCGTCATTCTATGGTGCTGGTCCCATTGGATACTCCAGGAGTTACTAAAGTCAGGCCTCTCACCGTCTTTGGCTACAATGGTGAGTCCTTGGTCTTTTCCTTTTTACTGGAAAATTTCAAAAGTAATGGCCTCCCGAAAGTAACTTCTAACTGACAGTAACGTTAATCTGGAGATTTACAAGTTGAAGCTGCCCCGAAAGTCGTAGTCTTCTATGCAGCCGTTAGTGGAGAGGAGCATTGCATGACAACGACTGCATATGAGACTACGAAAGTCACGGACTAACTAAAGCAACTGATAGGGATAGAAAACTTTGGAAGAGAAGCTATGTTCTCAAAATAGGCTTTGTGTTAGTATTTTAAAGTTGCTTATAGTAGGAAGGTACTTTGGAGGAGTATTTTTACGTTTGCTTTCTTTCATATTTCCCGGTTGTGCGGCGTCTGTGACATAGAAATATGTGCGAGTGGTCTCTTACCAGAGGTTAAAAACAATAGGAAATTTCAAATCACAAGTGTTGAAAGTGGTCGCGGTCGTTTTCGACAGGTGGTCGCTCTAGAGGTTTCCACTATTAAATAATGATTTGGCTGGGAAACGTTTGGTATTTTGGAAAAGTGTTTGCTTAGGAGAGGTGGCCGTGTCGCTTTGGAGAGGTGGTCGCTCAGGAGAGGTGGTCGCTTAGGAGAGGTCGGCGCTTAGAAGAGGTGTTCGCTTAGGAGAGGTGGTCGCTTAGGAGAAGTGGTCGCTTATGAGAGGTGATCGCTTAGGAGAGGTGGTTGCACATGAAGGTTCAATTGCATGAAGTTAGTTTACCTTTGCCCCCTTTGTTTTACATCAAAAAGAAAGGTTAATCGCTCCTACAAAATAATCTGACAGGTTATAGTATTTTTGTGATGGTGATTTTTGATCTATCAACGTTACATTTTTAATTTTTTTGTGTGTGTTTAGATGCACCTCATGGTCACTTGGAGATAACGTTTAAAGATGTCCGTGTGCCTTTGTCAAATGTTATATTGGGTATGTATACTATAATGAAATGAAGATAAATAAATGTTTCTGCGCTAAAAAATAACTATATTTAGAGAGGAAAGCTACATCAGCCGCAGCTGGTTTTCAGGCAGGTCCTCTATCCAGATCGAATTGGAATTTAGAATAATCGCACCCCGATGGAATACTTTGTGTTGTTGTTAAAGGTATTTGTGTAGTGCATTTCCCTTAATTCATATTCCTATCACTCTTGTTTTATGACAGGGGAGGGTCGAGGATTTGAAATAGCTCAAGGCCGCTTGGGGCCTGGGCGGATACACCACTGCATGCGTTCGATTGGACTTGCAGAGCGATCACTTGAACTTATGGTCCAGCGATCTTTACAGAGAGTGGCTTTTGGAAAGCGTTTGGCAGAAAAGGTGCGCTATAAAGGATTTATAAATTAGCCAAGGCTAACGTTGTATGACCAAGTGTCGTGTTATTGTCACGATTAAAACACTGTTATATCGCAAATGTTTTCTCATCAGGGGATGGTACAAGAACAGATTGCTCTTTCAAGAATTGAAATTGAGCAGGCTAGGTTGCTAGTGCTTAAAGCTGCGCATACCATTGATTGCCATGGAAACAAAGCTGCACGAAAAGAGGTGGGTTTTTTCAAAGACGCCAAAATGTTCGAAGACGCAAACCTTTATTGTTCTTGGTATCAGTTTTTCTTATTAATTAAAAGAGCTGGTCTAACACAAACATACAAGTGTATCTGTCTTATGATAAAATACGATCAAAAATACAGAATTTCACTTCGTAACAAAAGCTTTATTCGCAATTCGCAATTGCATGAATTCAGTTAATTGCGCTCATCTCTGCGAGGATCATTTCTTTGTGTATAAATTATTTCATAGAGCAGTTTTCAATTGAGTGTCGTAAAACCAAAACCAAAGTAATCGCTTTGGTCAATCGCAACAGACGCAGACAATCCAATGAACCAATAAGAGCTCGTAGAAAATGCATGTCGCTGGCGCCAAGGGCGTAAAAACGTGTGCGAGCAAGTCACAATTGGTTTTGGTTTTACTTCTGATTGGTTAAGAAAGTGGCGCGAGATATTTTAGCCAATCACAAAGCGTAGCAATACAAAACCAAAGCAGTTGCAAAATTACTATGTCGATTGTTATGACAGTACCAGATTTGTTTCGTTTATGAAATGATTCTGTGATTGTTTCAGTACTGTTGCGTTATTCTTGCAGATTGCTATGGCGAAGATCGCAGTTCCACGCATGGCTTGCAACGTAATTGACCGAGCGATTCAGGTGCATGGTGGGAAGGGAGTGTCCCAGGATACTCCGCTGGCCAGTTTCTATTGTGGCATGCGGTGTCTGCGCATCGCTGATGGCCCAGATGAGGTGCATTTGGAGGCAGTGGCTAAAATGGAGCTTAAGGAAGCACTCAAATCTAAGATGTAATCAAGACACAGGATACGAGCTGGAGACACCAAGTGATCTTTTATACGTAATATATCAAACATGAGTGTTGCATCAGGATTTTCAAACACCGAGAAGTGGGTTGAAAACAAAAAAGGCGCAGTTGAGTTTTTTTTTTTTAACCAACGTCGAGGTGTTTGGAGGCCTGATGGAACACTCGAACACAGTTTTTGCATCGACCCTCAAGAAGTCCCCAGAAAGACCATCCCCCTGTAGAATTCCTTTCCAAAACACTGATAATTAAATATAATTACACGAAGTAAAACTCATACCTGTATTATCACACTTTAAGTAAAAGAAAGAAAGAAATATATCAGAATAGTGTATGCCATGAGGATTCCTCGCCATTTGAAAACAAATTATTTGATCTCGGTCCATTTTATATCATAACAATAAATGTAATGATCTGACTCAATGAGAAATGTAATAAATTTTGACCACAGATGTAATTGCTAATTTGCAAATAGTAAACACATTTTGATACTGTTAAAGATTATTGTACATAAAATGTACAAGGAAGCAGAAACCAATGGAAACCGTTGAAACATGGACTATTAATTTATAATATACTAGGTATGTAGTTAACTTCAAATCTTTTTGTTCATAGGAACTTAAAATACAGTAACGTAATAAATTGGGTAGGGTTTTGGCACGAGGCTTCGCGTCCCGCTACGCCCTTCCCTTTGGCCCATCTTGCTTTCCTTTTCCTTTTTCTCGTATGCATATTTTTAAACTAAACTGCTGATCTTGTTACAGTAAGGTTGTGTCCAATAAAGTTATTAAAAAAAAATTAATAAAAGTTGTCTGTTTGGTTCCAACTTAAGAGTTTCCTCTCCATGATTGTAAGAGTTGAGATCGTCAGCGTTGTTGTCTTCTCAAACCAGATTCTTCGAAAAGTTTCTACTTGAAATCGTCTGCTGTGGACGCTGTACCAAGTCCCCGTTATGGTAGGATGAAACTTTTCTCCAACCTGCCAAATCCACGATGTTCTTACGTCTTTAAATAAAGCTCTCAAATTCTCAATGTCCGAAATGTAGCCCATTACCGATTTTCTCAAAAAGGACACAACGCACACTCAATAGAGTGGGTGAAAGTATAAATGGGAAATAATTATTGTTGAAAATACCGTTTCTTGATCCGGTTGTATTTGTTATATTGATATCAAAGTTGTAGTTAGCTTCTTTTTTTAGGATCAACAGACGAGCTGTTGATCTTCATCGCGGAAACTTTGTAAGGCGACAGTGCGCCCTTGATAACTTGTCACGTGACTTCGACCTTCCTAAGTTACGTGAACAGATGTTCAGGTAGATCGATCGTTGGGAGCTCGTATCCGCCTCTCGATCGAGGGTGGGGTCCTGGCAATATATTTCAAGGACCTCTCTTGTCTATTGACCCTTATTAGGAGCAAACTTTGCTCCAATTGAGTGATTTTCCTCAGACCGTGAAACAGTTTCTAGTAGTTAGTGTATAATAGTCAAATAGACACAAAAGAATACAATGGAAATAAGATCTGCTAACCTCTATTAGTGTACTAACTATTTCACGGTCTGAGGAAAATCACTCTAATAAATTGTGGCGAAAAGCAGTTTAGGCAACGTTAAACTCGAAACCATTGCAGCGGCGCTTATCTAAGTTTCTTAGCTGGTCAGCGGTCGTCCGTCATCAAGTCACGTGGTGCGGTCCAGGTGCCTTTGCGGAAGTGATTTCAGCCTTCGCTTGTTCAGATTGCCAGCTTGCGATTACTCTCGTGTTTGCTGCATTTGCATTGCAAATTCGCTCTCAAGCTTCGCACCCTACCCTCCCGCCCGGCCGGTAAGTATGGGTCACTGGTGAGTATCTGGTTTCCACTGAATTTCTCAGTGTGACGGGTGCCTGGGTGGTGGGCTGTGTCAGGGTTGCCATGGATACCTCCTCGTGCCGGGAAAGTTTGCTAAAAGCATGCCCCACACCATGCGGCACCTATCCCCCAAGCTCATCTATGGGTGATGAGTTTAAGGGTAGTTTCTTGGTGTTGTGGATGGTGTGATCGATCACCAAATGACGTAAAACAAAAGATTTAAAAGACATTGAACAATACCCACACCACAACACAAAAGCTAACCAACAACGGCTTCCGCATCACCAAGAAACACACAGTTTAAGGGATCAGTTTCTAAAGAAACTGTGTTGCTGCGTCGGTGATAGGGGCAGTTCCTCATGTAAGACTACGTATAATGTCCATGATAGTCTCGACTTTGCGCGGAGGATCTGAAAACCGGACTCCCTCAAACGGCTTAAAACGGAGCCTACGTCTGTGGGGGAGCGAAACGTGAAAATTTCGCTTTATCAACTGAGTTGATAAGGTAAATTGGCCACCGTAAAGCGATTCAAAGGGTGATGTTCACGTTAAATAAAGTTATTGTGTTATTGTATTATTGTATTGCCCGGGGAGACTCCGATATGAGAATGACGGGGGTCTTTGTCGTACCATTTAGGGGTCAAAATTTGTAGATTGACACCGTTTAGGGTGTTGAAATCTAAAATGACCGCGGTTAGAGTTATCGCAATACATTTAATAAGGGTATTGAGTCGAAAAAATGACATAATGTCTTATGTTGTTTGAAATTGGTACCTCTTAGGGGTAAAAATGTAGTTGAGCCACGTCTATCACACGAGATTCTGGTGCCTTTTAGGGTGTTTCTCGACAATTTTATACGAGTCCCCCCCCCCCCCCCCCCCCCTCCCTCCTAGGTGTGATGTTACGCTCCCGCTGTGTTTTATGCGACTTGTCGGAAAACAACGCAAACAAATTCAATCCAGCAATTTCATAAAGACATCATTTAATGAATTTCAATTTTATTCTTTGCAATGGATCATCTAAGCTAAACTGTGCATTCATTCTACATTTGTTTTAAAATATTTTCAAATAAATTGGCTATTTACTACTTCATTTAATCTTCTGTAAAACAACGCAACAAACTCACTGCAGCTTTCACCAAGCTAATAACTAGCTTGTCTACTTCATAAAGAGTAAATTACATCTATCAGGAATTACAACTACACCAACACGAAAAAAAAAATACTCTTAGGATCAAGCTAGTGGTGTGCTATTGAAGCATCAGCAAGAGCAATGTTTATTAAGATTTGCTGGCTTGAAAGTGAAGTTTTCTAACAATATTTTCCCTTGTTCTTATTGAGAAATTACCCAATTTACCCTTTATCTCTTTAAATAAGATATTAATTCATTAGGTGAACGCAAAGAACTAAGCTGCACAATTGTGCTTGCGTCTTACGTTAAAAATCTAGAAATTTGATCAGTTAAAATGGTACCTGCAAAATAACGTATATGAAAAAAATAAGAACAACACATCCTGGTGACAAGAATGTAGTGAAAAACTCAAATAAAGCGCAATTTTAAAATGATATTTTTCCCTTTTGCTTAAAAGCGATCTTCATTGCTGCGTTCATTGCTTCAAGTATCTTGTTTGGGGTTTTACGCATCAAAGAGCTTAAGGTAACAGCAGTCTGTGGACCTGAAGTGTGATTATTCAAAAGAACGCTTCTACTATCTCATGGTGCTGTTTAATATGTTATGCTGTACAAGGTGGTTTTACCGTTCGAGTGAAACCCCCAAAGTGTGACCATTCTAATGAAAGCTCTTCATCATTTCATTCATGTGCAGCTGTTTATTTGCAGTACAAGGTGGTTCTAACTTTTTTTTAAGTCTGTCGATGAAAAGCTCAGTGTGACCATTCAAATGAAAGCCACTGACCAGTACTTTCCTGTGGTACTGTTTATCATACCAAACAAGGTGGTTTTAACTTTTAAGTCTGTGGATGAAATCTTACAGTGACCATTCAAATCAAAGCTACTGAGCAGTACTTTCCTGTGGTGCTGTTTATTACGCTGTACAAGCTGGTTCTAACTTTTTTTAGGTCTGTGGATCAAATCCTAAAGTGTGACCATTAAATGACAACTCTCCATCAGTACATTCATATAGTGCTGTTTATTATGCTGTACAAGGTGGTTCTAACGTTCAAGTCAGCGGACCAAGTGTGACCATCCAAATGACCATTCAAATGAAAGCTACCGAGCAGTACTTTCCTGTGGTGCTGTTTATGCTGTACAAGGTGGTTCTAGAGTTTACGTCTGTGGACCAAAACCTCCAAGTGTGACCATTCAAATAAAAGCCCTTGATCAGAACATTAATGTGGTATTGTTTATTTGCTGTACAAGATATTTCTAATTGTTTTAAATGCTGTGAACCGCACCCCGAAGTGTAACCATTCAAATGAAACTTCTTGATCAGAACTTACATTTGAAGCTTTTTGTTTGTCGATATTTTAAAAATTTTAATTTGTTATTTTGGGGGGTATATCTTGGTGGTTGTTGGTTAGCTATTGTGCTGTAGGGTGGGTAGTTGTGTTGCTAATTGTGGATAATTGGATGTTGTTGTCTTTTGAATCTTTCGTTTTACGTCATTTGGTGATCGCAACAACCGCAACACCAAGAAACTGCAATCTTTTGTTGTTGTTGTTGTTGTTGTTGTTCGAACTGGGCCGCTTTTGAAAATTAAAAAGGTTTAAATTACTGCATCTACAAAGGAAACAAATCTAGATCGACCAGACGTCTGTGAGTTACAAATTTACCCCCGTGCCTACCCTGACAGGAAAGCTTTCATCCCATTTGCAAAACTACTATTGATTCTTGTGAAATATCCTTACCAATTACATTCAGTATGCATTCACGTGAAACTATTAAAGAGTGTTTTCACTCACGTGACCGGCGGCCATATTGGAGTACTAAAACAATAAGAAATGTTTGGCTTAGAATAGAGCTAAAGTCCCAGAGGATTCGTTTAGGACACCAATATGGCCGCCATGACGTCACGTGCAAACGCTCTATTAAAAAATACTAGTGCTCAAATGTTATTAAATAAATAATGCATTCATATAATTATAATTGTTTCCAAAGCTACACATGATGCTAAACCTGTACTTGTTAACTCCAATTTCATAAATTTAGTACCTTTCAATACTTAAAGGAGATTTCCTAGATCTCTAACAACTATACAAACTTATCTAGTATAAGTTACACAAATTATTTAAATAATTTCTTTCTTGAATCTGTTTTATTTCTAGGTGTCAGGTGAAATTCTTTGGCTCTTGAGACTCTTCTTTTCCTTTAAATCTTATCTGGGTTCTTTGCGGCCCTAAGAAAAAAGTGAAAATTCATATTGCTATATTAGAGCGGTTTTCAATTTAGTGTGGAAAGTACGATTGCTTTGCTTGCTACGCTACGCATTGTGATTGGCTAAAGACTTTATCAACCAATCAGAAGTAAAATCAAAACCAATCGTGACTTGCTTGCACGCGTTTTCCCGCGCTTGGCGGCGGCTACATGAGTTTACTTCGAGTTCTGATTGGTTCATTGGATTGTCTGCGTCTGCTGCGATTGGCCAGAAAAACCGCTCTAATTAACCCTTTCACTTCCAGGATCCATTATGGAGACATGTAGTGTAGTTCTAACTTTTGAGTCTGTGGATGAAATCCTATGGTGTGACCATTCATATGAAACCTCTTCAGCAGTACTTTTGCATGGTACCATTTGTTTTTCAATATTTTACAAAATGAAATTTGGAATTTTTCTTGAATTTTGATTTCTGGCATTCTTGGGAGATAAAAAGACAAGAGTGGATTGTTCTCGTAATTTTCTTTTGTTCACGAGGAGGAATTGCCTGAGCGCAGACGTATCTTTTTTACTTGCTTTGTCAAAAAAGGAACTTCCCCGGTAAGGTCGGAAGAAAAAACGAACCGTATACGTGCAGGGAAGCGAAAAAATAACAAAATAAAAAGGAACACCGGCGAATACAAAGGCGGCCGAAAAGGTCTGGAGCTAGAATGAATATGGAGAGTGAGACTGAAGAGAGCACACGAGCGCTTCACGCACGTATTGCGAGGGTCACAGCCACTGCTCGAGATAACTGCCACAGTGCAACATCCACTGAAGATATATATTTATTATTATAAATACTTTAAAGTGTTTTACAATTGAGTTTAAACACGGCATAAAATTATCCAATGAAATTCCAAAACCAAACAGCATCGTCGCGCGCAGATAATTCTAAATGACGTTTAACTTTGCGTCATAAAGGGAGACTCGCAAACAGATTTGTTCGGCACTGTTTCACACGAGAAAAACTGCTGGAGGATGTAGAGGAAAAAAGCAAAACTCCGACAAGAATACGGAGCAAGAAAATATCGATTCAGGTTAGTAAACGCCTTAACTACTAAAATCTGATGCGCAGAACCGAAAATTTTATATTGTTGAAAATGAAAGTAGAACTGCGACGTTTCGCGCTAAAATTTTGCGGAAAGCTTATCGATGAAAAATCTAAATAACCAAAAAAGATCCGAATAATATGAGATCCTAATATTACTCCAACCATCTATTCCCATTTTTATCCATATTAATTAATGTACATGTAACCATATAACTTTACAGATATCATGACAAGAAATACAAGCACAGCAAAGAAAATTAGAAAAAGAAAACTTCAAAGCTCTGACAACAACATCCAACCACAGTCTTCAAGTATTCCAATGGCTAAAACCAAACAACAAGAAAAAAACAAAAGAAAGAAAATTAAATATAAACTTAAACGGAAACAAATGCGTGATCAAAAAAAGAAAGCAAACAAAAAGAAATCTACACCCACAAATTCCACCAAGCAATGGTTATGGAAAACTCTCAAATGTAAATCTTTCAGTCTCCAACAAAAGAAACGTCTCTTCAATGCACATAATCTTCTTAAAATTCAAGAACGGAACAATACATCAATTTTCAACTTACAATCCTCCATCAATACTGAAATCTACAAAAAAGCTGACTCATCTTCTTCAACTTCTTTAAAGTCCACCTCTTCCACATCTGCTACCATCATACAAGATTCTATCAACACTCTGAAAGACGACAACAAGGCAATCCAACATAAACTACAGCTAATAAAAAACTGCGAAATCAACTCCTACAAATCCAGAGCCAATAACCTGAAAAAAACTTCTCAACATAAAGGATATACTCTCAAGAAACGACTAGATTCTCTACACTCCAATTTACAATTCTTCCTCCAACATCTCAAGAACCGAATCCACCTATCGAAAGTTAACACTTCAATCATGTTAGAACAAGAACTCATTTCAGAAAGAAAAATCAAACTACAACAAGAACAAACCAAACTACAATCTACTAACAAAATCCATAATTTCACGAACCTTACCCTTCCAGATGAATTTACTTCGTTATTGAATAAAGGCACCAATTTCATTCCGACAACTACAAATGCTACGACAAGAAACCTAGAAAACATCATTTCATCAGAAGTCAACTCAGCCCTAGAACTGATCATAAAAAAACAGAATCAACACAATGCACCTTCAAAACTTAAATCAACTAAATCTAGCAAAAGATTCCAGCCATATTTTAAAAGACATCCCATCAAACTGCTACGTCAAGAACAATCGAAACCAAACTTTAATTTCCATGTTATTGATTATGTTCATAACACAGTTTTATATTCTAAACATTATTTACAATCTACAAATTTAACTAGACTCTCTCAACCACAACATTCAAACATTACTCCAACCGCTACTGAACACATACATAAACTACAAACGAGTACAGACATTATCCTCACAAAAACCGACAAAAATATGGGATGGGCACTTGTACCCATCTCATGGTTTACTAACGAATACCAACGACATTTTAAAGACACACAAACATATCAACGCATTGACAATTTTGACATTGACACTAATGTCAAAAACTCCAACCTCCTATTGCAACAACTGAAATCACGTTTTAAAAGACTGATTTCCCCAGACAAACAGAGACTACTGAATACCAACAACATAACTCAACTACAACTACCATACATGAAACTTCTACCTAAAGTACACAAACTCTCAACGACAGCCTCTACCAATAACCTTAAAGACTTGACTGGACGACCCATCATCACAGCACACTCATGGACAACCTCTAACCCTTCACGACTTTTAGGCACAGAACTAGACAATATTATTTTGAAACTGAAAAACATTTTTACTAACAACGACATACCATTCCCTCTAATTTACAACTCAACAGAACTACTTGACCTTTTACACAAACAGAACATTAAAGACATTGACGACTACTGTTTAACCACTTTTGATTTTACGTCACTCTACACAAAAATTTCATATAAGGACACCATTAATGCCATTGTCACTAGCTGCAAGCTTCTTAACCTGCCTAACACATATCACGATTTTTTACTTAACCTTAACAGCTACATTAACAATCGCAATTATTTTTCTGCTGGAAAAGACACTTTCCAACAGATACAAGGTGTAGCCATGGGTAGCTACCACAGCAGGCAAATTGCCGACCTTGTACTTTTACTCAGCGAATTTAATTTCTTTAACAATACTAATACTAATGGCCTTTTTATTTTTTGTCGCTACATAGATGATGGTTTTATGCTGACTAACAATGCTAACCGTAACCACATAATCACTAATCTCATTTCCACATATCCTACACAAATCCCAATCACTTTCACCTCAAATCATCATTCAGTTCACTACCTTGATCTCACCATATCATTAAATCATCACACTATCATGTACCATAAAATCCATTATCAAGTTTACCAAAAACCTCACCACAAATACATGTACCCTCATATTACATCTAATCACCCTGAACACATTTTCTCAGGTATCATTAAAACAGAAACAACACGTTACAGTAGACTATCATCAACTTTTAACGACTACAACTTTGTAAGGAAACTTTTCACACTCAGACTTATTGCACTTGACTACCCACAGGCACTGATTGACAAACATTCCTTCCCCTTCCTTCCTTACACCAGTCACAAACGAAGAAGGAGAAACAAGAAACAGGACAAACCAAACACTTTTACCATCTATTACAAAACAAAATTCAACAAACATATACGAACCGACAAAATTGTCCACAACATACTACGTAAATACCACAACAGACACCTCCCAAAACTGACGAAAGCCTACTGTAACTCTACGAAACTCCATACCATGCTACTAACTAATAAAACACTCCATACAAAACTGAAACATGCTACAACCCTACAATCTTAGCCTATACCTATTGTTTACAACCCATATCATTTACGCTTAATTTTGTGTGAAGTTATATTTAATATTTCTACCTTTGTTTAAATAACAAAGGAAAATTTGTTATTTACATCACTTGAAACTTTTATGATGTTCTATTACACTTTTTTATTGAATCTTTTTACAGTAAATTTGATTCGATAAAAACAAATTATTTGTATCTTTTCGATACATAATCATTTCATATTTCTGCCTTTATATCTACTTACGTATAAAGGCAATAATGATACTTAAATCATTTGAATTTTAATATCTTATTACATTTGTTTTCCATTGTAAAATTTTATATTTTCTTTGATTTGAAGAAATCAATTATGATTTCAATTTGCTATTTTTTCGATATGTAATAAATAAAAAAATTTTTTTACCTCTATTTCTATCACTAAGGAAATTTACATCACTTAAATTTCAATGTTTAATTACATATCTAATTGATGGACCTTTTCATAGCTAATTTAATTTAATGACATCATTTCGTTTAAATTTGTAAATTCTTTTTTCCAATACATACTAATCATTTACTTTATTTCTATAAATGTCAATAGAATTTTAACCTTTTCTTCACATATACTTTTTACATACGAAAATAGTTTTGAATTAAGTTATGTTTTATAATAATTTTGTGACATTTCACTTATCACATTTTATTAATAAACCCTGAAGTGATTTTAATGTTTTTTTTCTTGGAAAACCCTGGGCTTTCCTCCACCCCCACCCCCAACCCTAACCATTTCTCACACACATCCTTTCCCCACCCCCTCCCCCCCCCCCCTTCTCATCGACCTAGTTTTCAAGGATTTGTTTGAGAATTTAAATCTCACATATTAAATCGAACCCAAGTTTTAATAAAAACATTATTATTATTTCCCTTACGTTTTTCCTATATTCAAATCAAAGCTACCATACAGAAGGTAATAAACGAAATACTTTAAGATGCTCACCTCACCATCACGGACCACGTGGAATCAACGAATAACCTCGACAACCATAAACAAAGTCTTCTTATTGCAAACCACCAACTCTTGATACGTCAACATCACCATAAATGCACGATCCACTTCATATCACTTTTTTCTGCACCGAAGAAGATATGGATTTTCATTTTTTTCAACCAACAAAACGATAATACGGTCAACATTTACACGATCCAGCTTAAAAACTTCTCTTTCGAGAAAGTTCCACAACCAATACCAAGAACCTTTGCGCTCCCAAGATATCACGCCATTGGCTGACGTAAATTTGGCGTCACCTTCAAAAATTTTTCACTTTTTTTTTTTTTTTCCACGACAGGACAAGACCGCAACACCAAGACGAAACATTTTTTGACGTTTTTAGTTTTTTTGCAACCTTTTCATTTTTGACTTTTTTGAGGAATAACAACGTAAGTAGATTTTCGTTTCATCCTAAACTTTTTTTGAATTTTTACGAACAATTTTTAGAACAAATTTTAAATTTTTTTCTAGTGACAGACGACCCCGCTTTTCGACACAATTTTTTTGGTAAGTTTGGTACGCAAAATTTTGTTTCCTTTTAGTTTTTATACACAACCTTATCCCCCTCCCCCCCCCCCCCCCCCTCAATACCTCCGCTTTTTATAGAGGTTCATGGTTTTTTTAACTAAAATTAAATTTTCTTACACAGGTTTTTTTCGGCTCCTTTGTTTTTCTTTTTCTTTTCTCTTATATAAGGACTCGACACGGGAATGTCGGGCAAAGGTCCGGTACCGGACTAGAAACATTCCTGCTCAGTTGTGCTTTGCCCCTGAAGAATCACAACAATCAAAAGAGCCATAGGTGTCGTTGCATCCTTTATTTCTAACCCGGGTTACACTTTTTTCTGTCTTTCTTTCCTAACTGATCTACACAATGGAAATCTACAACTACCAACTTAATCAAGATGTCATAAACTCAAGACTCCAGACGTCAACTTAATAAATGTAATTTCATATAAACAAGATAAATTTCCGCTTTTCCTTTTCTTCTTTTACCCCTCCATTTTTTTGCTTTTCTCTTTGACACCTCAACCTTCATTTAAACAAAACATATATTAGTAAATTTCATAAGGACATTTTAACCCTAACCCCTATCAAATGTTTCCCCCCCCCCCCCATCCATACTAACCCCTACCACATGGGTTCTTTCTCCCTCTACAAATACTAACCCCTATCAAATGAATTCACCCCCCCATAAATACTAACCCCTAGTAAATGGTTTTTCCCCCCTCTATACACACTAACCCTTAGCACATGGTTTCTTTCTCCCTCTATAAATACTACCCCGTAGATAATAAGTTCTCCCATACATATTAACCCCTAGCAAGTGGGTTTTTCCCCCTCTATATATATTAACCCCTATCAAGTCAATCCCCCCCTCCTATGGGTGTTAACCTCTTACAAATGGGTTTTCCCCCTCTCCAGTTACTAACCCCTGTCAAATGTGTTACCCCCCCATAAATACTAACCCCTATCAAATGGATTTTCCCCCTTCTATACAAGTTAAACCCCTAACGTATGGGTTCTTTCTCCCTCTATAAATACTACCCCCTAGCCAGTGTTTCCCCCCCCCCATGGATGCTAACCCCTAACACATGGGTTTTTCCCCCCTCCATAAATACTAACCCCTATCAAATGAGTTTCCCCTATCAATACTAACCCCTAGCACATGGGTTTTTACCCCTCTATATATCCTAACCCCTAGCAAATGAGTTTCCCCCCCATAAATACTAACCCCTAGCAATTGGGTTTTTTCCCCCCTCTATTAATGCTAACCCCTAGCAAGTGAGTTCCCCCCATAAACACTAAACCCTAGCAATTAAATTTCCCCCCCCCCCCATGGATGCTAACCCCTTGCGAATGGGTTTTTTTCCCTCTCTTAATACTAACCCCTAGCAAATGAGTTCCCCCCTCCATAGGTGCTAACCCCTAGCAAATGGGTTTTCCCCTCTACAAATACTAACCCCTAGTAAATGTTGCCCCCTCCCCCCATAAATACTAACCCATAGCAATTAAGTTCCCCCTCCATGGTTGCTAACCCCTAGCAAATAGGTTTTCCCCTCTACAAATACTAACCCCTTACAAATGTTCCCCCCCCCCATAAATACTAACCCCTAGCAATTAAGTTCCCCTATGGATGCTAACCCCTAGCAAATGGGTTTTTTTCCCTCTCTTAATACTAACCCCTAGTAAGTGAGTTCCCCTCCATGGGTGCTTACCCCTAGCAAATGGGTTTTCCCCTCTACAAATACTAACCCCTAGCAAGTGTTTCCCCCACCATAAATACTAACCCCTAGCAATTAAGTTCCCCCATAGGTGCTAACCCCTAGCAAATGGTTTTTCCCCTCTATAAATGCTAACCCCTAGCAAGTGTTTCCCCCACCATAAATACTAACCCCTAGCAATTAAGTTCCCCCATAGGTGCTAACCCCTAGCAAATGTTTTTTTTCCCTCTACAAATACTAACCCTAGCAAATGTCCCCCCCCCCCCATAAATACTAACCCCTAGCAATTAAGTTCCCCCTCCATGGTTGCTAATCCCTAACAAATGGGTTTTCCCCTCTACAAATACTAACCCCTAGCAAATGTTTCCCCCCCCCCCCCCATAAATACTAACCCCTAGCAATTAAATTCCCACTCCATGGTTGCTAATCCCTAGCAAATGGGTTTTCCCCTCTACAAATACTAACCCCTAGCAAGTGTTTCCCCCACCATAAATACTAACCCCTAGCAATTAAGTTCCCCCCCCATAGGTGCTAACCCCTAGCAAATGGTTTTTTTTTCCCCTCTATAAATGCTAACCCCTAGCAAATGGGTTTTCCCCTCTACAAATACTAACCCCTAGCAAATGTTCCCCCCCCCCCATAAACACTAACCCCTAGCAATTAAGTTCCCCCTCCATGGTTGCTAATCCCCAGCAAATGGGTTTTTCCACTCTACAAATACTAACCCCTAGCAAGTGTTTCCCCCCCCCCCCATTAATACTAACCCCTAGCAATTAAGTTCCCCCCTCATAGGTGCTAACCCCTAGCAAATAGGTTTTTTTCCCCCCTCTATAAATGCTAACCCCTAGCAAGTGAGTTCCCCATAAACATTAACCCCTAGCAATTAAGTTCCCCCATATGGATGCTAACCCCTAGCGAATGTGTTTTTTTTCCCTCTCTTAATACTAACCCCTAACAAGTGAGTTTCCCCTCCCCCCCCCCCCCCATGGGTGCTAACCCCTAGCAAAGGGTTTTTTTGCCTTCTATAAATACTAACCCCTAGCACGTGTTCCCCCCCCCCCTCTTAAATACTAACTTTTAGCAATTACGTTTCCACCCCCCCCCCCATGGGTGCTAACCCCTAACAAATGGGTTTTTCCCCTCTCTATAAATACTAACCCCTATAAAATAAGCCCCCTTAAATACTTAAACACTGACTGTTTATAACACTTTTTGCAATAAACATTTTACTAATTTTTATTTTAAATTTTATTCTTTTATCACATTGAGGTTGTAGTGTGCTGCGTTGCAGAAGTCGCTCCCTCAATTAACAATTAATTTAACGGACTAATATTTGTTTTTATTTGCACTACTCACAACAACTCCCGCCCATACACCTTTTATCAACCTCCTTATATTCCATTGATGCAAATCAATGTTCATGTTGGGAACCCCTCTTTAAGGGGATCTCATTCTATAACACCTAAAAATGCCACAAAGGTTGCTAGATAACTACCAATTTTTATATATTTTTTTAAAACAAAATTTCGCTTTATCAACTGAGTTGATAAGGTAAATTGGCCACCGTAAAGCGATTCAAAGGGTGATGTTCACGTTAAATAAAGTTATTGTGTTATTGTATTATTGTATTGCCCGGGGAGACTCCGATATGAGAATGACGGGGGTCTTTGTCGTACCATTTAGGGGTCAAAATTTGTAGATTGACACCGTTTAGGGTGTTGAAATCTAAAATGACCGCGGTTAGAGTTATCGCAATACATTTAATAAGGGTATGGTAATACATTCATGACTACCGTCACGAATATAGAACAGTGCTTGTACTACTCTAAACGGTATTTAATGTATTTACTGTAGTTAGCATAGTTACTGTAGTTGGTGTAGTTGGTGTAGTTAGTGTAGTTACTGTAGTTGTTGTAGTTACTGTAGTTGGTGTAGTTGGCGTAGTTGCTGTAGGTCGTGTAGTTGGTGTAGTTGGTGTAGTTGGTGTAGTTCGTGTAGTTGGTGTAGTTCGTGTAGTTGGTGTAGCTGCTGTAGTTGGTGTAGTTGGTGTAGTTGCTGTAGTTCGTGTAGTTACTGTAGTTGGTGTAGTTACTGTAGTTCGTGTAGTTGGTGTAGTTGCTGTAGTTGGTGTAGTTGCTGTAGTTCGTGTAGTTGCTGTAGTTCGTGTAGTTGGTGTAGTTCGTGTAGTTGCTGTAGTTACTGTAGTTCGTGTAGTTACTGTAATTCGTGTAGTTACTGTAGTTCGTGTAGTTGGTGTAGTTGGTGTAGTTGGTGTAGTTGCTGTAGTTGGTGTAGCTGCTGTAGTTCGTGTAGTTCGTGTAGTTCGTGTAGTTGCTGTAGTTCCTGTAGTTACTGTAGTTGGTGTAGTTACTGTAGTTCGTGTAGTTGGTGTAGTTGCTGTAGTTGGTGTAGTTGGTGTAGTTGCTGTAGTTCGTGTAGTTGGTGTAGTTCGTGTAGTTGCTGTAGTTACTGTAGTTAGTATAGTTCGTGTAGTTACTGTAGTTCGTGTAGTTGGTGTAGTTGCTGTAGTTGGTGTAGTTGCTGTAGTTGGTGTAGCTGCTGTAGTTGGTGTAGTTGCTGTAGTTACTGTAGTTAGTGTAGTTGCTGTAGTTACTGTAGTTGGTGTAGTTGCTGTAGTTGGTGTAGTTGCTGTAGTTGGTGTAGCTGCTGTAGTTGGTGTAGTTGGTGTAGTTGCTGTAGTTACTGTAGTTAGTGTAGTTGCTGTAGTTACTGTAGTTCGTGTAGTTACTGTAGTTGGTGTAGTTACTGTAGTTCGTGTACTTGGTGTAGTTGCTGTAGTTGGTGTAGTTGGTGTAGTTGGTGTAGTTGGTGTAGTTGCTGTAGTTGGTGTAGTTGCTGTAGTTACTGTAGTTAGTGTAGTTGCTGTAGTTACTGTAGTTGGTGTAGTTACTGTAGTTACTGTAGTTGGTGTAGTTACTGTAGTTGGTGTAGTTGCTGTAGTTGCTGTAGTTCGTGTAGTTACTGTAGTTGGTGTAGTTACTGTAGTTGCCGTTGTTGGTGTAGTTGCTGTAGTTGCTGTAGTTGTTGTAGTTACTGTAGTTGTTGTAGTTGCTGTAGTTACTGTAGTTGGTGTAGTTACTGCAGTTGGTGTAGTTACTGTAGTTGGTGTAGTTGTTGTAGTTACTGTAGTTGGTGTAGTTGCTGTAGTTCGTGTAGTTGCTGTAGTTGGTGTAGTTGCTGTACTTGGTGTAGTTCGTGTAGTTCGTGTAGTTGCTGTAGTTCGTGTAGTTGGTGTAGTTCGTGTAGTTGCTGTAGTTACTGTAGTTAGTGTAGTTACTGTAGTTACTGTAGTTGGTGTAGTTACTGTAGTTCGTGTAGTTGGTGTAGTTGCTGTAGTTGGTGTAGTTGCTGTAGTTGGTGTAGCTGCTGTAGTTGGTGTAGTTCGTGTAGTTGGTGTAGTTGCTGTAGTTCGTGTAGTTACTGTAGTTGGTGTAGTTACTGTAGTTCGTGTAGTTGGTGTAGTTGCTGTAGTTGGTGTAGTTGGTGTAGTTCGTGTAGTTGCTGTAGTTCGTGTAGTTGGTGTAGTTCGTGTAGTTGCTGTAGTTACTGTAGTTAGTGTAGTTCGTGTAGTTACTGTAGTTGGTGTAGTTACTGTAGTTCGTGTAGTTGGTGTCGTTGCTGTAGTTGGTGTAGTTGCTGTAGTTGGTGTAGCTGCTGTAGTTGGTGTAGTTGGTGTAGTTCGTGTAGTTACTGTAGTTCGTGTAGTTACTGTAGTTGGTGTAGTTACTGTAGTTCGTGTAGTTGGTGTAGTTGGTGTAGTTGGTGTAGTTGGTGTAGTTGGTGTAGTTGGTGTAGTTGCTGTAGTTACTGTAGTTAGTGTAGTTGCTGTAGTTACTGTAGTTGGTGTAGTTACTGTAGTTACTGTAGTTGGTGTAGTTACTGTAGTTGGTGTAGTTGCTGTAGTTACTGTAGTTCGTGTAGTTACTGTAGTTCGTGTAGTTGGTGTAGTTGCTGTAGTTGCTGTAGTTGCTGTAGTTGGTGTAGTTACTGTAGTTGGTGTAGTTGCTGTAGTTGCTGTAGTTGCTGTAGTTGCTGTAGTTGCTGTAGTTCGTGTAGTTGTTGTAGTTCGTGTAGTTGCTGTAGTTGGTGTAGTTACTGTAGTTGGTGTAGTTGTTGTAGTTGCTGTAGTTGGTGTAGTTGCTGTAGTTTGTGTAGTCGATGTAGTTGGTGTAGCTGCTGTAGTTGGTGTAGTTGGTGTACTTGGTGTACTTGGTGTAGTTGGTGTAGTTCGTCTAGTTGGTGTAGTTACTGTAGTTCGTGTAGTTGGTGTAGTTGGTGTAGTTGCTGTAGTTGCTGTAGTTGGTGTAGTTACTGTAGTTGGTGTAGTTGGTGTAGTTGCTGTAGTTGCTGTAGTTACTGTAGTTGCTGTAGTTGCTGTAGTTGGTGTAGCTGCTGTAGTTGGTGTAGTTCGTGTAGTTGCTGTAGTTGGTGTACTTCGTGTAGTTGGTGTAGTTGCTGTAGTTGGTGTAGTTTGTGTAGTTCGTGTAGTTGCTGTAGTTCGTGTAGTTACTGTAGTTGGTGTAGTTACTGTAGTTCGTGTAGTTGGTGTAGTTGCTGTAGTTGCACCAACTACAGTAACTACAGCAACTACAGTAACTACAGCAACTACACTAACTACACCAATTACAGCAACTACAGCAACTACAACAACTACAGTAACTACACCAACTACAGTAACTACACCAACTACAGCAACAACACCAACTACAGTAACCACACCAACTACAGCAACTAGAGCAACTACAGCAACTACAGCAGCTACATCAACTACAGCAACTACAGTAACTACACCAACTACAGCAACTACAGCAACAACACCAACTACAGTAACTACACCAACTACAGTAACTACACCAACTACAGCAACTACAGCAACTACAGTAACTACAGCAACTACAGTAACTACAGCAACTACAGTAACTACACCAACTACAGTAACTATACGAACTACAGCAACTACAGCAACTACAGTAACTACACCAACTACAGTAACTACACCAACTACAGCAACTAGAGCAACTACAGCAACTACAGCAAATACAGTAACTACACCAACTACAGTAACTACACCAACTACAGCAACTACAGCAACAACACCAACTACAGTAACTACACCAACTACAGTAACTACAGTAACTACACCAACTACAGTAACTACACCAACTACAGCAACTACAGCAACTACAGTAACTACACCAACTACAGTAACTACAGCAACTACAGTAACTACACCAACTACAGTAACTACACCAACTACAGCAACTACACGAACTACAGCAACTACAGCAACTATACCAACTACAGTAACTACAACAACTACAGTAACTACACCAACTACAGTAACTACACTACACCAACTACAGTAACAACACCAACTACAGCAACTACACCAACTACACTATCTACAGTAACTGCAGCAACTACACGAACTACAGCAACTACACCAACTACACGAACTACAGTAACTACACGAACTACACTAACAACAGCAACTACACGAACTACACCAACTACACGAACTACACCAACTACACGAACTACACCAACTACAGCAACTACAGCAACTACAGCAACTACAGCAGCTACATCAACTACACCAACTACACCAACTACACCAACTACACCAACTACACCAACTACAGTAACTACACCAACTACAGTAACTACACGAACTACAGCAACTACAGCAACTACACCAACTACAGTAACTACAACAACTACACCAACTACAGTAACTACACCAACTACAGTAACTACACCAACTACGACAACTACAGTAACTACAGCAACTATAGCAACTACAGTAACTACACCAACTACAGCAACTACAGTAACTACAGCAACTACACCAACTACACCAACTACAGTACATACACCAACTACAGTAACTACAACAACTACACCAACTACCACAACTACACCAACTACAGTAACTACACCAACTACAGTAACTACTGTAACTACAGCAACTACACGAACTACACCAACTACAGTAACTACAACAACTACACCAACTACAGTAACTACACCAACTACAGTAACTACTGTAACTACAGCAACTACACGAACTACACCAACTACAGTAACTACAACAACTACAGTAACTACACCAACTACAGTAACTACACCAACTACACTAACTACAACAGCTACACCAACTACAGTAACTACACCAACTACAGCAACTACACGAACTACAGCAACTACACGAACTACAGCAACTACTTGAACTACAGCAACTACAGCAACTACAGCAACTACAGCAACTTCAGCAACTACACGAAATACAGTAACTACACCAACTACAGTAAGTACACGAACTACAGCAACTACAGCAACTACAGCAACTACAGTAACTACACCAACTACAGTAACTACACCAACTACAGTAACTACAGCAACTACACTAACTACAGTAACTACAGCAACTACACGAACTACAGCAACTACACCAACTACACCAACTGCACCAACTACACCAACTACAGCAACTACACCAAGTACACGAACTACAGTAACTACACCAACTACAGTAACTACACGAACTACAGCAACTACACGAACTACACCAACTACAGCAGCTACACCAACTACAGCAACTACACCAACTACAGCAACTACACCAACTACACGAACTACAGTAACTACACGAACTACAGTAACTACACGTACTACACTAACTACAGTAACTACAGTAACTACACGAACTACACCAACTACACGAACTACAGCAACTACACCAACTACAGCAACTACACGAACTACACGAACTACAGTAACTACACCAACTACAGTAACTACAGAAACTACAGCAACTACACGAACTACACGAACTACACCAACTACAGCAGCTACACCAACTACAGCAACTACACCAACTACAGCAACTACAGCAACTACACGAACTACAGTAACTACACGAACTACAGTAACTACACGAACTACACTAACTACAGTAACTACACGAACTACACCAACTACACGAACTACAGCAACTACACGAACTACACCAACTACACCAACTACAGCAACTACAGCAACTACAGGAACTACAGTAACTACACCAACTACAGTAACTACACGAACTACAGCAACTACACCAACTACACCAACTACAGCAGCTGCACCAACTACACGAACTACACCAACTACACGAACTACACCAACTACACCAACTACAGCAACTACACGAACTACAGCAACTACGCCAACTACACCAACTACAGTAACTACAACAACTACAGTAACTACACTAACTATACCAACTACACCAACTACAGTAACTATGCTAACTACAGTAAATACATTAAATACCGTTTATAGTAGTACAAGCACTGTTCTATATTCGTGACGGTAGTCATGAATGTATTACCAAGGGTATTGAGTCGAAAAAATGACATAATGTCTTATGTTGTTTGAAATTGGTACCTCTTAGGGGTAAAAATGTAGTTGAGCCACGTCTATCACACGAGATTCTGGTGCCTTTTAGGGTGTTTCTCGACAATTTTATACGAGTCCCCCCCCCCCCCCCCCCTCCCTCCTAGGTGTGATGTTACGCTCCCGCTGTGTTTTATGCGACTTGTCGGAAAACAACGCAAACAAATTCAATCCAGCAATTTCATAAAGACATCATTTAATGAATTTCAATTTTATTCTTTGCAATGGATCATCTAAGCTAAACTGTGCATTCATTCTACATTTGTTTTAAAATATTTTCAAATAAATTGGCTATTTACTACTTCATTTAATCTTCTGTAAAACAACGCAACAAACTCACTGCAGCTTTCACCAAGCTAATAACTAGCTTGTCTACTTCATAAAGAGTAAATTACATCTATCAGGAATTACAACTACACCAACACGAAAAAAAAAATACTCTTAGGATCAAGCTAGTGGTGTGCTATTGAAGCATCAGCAAGAGCAATGTTTATTAAGATTTGCTGGCTTGAAAGTGAAGTTTTCTAACAATATTTTCCCTTGTTCTTATTGAGAAATTACCCAATTTACCCTTTATCTCTTTAAATAAGATATTAATTCATTAGGTGAACGCAAAGAACTAAGCTGCACAATTGTGCTTGCGTCTTACGTTAAAAATCTAGAAATTTGATCAGTTAAAATGGTACCTGCAAAATAACGTATATGAAAAAAATAAGAACAACACATCCTGGTGACAAGAATGTAGTGAAAAACTCAAATAAAGCGCAATTTTAAAATGATATTTTTCCCTTTTGCTTAAAAGCGATCTTCATTGCTGCGTTCATTGCTTCAAGTATCTTGTTTGGGGTTTTACGCATCAAAGAGCTTAAGGTAACAGCAGTCTGTGGACCTGAAGTGTGATTATTCAAAAGAACGCTTCTACTATCTCATGGTGCTGTTTAATATGTTATGCTGTACAAGGTGGTTTTACCGTTCGAGTGAAACCCCCAAAGTGTGACCATTCTAATGAAAGCTCTTCATCATTTCATTCATGTGCAGCTGTTTATTTGCAGTACAAGGTGGTTCTAACTTTTTTTTAAGTCTGTCGATGAAAAGCTCAGTGTGACCATTCAAATGAAAGCCACTGACCAGTACTTTCCTGTGGTACTGTTTATCATACCAAACAAGGTGGTTTTAACTTTTAAGTCTGTGGATGAAATCTTACAGTGACCATTCAAATCAAAGCTACTGAGCAGTACTTTCCTGTGGTGCTGTTTATTACGCTGTACAAGCTGGTTCTAACTTTTTTTAGGTCTGTGGATCAAATCCTAAAGTGTGACCATTAAATGACAACTCTCCATCAGTACATTCATATAGTGCTGTTTATTATGCTGTACAAGGTGGTTCTAACGTTCAAGTCAGCGGACCAAGTGTGACCATCCAAATGACCATTCAAATGAAAGCTACCGAGCAGTACTTTCCTGTGGTGCTGTTTATGCTGTACAAGGTGGTTCTAGAGTTTACGTCTGTGGACCAAAACCTCCAAGTGTGACCATTCAAATAAAAGCCCTTGATCAGAACATTAATGTGGTATTGTTTATTTGCTGTACAAGATATTTCTAATTGTTTTAAATGCTGTGAACCGCACCCCGAAGTGTAACCATTCAAATGAAACTTCTTGATCAGAACTTACATTTGAAGCTTTTTGTTTGTCGATATTTTAAAAATTTTAATTTGTTATTTTGGGGGGTATATCTTGGTGGTTGTTGGTTAGCTATTGTGCTGTAGGGTGGGTAGTTGTGTTGCTAATTGTGGATAATTGGATGTTGTTGTCTTTTGAATCTTTCGTTTTACGTCATTTGGTGATCGCAACAACCGCAACACCAAGAAACTGCAATCTTTTGTTGTTGTTGTTGTTGTTGTTGTTCGAACTGGGCCGCTTTTGAAAATTAAAAAGGTTTAAATTACTGCATCTACAAAGGAAACAAATCTAGATCGACCAGACGTCTGTGAGTTACAAATTTACCCCCGTGCCTACCCTGACAGGAAAGCTTTCATCCCATTTGCAAAACTACTATTGATTCTTGTGAAATATCCTTACCAATTACATTCAGTATGCATTCACGTGAAACTATTAAAGAGTGTTTTCACTCACGTGACCGGCGGCCATATTGGAGTACTAAAACAATAAGAAATGTTTGGCTTAGAATAGAGCTAAAGTCCCAGAGGATTCGTTTAGGACACCAATATGGCCGCCATGACGTCACGTGCAAACGCTCTATTAAAAAATACTAGTGCTCAAATGTTATTAAATAAATAATGCATTCATATAATTATAATTGTTTCCAAAGCTACACATGATGCTAAACCTGTACTTGTTAACTCCAATTTCATAAATTTAGTACCTTTCAATACTTAAAGGAGATTTCCTAGATCTCTAACAACTATACAAACTTATCTAGTATAAGTTACACAAATTATTTAAATAATTTCTTTCTTGAATCTGTTTTATTTCTAGGTGTCAGGTGAAATTCTTTGGCTCTTGAGACTCTTCTTTTCCTTTAAATCTTATCTGGGTTCTTTGCGGCCCTAAAGAAAAAAGTGAAAATTCATATTGCTATATTAGAGCGGTTTTCAATTTAGTGTGGAAAGTACGATTGCTTTGCTTGCTACGCTACGCATTGTGATTGGCTAAAGACTTTATCAACCAATCAGAAGTAAAATCAAAACCAATCGTGACTTGCTTGCACGCGTTTTCCCGCGCTTGGCGGCGGCTACATGAGTTTACTTCGAGTTCTGATTGGTTCATTGGATTGTCTGCGTCTGCTGCGATTGGCCAGAAAAACCGCTCTAATTAACCCTTTCACTTCCAGGATCCATTATGGAGACATGTAGTGTAGTTCTAACTTTTGAGTCTGTGGATGAAATCCTATGGTGTGACCATTCATATGAAACCTCTTCAGCAGTACTTTTGCATGGTACCATTTGTTTTTCAATATTTTACAAAATGAAATTTGGAATTTTTCTTGAATTTTGATTTCTGGCATTCTTGGGAGATAAAAAGACAAGAGTGGATTGTTCTCGTAATTTTCTTTTGTTCACGAGGAGGAATTGCCTGAGCGCAGACGTATCTTTTTTACTTGCTTTGTCAAAAAAGGAACTTCCCCGGTAAGGTCGGAAGAAAAAACGAACCGTATACGTGCAGGGAAGCGAAAAAATAACAAAATAAAAAGGAACACCGGCGAATACAAAGGCGGCCGAAAAGGTCTGGAGCTAGAATGAATATGGAGAGTGAGACTGAAGAGAGCACACGAGCGCTTCACGCACGTATTGCGAGGGTCACAGCCACTGCTCGAGATAACTGCCACAGTGCAACATCCACTGAAGATATATATTTATTATTATAAATACTTTAAAGTGTTTTACAATTGAGTTTAAACACGGCATAAAATTATCCAATGAAATTCCAAAACCAAACAGCATCGTCGCGCGCAGATAATTCTAAATGACGTTTAACTTTGCGTCATAAAGGGAGACTCGCAAACAGATTTGTTCGGCACTGTTTCACACGAGAAAAACTGCTGGAGGATGTAGAGGAAAAAAGCAAAACTCCGACAAGAATACGGAGCAAGAAAATATCGATTCAGGTTAGTAAACGCCTTAACTACTAAAATCTGATGCGCAGAACCGAAAATTTTATATTGTTGAAAATGAAAGTAGAACTGCGACGTTTCGCGCTAAAATTTTGCGGAAAGCTTATCGATGAAAAATCTAAATAACCAAAAAAGATCCGAATAATAAACGTTACAACATGCTGGCTGTAATTGCGAAGGAAAACCCTACTAGCACAAAATTCGTTGTACGATTCACAGTAAAGATAACTTTGAAAGATTTCAACTTGGTTGGAAACAAATCAAAGACAAAAATATGTTTGTTTATGCCACAACACGAGCGCGAAACCTTGGCAACGTGAGACGATACACGTCATTGCAGCAGTTACGTCATCGCTAACAGTTGGTAATTGCGCGCGCCAATGTCGTGCCCAGGAACTTCTCGCCTTTCAAAATGGCGGCCATTTTAAACGAGGAGACGGCCTGAGGACGAGGGTGCGCGCGCTCCTTTAGAAACAATTCAAATCAATTAAAGTTAACGGTCTTCTTTCCTTTAAAAACTTCAATTTAATTCTTAATGGCAAGAATTTAATTCACAAAGAATATAAATGTATACAATGTGACATCCTTAAGTTTCTACAAGAGACAGAGCGAAAAAAAGAAGAGAACTTTGAAACCGCAAGTAGATGCGTGCAGCCGCGCGCAAACCATTGGGGATTGAAGGTAAATTAAGTTACAAAAATCTTGACAATCATCAAATTAAAGTTCAAAAGACCGAGATCCCAGATGAACACATTACAACCGTCAGTCGAGTCACAGCACTTAAGCGGGTCAAATTGCCTGGGGATCTCACTGAAGTGGAAGGCTATTGGATGGCCAAACTGAAGACGAAACGAACACCCTCACAGAATAAACTTAAGCGAAGAACTGAAATGAACGCGTTTCGTTTAGACTCGTGACAGCTTGTAAATAGCATTTTCCCAGCCTTTTCTACGTTCGAAATGAAGCTCGTGCGAACAAATGTCGTATGCAAACATTTTGGCCTTTAAGCAGTGAAATGACTTACCCTGGGGACCCCTCGTGGCAGGCAAATGGCGCAAACCTTGAACTTTGATTGATGAACCTTTTCCCTGGGCTGTGGACTCTCTCAGCCCCAGATCCTCCCAGCCAAATAGGATGAGATTGACGGGGCTCAGCTGTTCTGGGTCGTGGAGGTCCGTCTACTTGTGTGATCATTGGACTCCTGAAACTGTACAAAATCCCCAATCGTAATCAACATCTAGTTTACCCTTACTTCATCTACAATTTCAAGGCGTTATCAGTGACATGGCATGCGGAACAAAATCCTGAAGTTTGACCATTCAAATGAAAGCTGCTGAGCAGTACTTTCCTGTCGTGCTGTTATTATGCTGTACAAGGTGGTTCTAACTTTTGAGTCTGTGGATGAAATCCTAAAGTGTGACATGAAAGCTATTGAGCAGTACTTTCCTGTGGTGCTGTTTATTATGCTGTACAAGGTGGTTCTGAAATCCTAAAGTGTGACCATTCAAATGAAAGCTATTGAGCAGTTCTTTCCTGTGGTACTGTTTATTATACTGTACAAGGTGGTTCTAACTTTTGAGTCTGTGAATGAAATCCTAAAGTGTGACCATTCAAATGAAAGCTATTGAGCAGTAAGTCTTTCCTGTGGCACTGTTTATAATGCTATACAAGGTGGTTCTAAATTTTAAGTCTGTGGATGAACTCCTAAAGTGTGACCATTCAAATGAAAGTTCTTCAGCAGTTCTTTCTTGTGGCACTGTTTTTAGTATATTACCAAATAAACTTGGGTTGGTGGAAGTTGGTCAATTTATATGAATGAATACACCCATGTTAGCGGATTGCAGCATATTGGGCACCACATTCCAGTTTTCATTAACGCTGAGATAGTTGGTTGATCCTTTCCTTTGACTACCAGGATCAGTTGAGAATGTACGCAATAAAACATTAGGCAGTTCAGTCTCACCTTCTTAGACTTCTACGGGCCGCTTGATCTGCAGAAATAACAAATTAATGACGTCAACTATACAACACGAGATGATAAGCGATTATCACATCCATTTTCAATGTCACTGCAACATGTGTAACAGTAATTTCACGATTGCGTTTGTTTTGCATTGCCATGGTCTGTGATTGGCTAAACATTTTAGCGCCACTTTCTTGGCCAATCAGAAGTAAAACCAAAACTTATCGGGACTTTTCCCGCGCTTGGCGCCGGCTGCATGTATTTGCTTCGAGTTCTGATTGGTCCATTGAATTGTCTGCGTCTGTTGTGATTGTTCAGAGTAATTACTTTGGTTTTTGGCTTTACGACACTCAAGTAAAATACGCTTTAACACGGATAGTTTCACTTTTGCAACATGGACATTCAGCTCTGTTTCTCTGCTGTTCATATTACAGGTTCACTTGAGTTGTAAATTCTTCCTTTGTTTTCTTTGCTTATTTTACAATTATCAACCGACGATCTAGAAGGTACGTACGTCAAGCACAATAACAAACACAACAAGGCCTCATTTGCCGAACTCTGAATCTCACCTCCATCTGCTATGCGTTGTTTATAGCTTACCTCTCTGGAAGTTACTTGGTTCATTTTCAGGCATCGTTAGCAAGTCTGGTTAAGTAGAGAAAAGAACATAGAAAGAATGGTTCATCTCAACAAATGTATTGGTCAGCAAGGCTTTGTACAAGGTGGTTCTAACTTTGAGTCTGTGGATGAAATCCTAAAGTGTAACCATTCAAATGAAAGCCATTGAGCAGTACTTTATTATGGTGCTGTTTCGTTTTCAACAGTAAACAAATAATCCTAAAGTAGGGATTATAGGACAATGGATGAATTATAAGCTAGGGACTGTTACGCTTCAAGAGACACACCTTTGTGATGTCCTCCTTTTCTAGCTGTACTAAGATAATCCGACCCAGCACTCTTTGAGGTAACTCGCATGCTTGCACTCCGTCTGAGTGGAGAATCCTGAGTGCTGGGATCTACAGAGGAAAGAACATAACCGTTCAACAACAGATAACATTTTTTTACGCGAGTATAACCTAAAGTACCACTACGTACTACTACTCACCTTTCCTACGCGGAGTCTCCATTGTATTGAAAGTATCTGCAGCACGTGGTGCACTGTTCAGAATATCTGTCATTTTAATGCAACAAAATCGATCAATATACAGTCGATCAAACTTATGCAAACAAACATTTTTTTAGAGGCAGCTTAGTCCAAACTATTTGGTTTTTAAGTCCACTGCGCTTGCACATGTAGACACTGCTAACCTGAATCACGCAAGGCCTTTCCACACTTTCTACAGACTAAATTCTGAAAAGGCAAACACTTCGGACATTGAAACCTCTGAACCTTTAAATTAAGTCCTTTTGAGACATGAAATTGACGAACAATTGGCCGAAGAAGATAGACAAGACGGCAATAAAGGCCGCGCGTGACAGCCGCGCGTAACAGCCGCGAGTGACAGCCGCGTGGGTTTAGGATATCATTGCTGCCCACTATGTGAATTTAGAAGACTAGAAGGGGTAGACCCGGGTAGACCCCATAATTTGAAAAGAAGGAAGGTAGAATTAACTGTACATCTAAGTAGCATGCAGTAGACACATCCTATTTTTATAGTGATACGCTGTCGTGTGTTTAGTGAGAACGCTTTGGCTAATAGTGCGAACTATAAATTGTTTTTCTTTTGTCTAACCTGGATGTCCGCCACCTTTCCTAGCAAGTCTCAGGTAGTCAGTTGGTTCACTACCTGTGCCACTACGTGGACTGCTAACTGGAGTAGTATCTGCAAATACAAATAGACAGGTACCCTTGTCAACTACTCAATTTGTATAGGTAATCATACGGTTTCGAGTTCCATTGGCCATTTCCGAGTTGCCTTTAGCCTCTTTATCAAAGCGAGGCTAGTAGGTGCGAAACCTTTCATATGAAAATGAGTTTCCATTCACATGCAAATAAAACTTTTTTGCATGTGAATGAAAACTCATTTTCATATGAATGGTTTCGCACCTAGCCTCGCTTTGATAGAGAGGCTAAAGGCAACTCGGAAATGGCCTATTTGGGATTAATTTGCACGAGTGAGCTTTTTGAAAAACTCACAAGTAAAAATTAATCCCAAATTGAACGAGAAAACCGTATGATTACAATATTAAAAACAGGTTTTTCCTGTTAACGATTATAATTTTCTCGCGCAAATGACCGAAATTTGCTTGGAGGTGAATAGCACTTGATATCCCGAGTTTCAGTAGCAAATCAGAGCGCGCCAACAACGCTATCCGCTGTTTTAGTATATACTAAATAGCGTTATTCACTCTTTGAACAATTGGACCCTGACGGTGAGAGACAATGCATTTTGTAAAGTATACGTTTTTGAGAAAAGTATGGGTTTAAAAGTGCTTTCCTCTTTCAATAGTTTTTCTTGATAAATCTAACAGATCTGTTCCAAAATGTCGCCCTTTTCGTGACACTCACCTCCATTCCGTTTGACATCTCTGGGCTTCGGGGTGGAGGTTTGTGATTGTGGTGACATACTTAGCAAGTCTGTAATAGACAGATAAATAAACGTTTGGAACGGGTTTCAACTGAGTGTCCAAAGTAAATTTGGTTAAACAGCACGTCACTGAAGCGGTAACCCTTTGTTTCAACTGAGTGTCCAAAGTAAATTGAGTTAAACAGCACGTCACTGAAGCGGTAACCCTTTGTTTCAACTGAGTGTCCAAAGTAAATTGGGTTAAACAGCACGTCACTGAAGCGGTAACACTTTGTTTCAACTGAGTGTCCAAAGTAAATTGGGTTAAACAGCACGTCACTGAAGCGGTAACACTTTGTTTCAACTGAGTGTCCAAAGTAAATTGGGTTAAACAGCACGTCACTGAAGCGGTAACACTTTGTTTCAACTGAGTGTCCAAAGTAAATTTGGTTAAACAGCACGTCACTGAAGCGGTAAGACTTTTGGTTGAGAAAACAGTAGATAAAAGAGCTAAACAATGCCCCTAGCCCTGACCTCAATGAAGTCTATTCGCCACTTTAGAAACGAGAAGGAAACTGGGCTGAGTGAATTTTCGCAACGACTTCTGGCACTGTTACTAGGGACAGAGACAAAAGAAGCGTCCCCTGTAACGATCCCAGAAGTCGTTGCGAAAGTTCACTCGGCCCAGTTTCCTTCTGGTTTCTTAAGTGGCGAATTGTTAAAGAAGACGAATGAAATAGAGGTGCACACAAAGTACTAGGCTACTCAGTAAGTTCGCTTTTGCTTTGGTTTTGCAGTATCATGCTAAGGCTAAATTAATTTCGCACAGCTAGTCTTAACTTATTTGTTTCTTTTCTAATATCACCATACCTTTACGGCCACCTCCTTTCCGGGCCATACGCAGGTACTCTGAAGTCTCTGCAGTGTCAGAGGTGGGTTTTCTTGGGCTGTTGCTGGGAGAAGGAGATTCTAAAAAATAATTAAAACAGGATTGTTTTCATCAAACGGTGGTGTTTGGATCACACGATCAACAATCCTGTTTAAATTATTACTCATGCGCAGAGCGGCATGAGGTAAGGTTTCGGCTCCGTTTTTCTTGTTATTATTATTTTTAATTTTTGTGTCACGATTTTGCATACAAATGTATGCACGCATATTTAAATTGTGCACTTCCGGTTCATGTCTTCGCCATTTACACTTCCTCTTTAGTGACTTCCGGCTACTATCACTTCCGGTAAAAGAGCGTTACTTACGTGTCACGACAGCATCTCCTACAACTCTACATACATTACCATGTTCACGTTTGGTATATATAAGACTTAGAAGAATCGCTGGCTTCATTGTGGTACAGCCTTCATTTACAAAACATTCAATAGTAAACAACGTGGTTTGCAGGAACGATGACTGAATGAAAGAAGTATTAAACGTATCTCCAGGTCGGACATCTTCTTATCATGTTTAAAATATATCATAAAATTTTCATACGCATGCGCATGAGTAAAGGCTGGTTGGAGCCTCTTGTTGAACAATTTTCCATATCCTTTTGAGACGGCTTCAAAAACTGAGAACTTTATTTTACACCAAAAATAACTCTGTTTATGTACTGCTTTATATTCTGCTTGGGCGGGAAACTAACAAACCTTTTCTTTTTACAGAAGTCTCGTCATGGTAGTACCAGTCCCCTAGCTTTCTCTCTTGCTTCTTGGGCTTGGGACTGGGTTTATGATGTTCAATTGCAAGAATATCTGCCAAATTAAATATAACCAAGTTATAGTTATTCATACTGATATAGAGCAGTTTTCAATTGAGTGTCGAAAGTAATTACACAATTGCTTTGGTTTTGCATTGCTACGCTTTGTGATTGGCTAAAAAATCTCGCGCCACTTTCTCGACCAATCAGAAGTAAAACCAAAACCAATCGTGACTTGCTAGCACGCAATTTCCCGCGCTTGGCGCCACCGACATCCCCGCGTAAAGAGTAACCATACATCAATACCTTTATGGCCACCTCCTTTGCGTGCTTTTTTCAGATATTCAGTGTCTGTGTTGATTTGAGGAGAAGGACTCGGAGAAGCAGGGGAGCCTAGTAAAAACAACAAACATGACCTATCAGAAAACAACAACAACAACAGGAAAACTAAATAACAAGCAATAGCTAACATGGGATAGTTATTGTTGAAGGAACAGGGTAAGTGTTCTGTAATCTAAAAAAAAAAATTGAAGTCTCTAACTGCACTCATCTGTGGGACAGTATATTCAGCCGTCGATTTATGCATGCAACTGACAGGGTTTGATCACACCCAAGAACGGCGAAAATAAAGATTCCCCCCCAAAAAACAATCTCCAAATCTTGGTTAAACAAACAGGAAAGAAACAGGAAAGAACTTAACTGAAGAATTTTTCAGTGAATTGTCACATTGTACAAGATTTCATCCACAGACTCAAAGTTTAGAACTGCATGATTATATAACATAAGGTTAAATAACTGCCACTCAATACGTTTTTAAGCAGCATCAATCTTTAGTCAGGACAAGTAAAACAGTTGACAAGCATCTGATTCGTCCCCAGTCTCTATTGTTTGGAATCGCAAGATGCAGGGATTCCCATCATCCCTCGTGCCTCCTAGTCACCTGCATTCCCTAAAAGGGCAAAGATCTCATGTATGACTGGGAAGGGTCAGGACACGCATTACCTTTTCTTCCTTTTGATCTATCTCCATCTACACTATCCTGATTAACCCCTCCTTTCTTTTCATATCTCTGTGGTTCAGGAGAGGGTGTGTGGGACAACAAATCTGTTAAAATAAAATCCATTTTACAACTTAGTTTGCAAACGATTGTCGCAAACAACCTTTCACTCTCTCTTGTGAAAAAGTGAAAAACAAGCAGTATTTTTTATTTACCAAACAAGCCTACACCGCATGTTTGGCGATTGTTGGCTACAGTCAGCAATTAGTAGGAATTAACAAAAAAAAAAAAAAAACAGGCAAGCACTGCTCAGTTGCTTTCATTTCAGGATTCAAGATTTCATCAACAGACTCAAAAAGTTAGAACCACCTTGTAAAGCACAACAAACAGTACCACAGGAAAGAATTGCTCAATAGAATTCATTTGAATGGTCAGACTTTGAGATTTCATCCACAGGCTAAAACAAACAGAGCCATCTTATGCAGCAAAACAGCACCACAGGAAAGTACTGCTCAATAGCTTTCATTTGAATTCTCACAATTCAAGATTTCATCCACAGACTCCAATGAATAAAACCACCTTGTAAAGCAAAACAGCATAACAAACAAGTATCAAATAACTGAACATTTAACATTGAAGATCTTTCATTTCAATGCTTAACCATAACATTTTATCCACAGAATGATGTAAAAGTTAGAACTGTATAGCACAAGTCAAGGTTTGACTTCTGAGAGCAAAAAGGTCAAAATTTGTTGGCCTTTCTTACTGAGAATTGAGGCCCAATCACACAGTGACACATTACAAACACTTAAATTGTAGTGTGCATCCTTGATTCTTCTTGTACACAGTCGTTTCAGAGGTTAACACAATTTTGGTGCAGTTTAGAAATAAACACACAGTGTAATATATCTAAGTTTTTGTAAAAATGCGCGGTTGAATAAGCCCTTGGCCAGTCTAAGATAACAGTAATTATAGAGTATCACACACATTGACATTAGGGTAATGCTATTACGTTAAATCCATCTCCACACCATTAAATTACTTTCACAGCAATTGCCTTAATATGTTACATTACTATGTTGTACCATATGTTATCTACATCGATTCCAATTAATTAATATTAATCAATATTGAATTAATATTACTCATTTAAAATGTCATTAGTATTTAAATTAGATTAGTCATTACATTATTACAGTTACTGTTATTTTTTACAATGTTACCTCTGTGACCACCACCTTTTCTAGCAATTTTAAGATAGTCTGTGTTAGTGTTGACATCAAATTTTGAAACGCGCATGTTTTTTTGAGGAATCCGAGTAGGAGTGCCTAAAGAACAAACAAAACCATCAAATAAGGCTGACAACATAAGCTGTACATGAGAGGATCACTATTTCATAGTGCATTCAATTGATTGTATTCTGGAATAAGAACAACGTTAAACAGGTTAGAATGTGAACATCATTTCGTCACTTTCTCATAATTCTTAGTTTGTACACTGACGTCATAAAAATTCAAGAATCTAACCTTTACATCCTACAAAGCTGTTTCTAACATGGTATGTAGATACCAGTGTTACAATCCTTCACAAAAAGTTTCAGGTTTTAACAATGTTTTGCTTACGATTTGTAAATTAAGGTTTTAAATGTGTCACGCATTTCGTCACCCTATTTTAGATAAGCCGTGAAAATAAAAATTGAACCACAGATGCTCAAAGCCTATTTGATATAACTTATAGTGAATCCAATCTTTTGTGATAAGATTTTTTGTGTAAGTAAGACTTAGAAGTTTTGGCCGCCATGTTGGTGTACTGAAATGGTACACCAAGATGGCCGCTCCAAGTCTCTAATACTCGTTTGCCTATAACTCTTGAACAAAACGCTCTGGCGCTTCACAGTTTGACCCAGATGTTTAGTTTTGAACTCTCTACAATTCCATAAACATTTTGGAATTGGTCAGAAATCTTTTTTTCCGATGCCATTTCACAGTGAAACAACAACAAAAAAATCCTTTCAAACAAACACAGAGAACAACCACATTTGTCATGACAAAATTAAAGGATTTTCAAGCACCAATTGCTCTCTTTGATGACTTCCAGGATAAGTATGAACAACTAGTCTTTGAAAAAGATTGAAATGTTTTCTAACCTTTTCGTTGTTGTGTGTCCTTAACATCCACTCCGTCATGACTGTACCACTGTCCATCTTTCTTGTTGAACTTCACTGGCTCTGGGGTGGGGGTGTGAGGTGTTACTGTCAATAAATCTGTGAATAAGTAAACACAATTGTCACGTCAGTGCAGAATTCAACCCTCTGGTCTTGCAAGGAGGTAACTTTCATAACAGGACACCCCCTGTAAAGGGAGGAAAAACCCCTGTGAGAGGCAGCCCCCTAGAACCTACCGGTGTGTCCTCCACCCTTCCTTGCCAACTGTAAGTATGCAGTGTCATCACTATTAACGTGGCGTGGACTTGGCGGAGCTAATGATTTAGAAGGCAAAGAGAAGAAATCAATTTATATTACTCTTAATACTAATTTTCTAATTTTTTTGTGGGCGGCACGGTGGTCTAGTGGTTAGCGCGTCGGACTTTCAACCTGAAGGTCGGTGGTTCGATGCCTGGTCTCTGCCGTCGTGTTGTTTCCTTAGACAAGAAACTTTACTCCACACTGTCTCTCTCCACCCAGGTGTATAAATGGGTACCGGCGACAAAATGCTGGGGGTAACCCTGCGATGGACTAGCATCCCATCCAGGGGGGAGTAGCAATATTCCTAGTTGCTTCATGCAACAGAAACCGGGTTTAAGCTTCGGCCGTGTGGGCCATCGTGGCTCGTGTGCGACTTTACCTTAAATACTAATTTAACAAGAAATTTCTGGGTGTGTGTGCGCAGGGAAGGGGGGGAATTTGCCAGCAACAGTGCTGATTATTTGCAGCTGGACCCTCCTAGCAGCAAGGGTCTTCTTGCTGCTAATGGGCTACCATAAATGATCTCTGACAACAGCTAATACTAATACTAAGTTACACTAACAGAACAGCAAAGTACCTTTTGTCTCCTTATTACTGGTGTCTTGACCGAACCAGTCTCCTCCATCCTTGCGATATTTCTGTGGTTCAGGGGAAGGCGTGTGTGCTTCAGTTGTCAGAAGATCTGCAACAGAGAATAATGAAATGTCATGTCAATGTGGATAAAGTATAGTGTATATGTACGGGAGCCATGTTGGTGTTCAGGAACATTAGAAAATATTTGTATGAAAACAGAGTTTAATTCCCAAAGGATGGAAATTTCAAAATGTTCTCAGAACACCACCCATGGCCGCTGGGCATACGCCCCATTAGTTCAAATTGTTTTACAGGAATCAGGAGAGAGGATACAATGTGTTCTGCAAAAATTATAATGCACAACTTCCAATAATATGAACTGCATGGAATCCATGAAATGGCATCACAAGCCTATTACAGTATTCCTCTGATTGATGTTCACACGCTTCTAATAGCATAATGTACTGGCCATAATATACCATAGTGATCAATTGTTTACCATCACTACAGTGTATAGCCTTGCATTACATTGATATGTGATGCGATTTATTTTGAATTTTTTTTCAAAAGAAATCACATGCTAGTCACTCTTTAGCCTGTTAGGGGGTTAAGCTTAGGGTTAACATAATTTTTGTTATTTTTGTTTTATATTATTACCATCAGATACCTAGATACAAAATGGACACCTCCATTATGGACAGTTCACTTGGTCCCATATTACAGACACCAACAACTGGGTCTGTCCCTTTGGTGTTTGTATTCACCCATATTTACCAACATTCATTTCGTTACTCTCCTATGCAGTCATTATGTGGGTTGTCACTCAATAACGGCTGTGCAGGATAAAACACGGCAAGCTTGAGTAAATCAGTTAACTAGAGAGTTCAGAGTAGTCTAACCTTTGTGCCCTCCTCCTCTCTTTGCGAGCTTAAGATACTGAGTCTCGGTTTCCATTCTTGACGTGTCTAACGTTGTTGGGCGTGGGCTGTTACTAGACACTGTTACCATTTCTACAGGTTAGGAGTTAGGAGGTTAGAGGTTAGAGGTCACATATCACAGACAACAGTATTAAAAATATAGACACTGTAGCACTAGAACTGTATTTATGTTATCCTTGAGAAAATGCCTCCTCAGTTGACTCTGTTTTTGATTAAGATATGTTGTGCACGTGGTTAACTCTGTTTTTGATTAAGATATGTTGTGCACGTGGTCGCTATTTCGTATGTGTCCCTGTCACCCATAAGTTTCTCGGGTAGGCGCCTCACATGGGGCTTCACGTCCCATTTGCACCTTTTCCCTTTGGTACATCTTATTTTGTTATAGTAAGTTTCTGTCCAATATAAAAGTTGAAAAAAAAAACATCCTGTTTTACCATCAAGAATGTCTCTCCACATAGAATTAACAAAACTTCCAGGAAACAGAATGCTTGCCTAGCACTTCAAGCAGAGCAATGTAGTATCTCATACACACTGCTATTACTCTAACCTTTTCTTTGATGCGTCTCTTTGACATCCACTCCATCGTGAGTATACCACTGTCCGTCTTTCTTGTCATATTTCACAGGTTCATCCCTTGGGGTGTTAGATTCTATTGTTAACAAGTCTATGGTAGAAAAACAATACTTGTCTCAGTTCATTGAAATATGCAAATGACAATATTGTGAATTAATCAAAGGCTCCTTTCAACAAATTCATGAATATGAAACATTCATTGAATAAGTCGTCACTGAATCTAGGTAATTCAGCTAGCTATGATCTTTACCTAATCTATGGCTGATATGGACACACTTGAGCAAAGATGTATCGTGCAATCGCTCAACATTCTATTTTTTAAGAGTTTTAGGCTGGATGACCCAAATCATATTTCCCATTTTTTTACACATAGGTTAACTACATATAATTTACGTGGCAGTGGCTTAAATGTTGTGCAGCCTTCATGTAACAGCCTTGTCATGCACAACCCCATTTTGAAAATGATAGCTCACATGTGGAACCAGTTACCAGCTATTACCAAATCCTCGACCACATTGGCACAATTTTGCTCTCATTTGAATAATGTGAAGTTCACAGCCTGGGTGCCAGTGTATTTAAACTGTATAATATTATAATCCTGTATGTGTTTGTATATTTTTGTACTTTTAGGAATAGTTTATATTTTTAATATTAGAATTAGTTGTCATTTAGGAATAGTCTATATTTAAATCTAGATCTTTTAATATATTTTTTTTAATTTTATATTTATCTATATATTTTTCTAGTCGAGCGTTTTTAACATGAGCTTCTGGCTCAGGAGACTTGCCTGGGCAACCACTCCCCACATTTTCAATGTAAAATAAAGTTACTAATATTAAAAGTTACTAAACCCTAGCTCCCTAACCTAGATGTTTTTGCTTCACTGACCCCCTCACCCCCCCCCCCCCCCCCCACACCAGATCAAGCATTTACCTTTATGTCCTCCACCTTTCTTTGCAATCTTCAAGTAATCTGTTTCACACTGAACCGCTGCACTTGGGGAGCGTGGGCTGCTAGCCACTGTCACCATTTCTGCAAAACATTTTTTCCCTTTGTTAAACCTTTCACTACCTGAGTCAATAATGAAGACATATAGTTTAATTCCAACTTTTGAATCATTCTGTCTACGAAATCATACCATGTGATCATTTGCATGGTACCATTTGTTTTGTCTTGAATTTAAGGGTTACATATAAAGACAAAAGCACTAACAAGACTTGACTGTGTAACACATGAATGAATGACTTAATATAGCACACATATCATACATGTTGACTAGTGCTTAACATACACTTATGAGAATGAGATCAGACATATGAAACTGTATGCTTGAATGAAACAGAAAATCACCTCTCCTTGATTGGGTCTCCTTAACATCCACTCCGTCATGAGTGTACCACTGTCCATCGGCCTTATCATACTTCACTGGTTCAGGGGTTGGTGTATGGGGGACTACAGTTAATAAATCTGCAGGAAAATATAGTACTCTTAGGCAAGCTGATATAACTGCAATTAGTTAACCAATAACATCAAGAGATTTGTTAAGGTGAATGAGGTTGCATAATACTTAATAAGCTTAATGGAAGTGAGTGATAGCACTGGTTATTGTTTAAATACTGAATGACTAAGAGTACATACACTTTGTTTTATGCACTCTGGACAGTAGACAGCATTGTTCATTTTGTATTTAATTCCCTACCCACCTCTCTCGTACTGAGAAAATTAAATTATCCCCACAGCCAATTGGAAAGTGTGAGCACTTTAAACTGCAGCATAATTTGAAAAGATACCCTATTCCCCTCAGCTGGCAATCAGTTTTAACTAACTGCTCAATAACAACTTAATGACATGAATACGAGAATAAGCTATTAATGATAACATGAATTGCCAAGATGTCTCAGCAGGAAACACTTCCTATATAAACTGAGTGTACTAACCATCATGTCCTCCACCTTTCTTTGCAAGCTTGAGATATTCTGTATTTGTCTCAACATCCACTGCACTTGACGGGCGAGGACTACTGGCAACTGTTACCATTTCTACACAAAAATATTATAAATAACCATTTATAATTTTTACCAAGACTGATTTATATCAAAGATTTTAAGGGACTACTTCAAGCTATGCTTGACAAATCTTTTGACTGCTTATAGGCCAAATGACGTAAAAGATACCATTTAGAATAACTATAAATAATTCAAGCATAAATCTGCAACAAATGCTGTAAATACAGTACAGATGGCATATTGTAAAAGATTACAGTTATGAATGCTGAAGTGGATTTAAGGGAAAACAATTTTTCTGTGATGATCAGCTTAATTCTCCCCTCAAGATCAGTAACAGCAATACAGACCTCTCCTTGATTGTGTTTCTGTCACGTCCACTCCATCATGAGTGTACCACTGTCCATCTTTCTTGTCATACTTCACTGGTTCAGGGGTGCGTGTGTGGGGTTCAACCGTTAAGAGATCTAACAACATAATGGGCTGTTAGACAATTCCAGTACAACCTAAAAAAGTTTCTGTGTGTGGTACTGAGAAAAAAAGCTCAGTCTTTGTTCTGTTTCAACCTTGAAACAGCTACTACACAATTACTAAGATAAACAATAACAGCTCTGAGAATTTTGTGGTAAAATGTCAACACAATATTTACTAGCCAGTCATTTTTTCTTCATTAACATCACTTGTCAGCTTGGGTTAATGCTGAAACACTGTACAGTAAACTACTGTCTTGCATTACACCTTGCTACAATATTACACTAGATACCATCTGACGCTGCAATTATTGCAATCCTAAGGGTGTTCATAATATTCAATTTAGCAGATGACTGTTCTGTTCCTAGTAATCTTGATTTCCTTTAATTTGAAAATGTAATTTCCTAACCTTTATGTCCTCCTTTTCTTGCCACGTCGAGATATTCTCCTTGTTTTCCTCCTGCTGCTGGCATGTCCTCAGGAATACTCTCAAGTGTAACAGATGTATCTTCAGAAAACAGCAAAACAGCAAAATATGCAAAGCAGTTAGTCAGCAGTGTCAGATAACAGACATCCTTTCCTGTCCTACTGCGTTCTTCTTTATAGGATCCTCCTGCAGACTCCTGGCCCCTGTCCCTCTCTCCCAGTTTCTCACCCTCCTGTTCCCCTTGACATGTAGTGCCTCTATTTACATCCTGACTGATCCTAACCCTTGAACTCCCAAGAGTGCCAAATACCAAAATACAAGAAAAATCCCAAATTTCATTTTGTAAAATATTGAAAAGCAAATGGTTTGTAAACATGTGTCTTTGAAAGGATGAAATGCAAAGTTAAAAAATTTTGTATGTTGGCAAATATAAGAATAAAAATAAGTTCTTTATCAACATCATTAGTATGACGTCTTGAATCACGTGACCAGAATGCACGGAAGTTAACTGATTTTTGGCCCAGTTCCAGTTCCAGTTCTGGTAATAATAATAATAATAATAATAATAATAATAATAATAATAATAATAATTTTTTAAATTTTAAAAACAGAACAAGATGTTTATTAACAATTAAAATAACTATTTACAATGCATTAAAATTCTAATACGATAAGATATGTACATTTGAAATGGTATAATAATAATAATAATAATAATAATAATAATAATTTATTTATTTATTTATTTATTTATTTATTTATTTAGTAGTTTTATTAGTAGTTTTTGCACTAGGTGGCTCTTCACCTACTAATTCTAGCTAAATTATAGTAACAATGTCAGATACCCTAGACAAATGAATGCAAGGCATTCAAAACCCTCCTCCATGATCATAGACTCGCAGGTAATTTAATGCTAAGACAAGATGAAGACTAGGTTTATCTGATAAAATACCTACCTCTCCTCTGTTGTGTCTCCTTGACATCCACTCCATCATGTGTGTACCACTGTCCGTCCTTCTTGTCATACTTCACCGGTTCAGGGGTGGGTGTATGTGGATCTACTGTCAGCAGATCTGGCAAAATATAAAGTTCATTCATCAGGTAGGAATAACTTTTCCCTGCTTCTTCATTTTGGCCAAAATAATTGTTCATGAGATTTGTCAGATAGGTGTTGTCCTGTATAACCCTCTATCCCTAAACAAGGTGTGTACTCTTCAAGTAGCCTTGTTATGACCAATTCCCTTAGTTGGTTGGAATTTATCCAAGGGATAAAGATATCCACTCTGTTATCAAAAGACTGGGACCTAACATGACAAGCCTGCATTACCAACTCATACTACTAGTAAGATAAGTTCTCTTTGAAATTTATCCAAGGGATAAAAATATCCACTCTGTTATCAAACGGTTGGGACCCAATATGACAAGTCTAAAGTACCCTTTGAAATTTATCCAAGGGATAAACATATCTGTTGCAGGTAAAATCCATTCTCAGGTTGAATCAGTATTCAATCCAGGTTAAATGTGTACCCAGTATTCTATCTAGGTAAGCTAACCCTAACTAACCCTAGTTAACTCTAACACAAAGTTAACCATCACACTATTGGCTATATGTACCTTTGCGCTAGTGGTGATGGTTAGCCTTGTGTTAGAGTTAACTAGGGTCAGTTAGGGTTAGCTTACCTGGGTATACATTTAACCTAGATTGAATACTGATTCAACCTGAGAACGGATTTTACCTGCAACATATCCACTCTGTTATCAAAAGACTGGGACCTATATTACATTACAAGCCTGCATCACCCACTCGTCTACTAATTAAAGGTACTCTTTTAAATTTATCCAAAGTGTAAACATAATATCCACTCTGTTATCAAAAAGCTAAGACCTATATTACAGGACAAGTTTAACCCACTCTTACTTCTACAGCAGTGCTGTTTGACATTTATCTAAGGGATAAACATAACCACTCTGTTATCAAAAGACTGAGATCTATATTAAAAGATAAGTCTGCACTAGCTACCCACTCTCATAATACTACTGTGACAGTACTGTTTGGAGAATTTGATTACAGTCAATCTTATCAGTTACAGTTAACCCGGTTATTACTTAATAAAATAATTATAATTACTATTAATAATACCTCCATGACTTCCTCCCTTCTTTGCCATATCAAGGTAGTCTGTGGTAGTCCCTCCTGCAGCCACTACACTACCGGTGCTTTTGTGCTCATCAAGTGACACAGCTGATTCTTCAAGATAAACAAACCATCCAGTTAAAACCAGTACAACCAGGTAACAACTTACATGTAGATACCCTGACAAAACTGGCTACTCTCCCCTCCCCACCTCCTTGCCCCCTTATCTTCAATGTAAAAGATAGTCTGTGCAAGCAAGAAGGCGAGTCCATAATTATTACAACCATCACAGTCCTATTCATATGTAGCTACCTCTTCTCTGTTGTGTCTCTTTAACATCCACTCCATCATGAGTGTACCACTGTCCATCTGTCTTGTCATATGTGACTGGCTCTGGAGTGGGTGTGTGGTGATCTATTGTCAACAGATCTGGAGAGAGAAGGAAAATTAGATCCATTTAATGATGCAACTGCATACATAACTGTATAATATCAGTGTTCTCAGTTGAACCGCAACCCATAACACCTGTGAGGAATGTCACTACTAAGTGGTATGGCTGTGAAATAGGGAGTTTCGATACAATGAATGGTTTCTTGCATGCTTTCTTGTACTACATATTGCTTTACATTGATGATAATCATAATGATTGATGGTTTATTTCATTTTCTTTCAAGTTTTTTCCCTCGTTGTTTTTTCAAGTTGTTTCATTTTGTTGTTTTGCGAGTTCCTAAGGCACAGTCATCTCTACTGTTGGTCTGTGTTTACTTTATTCCATTTATCACCTACTTGAAAGTTCTAACTCCACAGGAAAAAACAACAAAGAAACAAATTTAAAGTAATAGTCTGTACAAATTGCTAAAACCAACTTTAAGTCACTTTTAAGGCAAGGCCAAACAAAAATTAGTCTCGGCAAGGTGAGACTCGCTTTTGTTTTACCTGAAACTTTTCTGTGCTTTGGTTGACCTTTGTTTGCTCTCGACAAATCTCAAGAATCTGCTCAAACTTTTTATTAGAATCCATGGGAGTCCAAACTCTTGCTTTTGTTTGACTCCAAACTCTTATGCATGCTCTTCCACTGACTCTTGTACTTGTGCACTCTTGAAGAGTTTGAACTCCTTTAAATTCTTATTTACTCAGGATCTGGTTCTCATTTGGAACCCAGGGGTCAATTCAATAAAACTTTTACAAGTGTAATTTACAAGTGTAGCTATTGTTTTCAACCTCTGAAACAATGGCTACACTTGTAAATTACATTTGTAAAAGTTTTATTGAATTGAGCCAAGGTCTTAGAATTTCATGTACTGGAATAAGTAACGATAAGGCATTCTATTGACAAGCTTGATTTCCACTTACCATCATGCCCTCCGCCTCTCTTTGCGAGCTTGAGATACTCTGTGTCAGTCTTAACCTCTAAGGAGCTGTCTAGGTTTGATGGACGGGGACTACTGGCCACTGTTACCATTTCTAAAGAGGAACCAATTCGAGTAAGTGACTTTTTATGACTAAGGTGAAAAGTTGAGCTCGATTCATGAATGTTGCTTCTTTAAGTTTATTTTTAATAATATTTATTGTTGGACTTATAATAATTATTCTTATAACTAACAACTTTTTCATTTAACTTGTATTTACCTTTCCTTGATTGTGTTTCCTTGACATCTACTCCGTCATGAGTGTACCACTTTCCGTCCTTCTTGTTGTACTTCACAGGTTCAGGGGTGGGTGTGTGGGGGTCTAATGTCAAGAGATCTGTCCAACAGAAAAGGTGAACGTAAGGTCAGTCCATGTTGAGGAGAGGATCACACACAGTACTATAAAAATTATTTGCATTTCAAACAATTACAATGCTTAAGGTAAAGTTGAACAAGAGCCACAAGACGCCAAGCATTTCTGTTGCATGAAGCATCTACATGTATCGAGTACTGCTACTCCTCCCTGGATGGGATCCTAGACAAGTCCTCTGAAGGGTTACCCCCAACATTATGTCGCTGGGGTGGAGAGAGACAATGTGGAGCAAAGTTTCTTGTCTAAGGAAACAACATGACGGCAGAGACCAGGCTCAAACCACTGACCTTCAGATCTGAAGTCCAACACGCTAATCACTACACCACTGCCTCCACAATAATGCTTATTTTTGAATGCTATTATTTGATCCATATCTACATCTAAACCTATGGGAAGCAGAAGGGGGGGGGATTTTTTTCTGGAATAATAATTAATCAATCTTACCATCATGTCCTCCTCCTCTCTTTGCCAGCTTCAAATATTCTCCACTACTCTCTCCAGCTGCTACCAAATCATCGCACTGAGGACTATTTATACTTGCTGATAAATCTACAACAAAAACAATAATGATTGTTAAAATAAAGAGTCCTTAAATTTGTTTAAATTCCAGAACTGATGCTCTTGATCTTCAAATAATGCCAGTGTGATCACTTATTTCAAAATCTGTTGCTTGTTCCAGAAAATATCCATACCCCTCGCATAGAAGGTTTTTTTGGTTTGTAATCCCCCCCCCCCCCCCCCGCCATCCTTGGAATTTCCAATTTCCTTCCATGGGGGAGAGGGTGTGGATATATTCTTGAATCACATATTTAAGAACCAATGACTAATAAAAAAGCAAGTCAGCAGGCTTTTAGCCAGAAATTGAAAAGTGGCCGTCCAGAAGATATTTTCTATCATAACTTTTTAAAGGATTAGGTGAATTTTCATGAATTTCTTCAAAAAGTGGGCATCCTGTGGATGCCTGGACACCCTGCTGGCTAAAACCTTGCAAGTCAGGTACACAGAAATTGTCACATTTGTAACCCGTTAATTCAAGAAAAATCCCAAATTTCATTTTGTAAAATATTGAAAAACAAATGGTACCATGCAAAAGTACTGCTAAAAAGAGGTTTCATTTGAATGGTCACACCATAGGATTTCATCAACAGACTCAAAAGTTAGAACAAAATGGTACCATGCAAAAGTACTGCTGAAGAGGTTTCATTTGAATGGTCACACCATAGGATTTCATCCACAGACTCAAAAGTTACAATTACAGACTCTGGGAGTGAAACAGTTAAAATAACTGAATGTTCTGAATAAACATTCCTTCCCCACTAAACCAAGAGACCCCATTTTATTTTTCGATCCTTCAATAAGGAGTTTTTTTTTTGGGGGTGGGGGGGAGTGTTTTAATAACAAGGGGCGCATTTACTCAAGTAAATATGGTGACATTTCTTTGACGTATGCACTGATGTTGACAACTGTGTCCACTCACCTAGCCTTTGTTGTGTCTCTTTAACATTCACTCCATCATGAGTGTACCATTGTCCATCCTTCTTGTCGTACGTCACAGGTTCAGAGTTAGGAGTGTTAGGTTCTACAGTCAGCAGATCTACAAAGAAAAAAATACAAATCAAAATAACACCAGACAAAAGAAACTTGGAAGAGAAAGAGCCTAAACGGAAATAAAATCATTGTTGACAGATGGTTTCCATCAAAAACACTAATAGTGATACAGTTCTAAAAGTGTTAAGTCTGGGATAGGGTAGGGATTTTCAGTGTCTAGTCTAGTATAGGGTTGCAAAATCAGCTGAACATGGTCTGGTATAGGGTAAGGGTTTCAGAGTCCCAGCGGCACATCGCCACCCGAAAATATACAGAGTACCCCTCAGGCTGATGGGGTAAACAAGGTGGTCACATTTAACAGGGTGGTTGAAATGTGGTGTTCAACTGTATTTCAACCAAATGCATGATAACATGCTAAAACTCGCCATACCTTTGTGACCTCCTCCAAGCCTAGCTTTCCTCAGGTACTCAGTTTCAGCTTTATTTTCAGCTGTTGAATCACTGAAAGTCCTACGACGTTTTTTGACACCACCAGAATCTTAAAGAAAAAAAATAAATTTTGAATTTCTAGTTTCATATTATTCACAAAAGTAAAGGGACACCAAAGGGACAAACCCAAGTGTTCGTATTATAGTCATAGACGTGTCCATATTATAGAGGTAGGGATTGTTTGAATTTTGGTGTCTTCGCAACCAAGAGGTATACTTCTAGTTATTTCCTAGTATAAAGCTAGGTCACCCTGTGATGGAATTCACTAGCATCCCATCCAGGGGGGAGTAGCAATACTACTTGACAAATAGATTCCATTTGGCCATTGTCTGTTCAGTTATAGATCACAGATGACGTCAAAATGTGCTAAGAACAAAAAAGCGGCACACGAGCCGCAGGCGAGTGTGTCACTGATGTTCTTACCACATTTTGACGTCTTCTGTAATCTATAACTGAACAGACACACGGCCAAATGGAATCTATTTGTTTTATACAATGAACAGAAAAGTAAAAAGAGTAACATTACGAACTTGCCTCGTAGCACTCGACTGGTCGAAGATTTGTTCCAGTTTAGGTATTTTTCAAGCTGCCGAGAACACTTTTTGTCTTGGTTTCTTCTTTTGTTGCTCGGAAACAGCTCCTGCTTAACATTTTTCGAGGCTTTCACTTGCTCAATCCAGAATAATCTCGCAAACATTTTCAAAACTGTGCGCCATGTTGGGCAAAACAAAGCAAACAATTTTTCCATGACGTCAGCCGTGTGTCTGTACTCTGATAGATCATAGGCAACGACCAATCACAGAGCGTGTAGTATTCAGTTCATTGTATAAAGTGTAATTGCTTCTTGTCACAGTAAAACAAGATAAAGTCTGGATAGTCGCATACCTTTAGTTGGACATATGCAATTTTAAATTTTACCAATAAAACAAAGATGAGGTACTTATTGTAGATTCCAGGTGTTAACAAGCCATCATGGGACTACATTCCAGCGACGCTTAAACTTGTAATTTATTCGATATAGATTGTGATTTTTAGTTAGCGTAACTGAAAACGTTATGCTAAAAGTAAGAGTTGATAATAGACGCGAATTGATGGTACGGGATAACAAGATCAACTTGGTACTTAGGTCGACTTTAGACTTTACACTTTATATATAAAAATTAATTAGCATGCATATCACGTATGACTTATGGAGCTTTAAGAATACTGGCCTCCTCTATCTTTGCAAACTCAAACATAAAGTGCGGGTTATTTAAACGAAGTTTAGACGGTGTTTAACAAAACCACGGTCTAAACCAATTTCAAACTGGCCAACCTTTATATGTGTACGCTATTTACTGTAAACAGTGTGTGGACGGCACATAACACAGACTAGAAAAACATTCATCTACTCAAAATGATTCACTTGTAAACAGACGTGAGCTCAATCAATTGTCTTAAACCACGGTCTAAGTTAGACTTTGTTTAAATAACCGGCCCAAAGTCTTCCTAGGTACTTGGTGTATCCCTGATCATAATGTATGGTACTTCATGTATCCCTTATTGTAATGTATTTAGATATATTGCAGTGTAATTTAGGGTCGGATTACAGTATCTAGGGTTGAAGCACTGATTTTAGTATTTAGGGTTAAGCACTGATTCCAGTATTTCCAGTGTATCGAAAGGGTTAGTTCTTATATATGGTCTGGGCTGGCAGCATATTATCTTATATCCCTTAAAAATTACAATTTCCGGCAGCTAGAACTCAGTGGTGTAGTGGATAGTGTGCATGGAGTAGATCATACGGCCCGGGTTCGATTCCCCATTCTGCTGTTTTTATCTTCTTTTTCTACTGAAATAAAAACTAAGTGTTTAAATACAAAATAATAAGGGATACACCAAGTACATACCAAAGTCTTTTCTATCGACCCGTTTATATAACAGTCACATTATTTTGTTCTGCAACCTTTTTTGCTGCAATTGGATGCATGAATTCAAAGCATATTCTACAATGTAACTTTCAGTTCCAGGTTAAACTTATGGTTTTGAATGTTATTCCTACATGAGAATTCTTGTTTTAAAAAAAGATATTCTGTTAAAACAAAAACATCAAAGTATAATCCTGCTCTACCCCCCAAGCAAAAGAAATCATGATTCTTTCAAAATTATGTTCAAAATATATGTTAAAAGAGAACAAAACCCATTTCATACTTTACAAAGCCTCAGTTACAGTCTTACCTTTAGCTTGCATGATGTATAAAAATAAATTGTCAAAAGACTGTCAGTGTCAGGTTCTTTATTTGTGTTCCTTATTTTCATTAAGGGGGTTGCCAATCACAGGGGACCTACGTCACTTCACTGAAGACAAGAAAGCTGAATTTTGGTGGACTTCAATCAAAGAAAAATTTAATGCTAGCATTAAAATTCTTTTAAATTGTGATGGCATTTCAAGCCAACAAAGCCAAAAGAAAGATAATTTTTCCCGCTAAGGAAAGGAAAACTTTAAAGTTATTATTATTACTCAGGGCGTTTTATGGACACTGGTTTGGCCGTCGTTAGTATAATTCGATGGTATAATTTTAATATCTCTGCATCATGGAATTCGTAATTTTATAGAATTTTCAATTTTTATAATCAATTATTTCTATTTTTATTTTTTGTAATTAAGATATTTTTTAAATTGTGAATAAAGTTATTATTATTATTATTTTCATTTTAAAAATGTAATGTTGAGGAGTTTTTAGTAACACTTTTACGATATTTTATGGATTGTAATTATGAATATTTTTAGCATTTTAGTAGGTTAATAATTGTAAACGTGAAACTATTTGAGAATTTTTTTAATTAATTGTAAACGTAAAATTGTTGGAAATATTTAATAAAGGTTTTATTAATAGATCAATGTTGAGGAGTTTTTAAATATTATGTATTTTGTATTATTATTATTATTATTATTTTGAAAGTGATCTTCTCTTTAAAAATGTATTGGTTAAAATTAGACTGTTTTAAATTTTAAGTTTTTCAAGATTAGCCAGTAAAATTGTTCATTATTTAATAGTTTTGTTGCTTGGGATACCATCTGAATGTAAAAGAATGATAATAGTTTTTCTTTGATCGATATCCACAAAAACTTGGCCGCTTCTTTTGAAATAAGGTGGGTCACATGTTATTGGTAACAGCTGTCAATGGTGGTTGATAAAACTTCCTGTCTAAGAACAGCAGGCAGAAAACAGAAATGATCTAAGTAATATAATATCACTACAAAATGAGACATTCAGGTAATGAGAATTGAGGAGATGATCACCAAAGTTGTCTTGATTATTTTAACAATTTATCCCAACTTAAGTAGCTGAGAAATTTGTATGAAGATATTTCTGTATCAGCACATTTTTTCTAGCACCATATGTTGAGAGTAAAACCATTTATTTCCATAATTTGACTAATTTTAATAAGATGAACAAGCTCAACTGGACCCAAAAATTGTGACCCAATAATTGTGGCCAAACACTGTTTACAGAATCAAATCAAAATAAGAAAAACAAAATTGAAGCAAAAATTGTCAACGATAGGGTTTGCAAAAATAATGTTGCTCAGTGTTTGAAACATTCATTGCTAATTAAAGTCATGGCAGTTTTATGTTAATTAAAAGTCTGCTCACCATTTGTAAAACAAGAATTAGTTTTAAAAATAGAGAAGGTACATTATTTGCATTGCAAAAAAGGGCAACGCACAGCAATTCGTCGGATTGATGACAGGGGTGAATAAGTGAAATATTATTTTAATTAATATTTTGATCACAAATTGATATATAATTTAAAAAAATAAGATGCTGATCGCTGTTGGGGCTTAACAGTATTCACAGTTGAATCGCCATGTGCAACCATCTCTCCTAAGTGACCTCTTTTCATGAAAAAAAATCAATTGAAATTTCTTTAAATCAAATCACTATAGTCCAAACCTCTCGTAAGCAATCACCTGTTATAAGCGACCACATCCATTTTCAATGCTGGTGATTTGAATTTTTCTGTTGTTTTTAACCTCTGGTAAGCAACCATTCGCCCATATTTCGGTGTCACTGCAGCCTTAAACTGAATAATGTTATAACCAACAGAAAACGTCCAATAAAACCACAATTTTGTCTCTGGCATCAAAACTTCGATATGATAAAATGTTTTGTAATGATAAGTGCTTTGTACTTTTTGATATAAGGTTCATATGATTCAAAGTTAAGACCCCCTGTGGTGCCCAGCAGCTAAGCTATGTGCTAACACTCAGTTTTTATTGTTGCCCAAAAGACATACGTTAGTCGCCTGTAACACCAGGGAACTGCTACAGCACAGCTCTGTGACCTCTCATAAGCGACCCCCTCCCTTAACCCTTTAAGCCCTAACATCAAAATTTATATTTCTCATTTCTAGTCATTACATTTCCTATAAAAGTAGTGGTGAGAAATTGTTTGGATATCAAGAACTCATCTCGTGTGATCATGACCTTTTTGATTGATAATGCATTAATATTACAAGGAGAAATTTGATGCTGATCACTCTTAGGGCTTACATTTGTAAAGGGTTAAGCGAGCACCTTTGCTTTGCAATTTGGTTGGTCAATCACCGGGGGGGGGGGGGGGGGGGGATTTTCCATGTGCTTACCCTGAGGACCATCTTTGATCACCATATCATCTTGATTGTACCATTCTCCACCTTTCTTTTCATATTTTTTTGGTTCTGGGGATGGGATGTGGTCCTTTACTGTCAACAGATCTAGAAAACAAAGCACACTCATCATCATTATATGTTAATGTGGTACAAATTGCTCTTTAATTTAAATTATTTTAAACCACTTTGACTTTTGTTTCCTTTGTCTCAGAATATGATAATAAATCTAGGACAAAGTAAAATAAAAATTAAACTGATTTGAAAATTTTCAAACCAAACAAATATTTGAACCAAAACATAAAATAATTACTCATGCACGAAGCGGCACGAGTTAAAATTTGCCCCCTGTTTTTCTTTTTTTTTTTCTTTTTATTACGTTTTTTGTCACGATTTTGCATGCAAATTTATGCATGCATATTTTAAATTGTGCTCTTCCAATTCATAGCTTTTCCGTTTTTACACTTCCTATTTAGTGACTTCCAGCTTCTCTCACTTCCAGTAAAACAGCATTACTGGTCAGGAGTGTCACGACAGCATCTCCTACAACCCTACTTACATTACTAATGTTCACGTTAGGTATATATAACACTCAGAAGAATCACTGGCTTCATTGTGATACAACCTTCATTTACAAAACATTCAATAGTACACAACGTGGTTTGCAGGAACGATCACTGAATGAAAGGAGTAACTCTCCTCCATGTTGGACATCTTCTTATCATGTTTAAAATATATCGTAAAACTTTCTCACGCATGCGCACGAGTGTAGGCTGCCTGGAGCCTCATGTTATATGTATAAACAAACATCTGTTACCTTGGTGACCGCCACCTTTCTTGGCCATGCCAAGATACTCTGTGGGCTTTCCTCCTGCAGCAGTTATGCTGTTATTGTTTAGAGAATCATCAAGGTCAAGAGACAAGTCTGAAGTAAAAAAACAGAGAATCATCAAGTACATTAGGATATAATGCTTTTATTTAAACGTCTTTGTTGCTATGAAAAAGCTCTAGACTTATTAAACTTACTGAAAACAAGATGCTTATCAATAAGAAATACTACCTTTTCTTTGTTGTGTCTCTTTGATATCCACTCCATCATGTGTGTACCACTGTCCATCCTTCTTGTCGTACTTTACCGGTTCAGGGGTGGGTGTGTGAGGATCTACTGTCAGCAGATCTGGGGATAAATTTTAAAAGTGACAGTGTGAGCAAACTATATGTGAAGTTGTTGTCCACAGATTCATTGGAAAGAACATAATGATAAGTACATGAGTGGAGGTTCAGTCTATAATTTGTGGTAACAGTTAAAAGTAGAGATGTAAAAGAGTTAACACTCACCATCATGTCCACCACCTCTCTTCGCAATCTTAAGGTAATCTGTGTCTAATTCAATGTCCACAGAGGAGTCCATGTTGGATGATCGCGGTGTTTTTGGTACTGTCACCATTTCTGATACAAAAACAAGCCAGAAACATATCAACAGATACATACTACTCCATCAAATAAACTCACACCAAGAAAAGTTCATTAGGTTGAAGCCAAAAAAAATTAATGTTTGTACCTTTGCGCTGCTGTGTGTCTTGAACATCCACTCCCTCGTGAGTGTACCACTTGCCGTCCTTCTTGTCATACTTCACTGGTTCAGGGGTGGGAGTGTGGGGTTCTAATGTCAACAGATCTGCAGGCAAAGAAGCAAAGCTGTTACAATTTCCTTTTAGTTTATGACTGATACTATTGTGGCCTTAAGGCTGGTTTTCACTGGTGGAGTCAGAGTCGGAGTCATAGTCGTAGTCATAAGAACGCTTCCGACCTAGTGAACATCAAAAAAAGGAGTCGTAAGCAGAGTCATAAGCTGAACAGAATCGGAATCGGAAGAATCAGAATGGTTCCATTTTCTTACGATTCTGCTTATGACTCCATAATCTTCTTTTGGTTTGATTTTCACTAGATCGTAACGCTCTGCACTTCTGATTATGACTCCAACTCCAACTGCAACTCCGATTCCGTCGTTAGTGAGAAACAGCCTTTAAGTGCCCAAGTCAGTGGCTATTTCATGGCTCAAATTTTTCCTTGGTTTGAAAATTTTTTAACCAGTTTGATATTTATTTTCCTTTGTCTCACATTATGATAATGATTCTCAGACAAAGGAAAATGAAAATTAAACTGGTTTGAAAATTTTTAAATCAAAGAAAAATTTTAACCACAACTTACATGTACATATGCCCACCTGTGCTGGTGATTATTTCTCACTTTACTTTTATGTCCACCACCTTGTGCAGCATAGTAAACAGTACCACAGGAAAGTACTGCTCAATAGCTTTCATTTAAATGGCGACACTTTAGGATTTCATCCACAGACTCAAAAGTTAGAACCACCTTGTACAGCATAATAAACAGTACCACATGAAAGTACTGCTCAGTAGCTTTCATTTGAATGGTCACACTTTAGGATTTCATCCACAGACTCAAAAGTTAGAACCACCTTGTACAGCATAATAAACAGTACCACAGGAAAGTACTGCTCAGTAGCTTTCATTTGAATGGTCACACTTTAGGGTTTCATCCACAGACTCGCAAGTAAGAATATTATTATAATCAGTACATGAGTGAAGGTTCTATTAATATATATATATATATTATAGTAACAGTACATGTAGATGTAAAAGAGTTAACACTCACCATCATGTCCACCACCTCTCTTTGCAATCTTAAGGTAATCTGTGTCTAATTCAATGTCCACTGAGGAGTCCAGGTTGGATGATCGTGGTGTTGTTGGTTTGGGCACTGTCACCATTTCTAATACAAAACATCAATTATTAGAAATTATTATTAGTTTGTTGTCGATGAGGGTATGGTTGGGTAAGTCTTCACAAGCCTAATGGCTCACAACTGCCAGAGCTTAACCCGGTTTCTGTAGCATGAAGCGACTGAGAGTATTACTACTCCCCCCTGAATGGGATGCTAGGCATTATATGTTAGGCACTATATGTTGCCGGTACCCATTTATATACAAATATGCAGATTTTTAAGCAGTTTAGTGGAAATTAAAATATGAGTTGTAAAAGACTACTGATTAGTTTGAACTTGAAGACAAATAAAATACTTGTACCTTTTCTTTGCTGTGTGTCTTGCACATCCACTCCATTGTGAGTATACCACTGTCCATCCTTCTTGTCGTATATTACTGGCTCCGTGTTGGCTGTATGAGGTTCAATTGTCAACAGATCTGTCATAAGGGATGAAAAAGGCAAATCAAACTGATTTTTTGGGATGTGAACAAAAAGACAGTTTTATGGGATTTATATTTTGGCTGTATGCAGGGATGTAGATAATAGCCGGTGAAATTACCCGGCTGTGAACTTCATTTTTCCGGCTGTTAAAGCCTAGTGCAGCTTTAAAAGGATTACATTTTTCTATTTTTTAACCGTCTGTCAGTTCTATATTCCTGCCAGTTAAAAACTGAATCTACATCCCTGTGTATGCACTGCCACAAGCAGTCGTGTTGTTCCCTTTGACAAGAAACTGTGCTCTGCATTGTCTCTCTTCACCTAGGTGTAGAGGTCCGGGACAAAATGCTGGGGTAACCCTGCAATGGACTAGTATGCCATCCAGGGGGCAGAAGTAATACTCCCAGTCACCTCATGCTATGGAAACCAGGTTATTTTAAGCTTCAGCAAGTGAGCCACTATTGACCTCTAAAGTCAAAAAGGTCTAAAAGGAGGTTATTCACAAAAAGTTGTGTATACAGTTGGCTGCATGAACTTTAAAAAGTCAGTTTTAATTTGTTTGAGCCTTCAGAAGAAAATTAGAATACACATGACCTTAAATGGGAATTATGTCACAAGGACGTGATTTTATTGTTAATTATATTTTTGTTTTAGGAGGGGAAAAAAGGAAGAGAAAAAATGCCCAACTGCATTATTTCACACTGCTTTCCACTGAATAAATTATTTAATAATCAACACACATCTTGCTCAAAATGTAGGTTTCCCCTAGCAGGCAAACAAAAGAGTGCAATAAAGCCAGCTCTCTCTCTGAAACAGACAATGCTGGGACCGGAGCCAGAAGTCTTAGGTCTTAGAGAGTTCAGTTACATTAAATCACTGGTCAATAGATTTTGTAAAGACCACCTTTAGGTGTCAATCTTGAAGAGGTGTCCGACATAATAATAAGACTTCAAGGTGGGTGTCTGTTACAGAGTGCTGACTGTATAATTTCATATTTTCTTTTTTGATACCATCTACACTCCATATCAACAACAGCAGTTGTTGTACATACCTGAATGTCCTCCACCTCTACGTGCCATCTTCAGGTATTCTGTCTGTAACTCATTATTACTATCAGGAGTAGTTGGAGAGTCTGCAATGCAATAAACCCAATTACTGTACAAACATGGAGGATCATGTTATCCTATGTTCAGGATTGAAGGGACAGTACCCCTCTAAAATGTCAAAATTTTGCTTTCCTCATTTCTATGTTATATTTGGCAATACCACCAAATATACATAAATAGTCAACTAAACTGGATAATATAGAGCAAAAAAGAACAGGTAGTTTGGGGATAAAGTGCAGGATTGCATGTACAAGCATGGAAGTGGATTACAGTTTATCAATTTTGATTTTGTGATAGACAGCTTGCGGTTTGCAAATAGTTTTACAGATTTTGGAAGATTAGAGCAAAAATTTGCTTTTCTTGTAACTGCAATCAATTAATCAACTACCGGTAAATCCCAGACAGGCTGATCGGTTGCATTGCTGCTTTATGTAAAGGTGCTGCTACACGCGGCAGTTTTTTTCCTCATGCAACTTGCAATGCAGGCGACATGTTGCCAGACAAGTTGCAGATGAAATTGAGCATGTAACACCCTCTTTGACTTTTGCAACTTGTCTCGCAACAAAAACTTGCATTGCAAGTTGCACAAAAAGTTGAACACTTCTCCGCTTTTCGCTTTTCGCAACATTGCAAGGCAAGTTGCAAGCATGTAACATGAAATTAGCAACTTGTGTTGCAATTCTATTGTCAGCATTGTGTTCGCACTTGTAAAAAAAAACATAGCCTGACATGTAACACCACTTAAGCCTGCCCCTACGGTTCACTTAATGTAAACATTCTAATGGGAAAGTGCTATCCCCCTCTTAATTTTCAGTGACCTTCCTTGGCATGGACAATTTCCTGGAGCTGCGCAATTCTCCCAAACTTCTTCTTGTAAATAATTTTTATTTTGCTTACAGTTTTGCAAACCTGTGTACTGTTTATTTATTCTTCAACCTCAACTGTAAACTGATTAGTGCTACAGAAGAACCTTACAGAGAACTTGGAGCAGAGTGTATTTGCATGCAAACCACTAACCTGTCAAAAACTGGATATCCACAAAATTAATTATTGGTACAATGTAGAATTCTGTGCACACAATCCAGTTTTTGACAGTGTAATAAAACTGTTAATTTGTTTTAATTACTTTAATTTTTTCTTAACTTAATACAAACCTCTATAACCATTCGTTACGTACAAATCTTCACTACCTCCATTTGTATATGGTGTGAATCCTTCTTCCTCTCCAACAGAAAAATCTAAAGCTAAAGGAGTCGGCAGACGAGAATCCCATGACTCATCCAGTGAGGAGGAGCGCCAATCTGGAAACAAAAAATAGCAACATACAGTACAGGGCTCAAAAAAACATGTAGCTGCCTGCCAATTTTTTTATTTTTATTTATTTATACAGGACCATCTGGTTTAGCACAGATATAGCTAGATAACAGATCCCTGTCTACTTAACAAAATAAAACAACTGATAAGAGAAATTGCATGGTACAAGAAAACACACTATGAAAAACATGAAAACTATAAAATTAGTTAATACATATAAAATTGCTAAGATTATATTAAATAATATTATGCGCTGACCTTCAACTCCTCCAGTTCATTTACTAATCTTATGTTAATGCGGTAATTAAAAGTATTGAGGGTGCATACAACATTGCACCTGCCTTGGTAAATGGTGGTTTTGGCTTTAGAAAGGTAAGCACAATAGGTCACTGTGCCTGGTGATATAATCAAGGATTTGGCACATATACTTAAATTCAGTTAGCAGATAAGCTGGCGCCTTGCAGTCTAGAGATTTATTAAGAAGGATGCTTTAAGATAATCATGAGATGCTTGTAGGTTAGGCTAATGGCCAAAATTCAGGACAAATGGAAAACAAAATGGCAGGTGAAATATGACTGGACTGTGTTGTTTTATCTTCTTTTCTTGCCATGTTTCTTTATAAATATACTAGTCCTCTCTACTCTCTGTGAGTAATCAGTGATCATCACTGCAACAAAACATTACATTAAGAAAGACCCTTGACTGTCACACCTGTGAATAAACCAAAAAGGTCAGGCGAGCATGAATGCAATGCAGGCATGTACATGTATACTAGCAGTCTTCCCTTCTAATGTATCATTATTATGTGAGTCAAGTTTGTTGTTGGTTTTTGTTCTAATAAGCATTCGGAGAAGCTATAATTTTCCCTTAACTACGGGACCTACCACGAATACATGTGTACCTGTCACTCTTCCTTAGCTGAGGTGTTTGTGCATTAAGAGAAGCATATTTATTTATTATATATATCAAAACTAGGGATTAAGTTGTTATTGTTGCTACAATGCAGTTTCCAATAGTATCAGGTGTTGAATACAAATGTATGTATGTAAAGTGCAAATCAAGAATTCAGAGCTGTTTCTTGTATAACACTATAAGATAAAATGGTCACAGTTTTTAAGGACATAGGTTAATAAATTAGTAGAAGGTTATTAGAATTTTCACATGTTAAGCGCTACTGTGTGCTGTATGCTCACGTGCATGGAAAAATACAGTGTACTTAATATTAAGGAAATCTTAAGAAGGAAATCTTTCCAAATCACATGTCAGCAACAGTTGCCAAACTAAAACATCTTGCTCTTGTGCCAACTAAAAATAATGAGGCTGATTGTTTATGTTCAACATTTAAGGAAAAAGGCAATTGCAAATGGAATAAAAATCCTAAAATAATAAGATAATAAGAATTTTAATAGTGGAAATCCACAGTGACTCAACCTTATTGAATTGGAATTTGGAAATTTTAGTTTTTGCAAAGGGGGTAAACCAGAGTACCTGAAGAAAAACACATCAGAGCAACAACAAAAACCAACAACAAACTCGACCCACATAATGGCGTCACCTCCAGGACTACATTAGTGCGAGGCGAGTGTTCTTGGCACTGCATGTTCTCTCTGCTCAAAACTATTGTAAGCATCATGTGTGCTTGGTGAGAATATTTGGGGTAAAAATTTAAGCCTGAACTGAACAGATTGTTTTACACCTGTGAACTGAAACTAAAACAAGATCAGAAGAATGCTAAACATGAAGCTAAAATTTACAACCAATGCAAAGCAAAGAGATCAGTGATAAAATCACCTACTGAGAAACAACAAAACAGTTACCTTGGAACATTTCATCTTTTTGATTGAAATACATTTTCTTACACAGAGCTATGAAGATTTATTGCTAAACCTAGCTTCAGGTTTGGATCTTTACAATAAAGCATGCCTACATTAATTTCCCAAGCTTTCCCACATTTACTTCTAAAAATAAGCCACATGAAAGAAAAGCATTTTTCAGTCCTGCAAACTGATTCGTCAATGCTAATTGGATTAAGTTTTGTAACAGATAAACCATGGTCTTTAGTGTTGTAAACAGCGTTCTTATTCTCTTTTGAAATTACCGCATTCTGTAGTGACAAACAAAGGCTCTGACAAAGAAGAACAGCTCCAAGGTTACCAGTTTCACTGGAAACAGCTTGACAACGCTGTAACATCACTGCAAACTTTTCTTCGCTAGCAGAACCACAAATGTCACATCCTATTAATGAACATTAACTACATGTGCCTAGCTGGCATGTTATGTTAGAACATGGGCCTGGTCGCACTACAGTCAAAAACAAAAATTAGCCCGTGCAAAATGACAAAAACAAAAACATTCCACAAAAAGCATGTCCCACCAGAGCAGTTTCTTTTGTTTTCCTCGATTTTTGCACGGGATAATTTTTGTTTTTGACTGTAGTGCGACCAGGCCCCATGACTAAATTTTAGGTTTCTGTAATTGTCACAGGTACAAAAAAATTGTTTTTAATACTATAAAATAATAATAACTACACTGCTGTACAGAAAGCAAGAACTACATACAGTTCGTTTCTGTCTGACAAGGAACAATATAGGTGTAAAAAGCAATTTTACAGAAATACATGTTAATTGTGAAGAGTGTCGTCTCCTAAAGTGTCACAGAACCATTATATTTCACACATCATAAAAGATGCATGCAAATAATTTTCCAAGCAAAGATCTTTGATGCATTTTGCTTTTAGCTCAACGAGTTTATCAGTGATATGGAAGGAAATACAAGCAGCTGTATATTTATAAAACACTTGAAATTCAAGGATTTGAAATTTAAATCCAACTGAATAAACAAGGAACACTTTCTGATATAGCTTATATTTCAGCTATGAGCATGAACTTGTAAATGTGTACACGTCTTTCATAATGTTTATTCATGAATTTGATAACAATGGCACTACAAAATAATTCATATAGAAAATATTTCTTTAGCATTTTCCCACGGCACTCTGGATTTTGAAAAAGCAATAATTATTTGAGATAAAAGAGTTCTCCATGCATGGAAATATGTTAATTACTGCCGGGTTTTGGTGCCCATAGTGTTCCTAAGCCATTGCCGTACACACATCATAAAAGATGTATACAGATTCTTTAATATGGGGCTATTGTTTTAGCAGCCAAGGATACTACCAGTCTCTACAGGACTCTTCATGGCTGAAACGGGGGCAATGGGTAGTAACTGTGAAGCTTACTTCTGACAATAATAATCATAACGTAACCTTGATAGAAACACCACCCCTCCCCCCCCCCCCCCAAAAAAAAAAAATTCACGCTCCTATATACATATCAAATGTAATTTATTTTGGAATGAGTAGACCATAACAAATTTAAACAAAAAATCAATTCATGTTTCTACCAATGTAATTTCACAAGGAATACATAAATAAAGCAAAGAATTTACTTTTTGTTAAAAAAGCAGAGACATTGGCGGTGAAAGTGAGAATAACTATCTGTGCTGTGTATGAAAATTCAAACATTTCTATTCTTGTGGTCCAACACTTGCCTGAATTTGATACGTCTTCCGTGATAGGGGGTAATTAAGCGACTAGATGAGACACGTTAAATTCAGGCTTTCAAACACCGACAACAAATTAAATCAGAGAAATTATAAAAATAAAAATGTTTGCATTGTTCAAAAAACTCAAGACCAAAATATCTTTCAGTCTGCTTAAAAATATTCTAAACAAATTTGAAATTCAAATTTGAAGAAACACAAGAATTGATATCAGTTGATTTCTTGGGTAAACAGGTGGATGTATACAACCACGGCTCAAAATAAAATTAATTTATTGGCACTTTCGACTCAGATGTGACAAGCGATTTCTTTTACCCATAAAACTGATAAGATATTGTTTTGATAACAGAGTGGGCATTAATTCTCTGCATTGAATGAGTCACGTATTATAAACATTTACTTTCCACAAGTCTGATATGGCGAATTTGAGATATAATTTGGGTTTTGAAATTCTTTCCTTTGTCTGCGATGTTTGAGTCTGGTATTGTGTTACTCGAGGTTTTTAAACACGGCAAACAAATTTAGCAGGAAACAAAAGCAGGGCTTTGCATAATTTAAGATTAGTAAGTCGCGTTCGAGACGAAACAATAAGAACACATTTCTTAAAGTTAATAGCCAATATGGTGATCCCTTTGTGAAAATATAACTCTGCCTGTGTTCCCAAGAGTGTTAAGCTGACACGAGAAAATATTCAACATCAGACGATAAAATGACTGTGGTTTGTTTGCTCGGGAACACAATAAGCCGAATTAGAGAACGAGCGATTGCAAACTGTTTTCAAATCCGAGCTAAGCTTAATCGAACACCCGCAGAGATTCTAAAGTACAGGCTTCGTCCTTGCCCGACGAATTGGAAATTAACATCAATCATCACGCATTTAAAACTAAAGAAAAACTTCTAAGCTATAAAAAACAAACATTCAATTTGGAAAACAGAGAAATTGTAATTTTTGCGAAGGCCAGTGTTACGCAAACTCCTCCTTGACCTGTTTGCTTTCAATAACTTAAGCTTAAAAGCCACGAACAAATATTAAAGCGAGCAACAGACGCAAAGTGAAATTTCGCTTCGCGTAATTCACTTTCGCATTGCTTGGTCGATCGCATGAATTCGGTGGCTTCAAACATCGTCGAGGTTTAAGTAATTTGGATATTTTTTAATAAACGGCTTTGTTTACTGGCCTCTCCTAAAACAAACTATCTGCTGTCTCAATATAGGATTTATTATGTGTGCATGTGTTATAAGGGCAGCGGGAAGGAAATAGGTCTGACTCAGTGAGACATTCCACAATGATGAAATTTCCCGTTATAAAAACAGGGTGGACATTACGATTAACCTTCAACCCAACATAAATGAATTTTTGACACCGTGAAAATACAAGGACAAGCCATAAGAATGGTCACTTAAACAGGAATTCTATCTTTAATGAAACCTAAACAGATCCGTGAAGTTTAGAATGAATTATTCACGTACAAGAAACCGCTCGCCTCCCCGGTTTCACAGCCGTGGCGTTAGGTAAAGTACCGTAGCATTTTTGTGGCAAAACCCGCCGCTCGTTTAAACAAGGATAGTTTTAAATCACAGATAACGGATACAAAATATAAGTAAGCAGCGAGGGACGCACTTAACGCCGTCTCAAAATGCGCTGGGGTATAACGAGGTATCATAACAATATGAATCGAAAGCTCGAAGGATTCCGCTTGTCACGCGCCCGTTTTTGGAATCCCACAAACATCCAGTAATTACGCTATTCTAACACACACAAACAACATAGAACTCACCGTCTGAAGACTGATTTTGAGGAGAAAGAACCTCCATGATTCTGTTCTACGAAGGCGCTAGACTTGAAAGCCCAACACAGTTTCCTGCAGCGAAACGGAAATGTATTCTGTTTTCTTGTTCTGCAACACGCGCTCAAACTACTGACAACCGCGTGAGGACTGGACAGGGGATCCAACTTGTACTGTCAGGGGAGGGGTGGGGAAGGACAACTTTTTGTCATCTTAAAATCTCTTACATTTCACTTTAAATTTTGCTTTAAACTGATTTGAAACAAAAATATTATCTTAAATCTGAATTTAAATATTTTGTGCGACTTTAGGGTAATGCGACTCAATCTTGTTGTCACAGAGTTTGTTATTGCACACCCTCCCTTGGAAGAGAAGTTTTTGGTCGTTGTTTGCCAATACCTTTTTCACTGGTGACTACCTTGGCGCGGAATTTGAGAAAACAATAGTCATTTGATGATTTAATAACTTGTGTGTTTAGCCTATGACTGTCTTTGATCTAAAGTTGGTTTACTTGAACTCATGCATTGTAAAATAACACATACAACAAAAGCCCTAGTCAGTCATATCGGGGGCCTCTTTAATATTCAGTGTTAGACGAAACATTGCTCTTGCACATGACTTATTTGAGTGAACCGAGAAACCAATATCGCTTTTGCGTTGATCCGAACAGGAAAAACATCATTCTCAAAAAACAATTGAAAAATTCGTCATTATACAAGAAACCAACGTAACAATACGACTCCCACGTTGCTAATAAACCCTTTGTCACTGATATTTTTAAATAGCGATAATAGCATTTTTAAATCGTGGCACAAAAAGATATTTTCTACCCCCAACACGGCTTCATTTCTAAATAGCACGACAACTGTCTCACTTTATATAATTTAAAAACATATCGTGAAAGCCAGCTAAACGCAAAGGTTCTTTTTCGCCACTTTAATTACCTTGCATTCAATATTGTTTATACTTGGTCATGATAATCCATGTCATGGGAAAAAATTTTTGTTTTCATATTAAACACAAAAAAATGTCTCTTGTAGTCCTATTTAATTATCTCTTTTTTTGTGTGACAGAAAATGATTTATGTCGTTGCCGTCAATATTGCAATATTTTCTCGAGCGCATTCGCAATTAATATCACCACCAAACGCAGAACACTGAATTATTTCCAGAGGCAACCCGGCCTCGCTTGTTTTAGGGAGTAATAAAAATGTGAAATCACGGTTGAATAAGAACTCCGTCTGAACTCCGTCAATCAAACAACTATTTTGAAACAGTTTTTCTATGAAATTCACAAATTAACATGTACCCCATAATGATTTGTTTTAGATACAACATGTGAAGCAACGTAAACAAATACATCGATCTAGAATCCTCGACGGAGGACAGCAATGTATATCTTATACTGTTTGATTATAGAAGTAAAACAGTAAATTAGTATATTTGCGATATCAATAGTGACCCTTAGTGGTTTTGAATACAAAACACCAAGAAAGTGAAGCATCAAAATTCCTATCAAAATGCCTTGATCGCTGACCAAAGATAATAGCCTTTATTGATAAACAAATTCTCCGAATTATTAAGCTGCTGCCAGAACTGTATAAAGGCCTAAATTGATACAGGATCTCCGGCAGATTGCGGCAAAATTGAGCGCTGAATCCGACGAGTGAATAACACTATGTAACAGTAACATTTCAAGCCTCGTTTTCTCCTGACCCGATACTTTTTTTTTCGACCGCCGACCTCCGTCGTTTTGTGTACAGTCTTAAAGACTGAAACCGTCATAACATTAAGGAGAATTTGTACGTGAAAATCGACTCAGGAAGCGTTAAAAAGTCTTCATGGTTCACTTGAAATGACCAGTGGTTTTGAATTCAAACCTGTTACGGTCCTGTGAACCGCAGCGAGCGGAATCACCCTAAACTCAATCAAACAGAACAAGACCAGCCAGCGGAAAAGCAAAACTTAAATACAGGAATTGACAAAAGATGACGAGATAATTCGTAATTTGCGCTCTCTTCGACCTCGCTTCTTTCAAAAAAAAATCTGACAAACTATTATTTTATCAAGGATATGACGCGGTACAATTTTTTCCCGGTGGGCGGGGTCACTGACTTCGACACCAGACTCGGCTGTACTAATCTACATATTTCGTTACAATGGACTTGCACAGCGAAAACATTCTTTACGTGTAATAAAATCTTTCAAGTCGTGGAAGTTATTTGAAAAAGAAGCTAAATAACATAAAGATTACCTTGTTTCTTTGAGATTCTTCGGCGTTGAAAATCACGAATTCGTCTTTGATGTGAATCGGGGCGAAACGACGAACTTAGCTGTGGATGCGTTATAAAGGGTCTCGACTCTATAACGCTCAACGCTCAGCTGAATTTTTACTTTTTAGGCGGTTGACGAGGAAATTGTGATTACAGTGAGCCACGCAGTTATCAACCAAGTTTGATTGTTGAGGATAAAATGAAGCGCAAATGTCTGGCCGTCACTCCGTGACCAAGAGCGTATCAACAATGACTATGGCACATGCATACAGTACAAAATAACATAGTCGAATAACCATAACAAAGGAACGTAGAATGAGGTATTGTTTTATTGATTTCTGGATGATTCAAGAAACTGACGCAAGATATCGTGACATAAAAAGACCATTTCGTGTTGCGCAGTATAAAAGGTGTTGTAGGCACTATATAAGTGAAGTTATTTGCACGACATGGATCGATATCAGCCCGTCCATGTAAATAAATTCACGTATATGGCACACTGTCTAACAATCAGAGCAGCTGTTAGGGTGTAATCCGGAGCCAGCTGTCTAGTAGAACAAGGGATTATTTACCTCACCCCTTTTTAACACTTCCTGAAAAACAAAACTCACCTGAAGAAAGTACTGCTGAAGGGCTTTTATTTGAATGGTCACACTGTAGAACCCCACCTGCAGACTAAAAGTTACAACTTCCGTTTAATACATGACCGCCGCCGCAGGAGGGTTTGACTACAGTAATGTGGCGGTGAACAAGCTAAGGACTGGCTGATATTTCTTGCCTTCGAATCCTATACTGAAAATTGTTCTCAAATTCTCAATTTTTTCCATAAAGCCGTATCCGGAGAAAACTGGAGAAAGAGATTTATTTCTTATTTTGACACAATTTCGAAAACTTCATTTGACTGGGTGTAAATGAATTTCTTTATTTCATTTTTACTATAAACTAATTAACAAAACGAAAACGTTACGTCTGTGAATGACTTTTGTCTTTACCTTCATTAACTACTATGAATTCTCTACGTGGTACAGCAATCGTTAAACTGTTCACATGGCAGCCAATTTATTTCCCGACTAACCAGTAGGAATATTTAATAATTTACCCTCCGTGTAATCAGCCTTACTTTTTTATCATATCACTTCGTTATTTTATAGCTGATCAGATCCTTTGCTGCAGGATCCTATGCTCTTATTTCGTTACAGTGGTCCTTGCAAATGCAGTTAAGTTCATAGAACTTCTGCCAAGATCCCAGCAAGATTCAACAATTAGCCAGCCCCACATCATCCCGACGTATATCAGTAGCTAATTTACAAAGCGTCTCAGCAAAAAGAGGCTAAACGACCTTACAATTATATTCCATTTCCGAAGTTGTGCATGGGATTAAACTCAAGCCGCTTAAGTTTTTAATTCCGTAGCCTTCAGAGAAGATTAAACGCCTATAAAACCAAACACTACACAGCCAAAGCTGGCTTTATCTTTAAGAGAAAACCGACGTTCAAGAAGAAGTTTTGCTCATTTCTTGCACTGAAGGTCCCAGAAAATTTTTAAAGAGCGACATACTAGGGATTCATATACCGAGCACTAACTAAAAAAGAAATAGAAAATTTCCTATAGCTTTGTTTTGTACACACAGTCCTTCATTGGCTTTTGTCTCGATCCCCGCAATTGTTTTAATTTTGGAAGACGTTGATGACAAATAAAGACAAAGGTAGTGCTTTTAAAATGCAATTACTTGGTGGCCAGCTAGGGCAATGAGTGTTCCTTCTATATAAACGGAAACACTCGCTATTTGAACGAAAACCGATCAAATTCAAATGAAGTTAAACTAACCAATGGACGAGGCTAGTTTTCTAATTAAGTAAGGTAGTCCATGGTCAGTACAAACAAGCTATATAAACTAAGAACTTATAATATTAAGTTACACAGGTATTTAATTAAACAGAAGTTTGCTCAAAGTTTTATAACAGGAAACAATTCAAGCCAGTTCACTCACATATAGCCATTAGTTTATAACAATTCCAAGAGAAAATTAATTCTCTCCGGTTTATAAGGGATTCAGCAGCTGGTCTGAAAGGAAGGAAGTTCTTTTCGGGAACTAACTTTAGTTTTGAAAGTTGATCAAAAATTTTAGCTTGTAAAACCAAACTCGACGAGAAATTTAACTCGTCGATCGCATAGGTCGTGGGCAAGCAGCGTGTCTGTTTCCTAGTTTATGCTGTGTAGCCTCTAGCCTTCTACGCAGACGTCCTTAGGGCTCGTCACGTGACGAGCCCTAAGAACGTCCGCGTAGGAGGCTACATGCTGTGTAGACAAAGGAGATTAACATCTTTCCTTTAATTGCTTCAACACCTTGAAATTGATTGCATAATTTATTAGAATTTTTACAAGAAACAACAGAGAAAAACAACACTGTCTCAAAAATATGTTAAATAGGATTGTATCAAAACAACAAAGCTGAGCCGGTTTTTAGCTTTCTTTATTTGTTCGGCGTGCGTCGACGGCACTTCTAAATATAAAACTGATTCACGTAGCAATCTTTGTAAATTAATTAACTGCCGTTCATAACTCATGCGCAGAGTTTTCCCTCTGTGTTTGTTTGGTATTCTCGTCCACAGAAAGGAGGCGAATATGAGAGAATGAATAGGAACGAATATGACAAAACGAGAACGAAAGTCGCCAAGAGTTGACGAAAGTTGGCCTGAGACGGTGTGAGACTTCTCAAGCTCTCTCTCGGCGACGCGTGTCGACTCCCAAGCGCTCTCGTCGGCTTTAAACCCGAAATTTCTCTTGAGTGTCTTCGACAGTCTTTTCTCGTTTGGTCCGTGCTTACGTGATTTCAAAAGCAGCTTTTACAAAGCGCTATTTGTCCTTTTCTGTAATGTCTGCAAGGACAGAATCTCTTGTAGTCTGGATGATGACCAGCGCAGCTGAACAATAAAGGCTGTTGCTGGTACACACATCTTGAAGTGTCTTTCTCGAATGCAGGAGCTACAATACTTTCCTCAGATACAACTTCTGCGCAGCTGGAAACGTTACTGGAAGTAGAAAAACGTGATATTTCAACTCCATTTTCACAGTTAATCTAAAATATAAGTAGCGTGTTACCTCTTCACTTATATCCAGAAATGCGGCAAGTATTGTTTAACGAGTACTTCATATTTGACAGAGTTGTTTGTCGTTTTCATATTACTTCATATGTGACAGAATTTCGCGTGTTTTGGTGAACTTTTATAGATGAGGACAATTTGCGATGCCAGACATGGAGTAGTGTGGCGCGCTCTGCCTACATTTCTGGATATATCTCTAGCTCTTACGACGGTAAGTGAACTCATACAGTATTTCCGAATGGCGTAGATATAACAGCGCATCATTGTGAGACCTGGAAAGGCCTTTTGCTGAAAATCGATGCTGTCCATGATCTTCTGAGTGAGGGTTGTCCTTAAAAGACTGTTGTTGGAGTACGGCGTTCTACCCTTAGAGAATCAGTGGTTTGCCTAGTGTGATCGTCCGTGTGAGGGTTGTCCTTAAAAAGATTGTTGTTGGTGACTGATGTTTGAACCCAGGAGAGTACGTATAAGTAGATTGTCTAGTGTGATCGTTCGTGTGAGGTTAGTCTCAAAAGACTGTTAGTGCTGAACGAGGTTTGAACCTGGGAGTATCAGTAGTCTGGGGTTTTTTGGAGACTGAGGTTTCGATATGCGGAAGTCATTGTCATCGTCACATGTTTATGAAAAGGATGGAAAGTAACCAGAAACAGAAAATAAACTTATAAGAGTTAATACCTAGAGTTTAAGAGATGAAAATACGCTGGTTCACATGTCAAACCTGTAGAAACAAAAACAAAAATAACGTTCTTAAAATTGTATATAACATAGTAGTCTTACAAATGGCTTGGACCGGTAAAAGTGGTTCCCTTTCTTAAGTCTGATCATGAAGTCTGATTGCGAATGCACTTTCGGGCGTAATGAACCAACGCCCATTTGTAGCATGCAATTTTATTCACCGTCTTTATATTTTGTACATAAGTTTCTCCGATGCTGTGTCAGAGCGCTTGTTAAACGCTCTCGAAATAACGAAAAGAAAAAAAAGCAATAACATTTCTGCATGAATGTTTGGATTCGTGAAGTTTTGTTCGCATTCACCAAGAATTCTTACTGAAGCAGTTTTCAATTGATTGTTGTAAAACCAAAACCAAAGTCATTCTCGTCTCCAGAGCCCCCTGGCCCTCTTAACCGCCGGAGCCTGAGTACGAAGGGTCAAGGGGTTAAGAGGGCCGAGCGGCTCTGGGGACGAGAATGAACCAAAGTCAAATAAATACTGAACCAGTCTGGCTAATGCAGTCACAACATATGCAGACAATCCAATGAACCAATCAGAACTGGCAACAAATGCATGTAGCCGGCGCCAAGCGCGGGAAAACTCGTGCGAGCATGTCACGATAGATTTGGTCTAATCGGTTTTCTGATTGGTTAAAAAAGTGCCACTAATTTTCTTAACCAATTACAAATCGTAGGAATACTATAGGAGTACTTTCGACACTCAATTGGAAACCGCTATACATTTTATAAATCACTTGGTGTATTTGTATTCAGTAACATCATTCACTGTAAGATTTATTTACGTTACCTTCTCTAAAACACGCTTCAGTGCAGGATGTCCCCGCACGTGCCATGGTGATGTTTAACTCGTCATTCTTGATTGGCCAGTGGTAAGACTTGTCACAGAAATTCTTTCAATAAGAATAAAATAAGCCTCATTTCAACCTCATGTTGCCTTATTTCAGTTTTGCCAAAAGGCACAACAAAGAACCCCGAGTGTGCTAGGTTTTAGACTCAGAAAATAATCATACGCACTACATAGGACTTGTACTGGTGTATGATGGCTTCCACACTATACAGGACTTGTGTCAGTACGTATGATTAACCGCGGTCAAACGAGAGAAATTTGCAAAAGTTAAGCAAAGTACTTAAAAGTTAAGGATGTCATTTTCACTGTTTAAAGTTTAATATATTGCCAATACACTGTCAATTTACCAAACGTTTTGAAAGTTTGCTAAAAAAGTTCTAAGCATTTAAAAACTGTGAACTGCAGAATTGTCGGTGCCATTTGCCAACATAATTTTGATCAGGCGCAAAGAGGTTTTGTCAATTTTCAACGGAAAGAAGCACATTATTTTGAGAAAAATTAAAAGATGGTTACGTCAACTATTTTTTTTTTATACATCCTAGCCCATATTTCAATTTAATAATAAATAAAATCCCACTAAATAAAACGAAAAACGCCTTAGACGTTTGACCGCGATGGATCAGTAAGTATGATGGCTTCCGTTTCAACTGACAAGGAAAGCGACAGTGTGATCGTCGTGTCGATTAGGGGTTTGGTACCAATAACGGTGTTTGAATCGAAAATTACCACTGTCATAGTTATTCTGGTACCTTCAGTTTAGGGTGTTATAAAGCCAGAAAAATATGCTGATAGGAATAATTTTTCAGAGAGAATTGATACCTGAAAGTATTGTAAAGTATTGTATAATCTCCACCCACTTGCAACTGCTCTGTGGTAGTAGCCAACTCGAAAGCTTGGCTCCTTTGGTTACTACACACTCTTCTTTTGTTATGTTTAATTCAATGTCTAGTTAGCTCTGTTCTTACTTTTTTTTATTTCCTTAATGTTGGTTTATTGTAATAATTGAATAAGTGTGAATAAATAAACTTGAACTTGAACTTGAACTTGAACCTGTTAGGGCTAAAAATAAATATGAAACAGTGAGTCGCACCCACAAAATGAGTTTCTGGCTTCCAAAATGCAGTCCGATGATCACCCCAGTAAATTTTATACAGGAGACAAAGATTTCAGTTGTCGAAAAGCCAACAAGGAACTCGCTTGCCATCATGTAATGTAGCCCCAGATTTGGTACACACCAGTCCCCGGTTGTTCAAAAGGTGAATAGCACTATCCAGCAGCGGATAAATCGCTATCCAGCGGATAAGCGTCCGCTGGATAGCGATTTATCCGCTGCTGGATAGCGCTATCCACCTTTTGAACAACCGGGGCCAGTTGTTAGGTGTGAATACAAATACGAGTTACGAGTTTGTTGTCACTTTTTTACATTCTATATCCAGCAGAAAGTTGTATTATATTAATTGAAATGATTTAGACTTGTATTTATTTTAAGATTATTTAGAGGGAGCGTTCGTACCTGATTTTCAATGTAAGCGTTTAATCTCTCCAACATTCCTTCACAAGTAAATCCGAATGGGACAAACGGTTTGACCTGAAACCAGATGAAAACTGTTAGATTATTACACGATACTGAATTGTAATAGAATAGTGAAAATAAACCAGCCGTAACTATGTAGTGTTTCACCTGTTTCTTTAACTTTAAGATCTCTTTCAGTGTTCTTGTCGCTTCTGTCTTATTCCAAATGTCAATTGTATAAACTAAAGGTTTTCCAACGAATGTCTCTAAGTAGGGGTGCTGTGAGCTTAACTGAAAAATGAAAGAAAAATAAGAGTACCATTTGTCGTTGTCAGGCACCTTTTAGTGGGTCATGAAGCAGCTCTCAGCCTTATTCTAAAATGGTGGCCAATTTATTATTAATAGTAAGCTTTGGTTAAAGTGCACCTAACGCCCATGCAGTTTATTTTCTTTTAATCAACTCAATGTACGTTGAAAAGTTTAATAGTTAAATATTTCGTGTTTTTAACGTTGCGTTAGTGAATTATAGAGGTTTGAATTTACAAAATGTTAATAAGATGACGTCAAATCAAGAATCGTTTATTATACAACTTCTTGTTTCCACCTCCAAGTAATATTTTTTTACAAGTCAATTGACTATTAACAGTTTTTATTTATAAAAGTCTTAGTAAAGTCTTGATTTGACGTCATGTAATTAGCATTTTGCAAATTCAAATCTCTATAACTCACTAACGTTAAAAAAACACGTTAGACGTTAAAAAACACGTTAAAGACGTTAAAAACACGAAATATTTCACTATTCGACTTTTCAACGTACATTGAGTTGATTAAAAGAAAAACAAATTGGGGGTTAGGTGCACTTTAACTGTGCTGATGGTGACTGATGTTTGAATCCAGAATTATACATAGGGTGATTAGTAAATGCCGTAATCACCTACACATTCTACTTATTATTTCCTTAGTTGTACTTACATCCCTTGATGATGGTAGATCTTTAAGAGCTCTACAATTGACACGATTCTTATGATGTTTAAACTGAAAAAAGAAAACAATGCTAACAATCAAAGACAGAAGAAAAAAAAACGCTTGCGTGTCTAAATAAGTTTATTGTTACATGTCTTCATCCCCAGTATGCACACGGGAAAATCATAATGTGTGGGACATGCAACAGCCCCCTCGGGGGGGTGAGGGGGGAGTATTTAGCAAAATTTCATACGGGGAGGCTCCGCCCAGAGCTATAGGATAAACTCCTTACTCTTTTTACGCTCCAACTTTTATCGAAATGATACTCCTTTCACACACATGACAAAAAATTATACTTCTTTCCGGTATACCTCAAAGATAAGTCAAATGCAGAAGATTATCCCACACAGGGTCACATAAACGCTGCGAAACATGAAAAAAAAAATGAAACTTATCGACTCAAAACTTTCCCAGCAGCAAGCGTATTCTTTTAGAATATTTGCGCGTAATTTGTGCACATTTTTCGCTTCCCTTTCTAATACTTAGATTTAAATGCTACCCTTTTAGTTCCCCAGTCAAGTAACCCGATTTCCAAGGCAATACGAGGACAACATATGGCTTATGGTTTATTCTGTCGATGAGTCAACTTCTCATTGTGATCTAAAGGTTGCCCAGAATACCGATAAGTGTATTATTTAAAGGTGTTACCCACGTAAAACGGCAAAAAATAAAACACTGTTTCTTACTTTAGGATTAATGAAGACACATCCGTGTGCTATCGCCTCTACTGCTAGAGCTTCTTCGAGAGGAAATCCCAGGCCTATAAATAACTTAAAGCGATTGTATTTAGATTATACGACATAGCAACTACGCTATTATCAAGAAGAGCATGAATATAGATTAATAAAGCAAGTGGCACAAGTGTCTACAAGCAGGAAGATGCAGGAAGTTTGTCTTTTTCTTATATTTTAAATAAAGCAGCTTTATGACAAATAAATGGGTGTAGGGTTTTTGGTTTAAGGTGTTTCCGTCAATACTTAAGACCGCAATATAAGCTCATAAGAGAGTTGTACGTGATAAGCCTCTGTAAACTTTCAGGCGTAGCTTCCTTTTATTGGGGCCGAAAACGTCAGTTAACGTACATTTCCGGTTTAAGAACCGTAACTTTTCATCTAATTGTAATCCGAAAATCTGAGGGCGGTATATACCTAATTCAATAAAGGTTGCTATGGGCATTGGACAATTGCGCATAAGGAAGCTATTGTTTGGTGGTCACTCAAGCAAAGTATTGCAGTATGTTCCGTATGCCCAAATGTCCAATGCCCAATTACCAATGACCAATTGCCAAAGCAACCTTTATAGAATTAGGTATAGAAACTGAACAGCTGATTGGCGAAACAATTCGGTGGGTGACCCTAATAACTGCATATCATCCAGCAAGCAACCTCGTTCAGTCCTAGCTTCTCGAGTAAGAGGAATGCTAAATAGAATTTCAAGGAAAGGAAGCGGGTGTGTAATCGTTTTTATAAGAAAATCCAACCATACCTTAGATTTTCTAAGCAACTGTTTTATACTGGTGAAGTTTATATTGTCATGGTTGACTATAAACGGCAAATCCACTTTCGCTCCGTCTGATGACTAAACAAAAATTGCAGTAAGGTTAAATTACATATCAAAACTGCAATGGAGAAAGGCTGGATATTTATTTTTAATAGGCAACAAGTAAAACTTTTCAACTAAAGTGCGAACGTACTCCATGTTCGATAACGTCATCAATCAAGGTGTATCACGTGACGGTTGATGAACCTTTCGTTAGATAAAACAGTCAGTGTATTCTTCATGGGGAAAAGTTATTTTATCAAAAGAGAATGGTGTACTTTAAAATCCCTGCTGAGGTTCCTTTAAGGATAACAAATCCAGGCCTGAAGTCACTAAATAGCCTGCGAGCAAGCTCTCGGGCGGACGAGGGGGCCGAGAGCTTGCTCACAGGGCAGTCACTTGAGAGGGTAGCTACTTACCATTGTAGAGTGTATTCTCATGTATTTATAAATCGCTTTTAAAAAATTTTTGTGCGCCTAGAGGACAGAAAAACATACATAGAAACAGGATTAAATTGGAATTTGCGTCAACTGCGAATATAACGGTTTTCAATATTGGGTGTTGGAAGTAAGGTTTTGCATTGCTACGCTTTGTGATTGCCTAAAAAATCTCGCGCCATTTTCTCAACCAATCAGAAGCAAAAAAAAAAATCGTGACTTGCTCGCACGCGTTTTCCCGCGCTGAGCGCCGGCTACATGTGTAGTTATGTATTTGCTTCGAGTTGTGATTGGTTCATTGGATTGTGTACCTCTGTTGTGATTGGTCAGAGTGATTAATTTGGTTTTGATTTTACGACACTCAAGGGAAAACCGCAATATGACGCATAATTCACCCTCAAAGGATCCGAGCCTATCACCCCTCCTGAACCACAGTATTGTTCTGTAATGAAATAATACGTCACGATCCTTGAAGGCTAAACACATGCCAAGTCCAAGAAAAATGTTATTTTTTTAAGTTGTAACTTAATTTTAGAAGATAAAACCATTTCCCCTTCCAAAATCCGGCAAACTTTGAGTCGGGTATTGCGTACTAACTTTTGGGCCTGTGGAGGAAATTCTAACTAAAGGTGTGATGTACAAACAGAGTCTAATGAATGAGTACGGACAGAGGCTATAATAGAGCACTTCGAAAGTTTATTAATGTAAACAATTATTTATTCAACTCTTTTTCGCTTTCTATATTTTAATTCCTCGTGTCCCCAATTAGCTGTTTAAACTAATTAAACTGATTATGAAATATATATTGTTATTATTAATACCCCATTCACACCAACAGTTGAACATGTTTAAATGTTGTTTAGTTTAACTACGTTTTTAGCCTCTATCTTGAACGTTTTTAAATGTATATGACTCATACTACCTGGAATAGTAATAAAAGTCAATACAGTTTCTTTTAGTAAAGATTTCACTCCAAATATTACGGCACGTTGTGGGTATTTTTCTAAACCTGTTTTAAACTATAAACATGTTTAAGCGTTGGTGTGAACAGGGTATAAGTCTACTATAACGAAATGTAGCTCGTTAATTTAGTTTATTTTTTTTAACTGCCAGAGAAAGTTTTAATAAACTATTAACTAATTTACCAACTAACTAACTAACGAAATTCAAAAGTTTTCCAACTTTGCTGAGTTAGCGTTTCTTCACTCGAGTACATAATGAAGGGGTTAAATTAAACAAAACAAACAAACAAACAAACAAAAAAGAAGATGAAAGTCGGTATAGTATTGACTGTAACCATGAAACCTTTCAAGCCAGATCAAATCCACCTTACTTACATTCAATTCCTTCGTCTCTCCCATAACAAAAGCCATTGACTTTTTCTGTGGCGTAGTCTCATTTCGGCGACTTTTCAGTGCAAATCCAAGGAAAGAGTTGTCCACTGATAACGCTGTTAGAGTTTGAAAGAAAGAGGGTGTAAATAAGAAAGTCACTTAGGCATTGGCGGACTTTCCTAAACAATATTGGCGAGCTATCCTGACCAATATTGGCGAGCTATCCTAACCCTTTCACTCATGACTGAGATGTCACAAGAAAAAAGAAAGTAGTCTTATTTTGCATCTAGACGCAATTTTATTCTATGGTACAGTAAAACAGCATATATCGTTTTTGTAGCTTGTGTTTGCTTTGGTCTTCAGCTTTTTTACAGTTGGTGATATGTCAAAACAACTCGCGCCACCTGTTTTAACCAATCACTAGTTTCCCGCGCTTGCCGTCGGCTACCAGTATTAACTTCGAGTTCTGATTGGTTGACTGGATTGTCGGTAGCATGTATGTAAAAATAGGTCAGTGATAACTTTGGTTGTAGTTTGAACTGTTCAAGGACAGCCAATATTTCCACTAGAAATTACTAGTGCTTATGAGGCTAGTGCTAAGTGGAAATAGGAAAGAGAGCACCTGGAAACTAGGGTGGTAAGTCGCGGAGAGGTATGAGGCAAACTCACGATATTTGGTAAGAAACTGTTTGAGGTTTAGGTTCCAGTTTCCCAGCTGAGATCGCTCGCCCATCACTGGTCCTGCGTAGTCTCTGTAGTTAAACTCAGCGTCTATTCCAAATGGAGTCAAAACGCGAAGGCGGCAACTGGAAATTAATAAATTATGATCAGGTATACATCAAAGTTGCATTACAATTCTCCAATAGGAGAGACGGATGATGATGATGATGATGATGATGATGATGATGACGAATGATGATGATGATGACAGATCAATGTTATAGTTCAAGGGTATGTAATTGAAATACATGAAAATTTAAAAACGTCCGAACTGAAAAGTCAGAAAAGTTTTTTGTCCGAATTATATTGTCCAGCGAAGAAAACGTCCAAACGTTTTCGAAATTAAAGTAAAACACAGTTACCTATACTTGGACCACACAAGTGACCGTGTTCCTGGGTCCGGTGCTGACGTCACTAGCTGTTGAAGGCCTGGTACATCAATGTATATCAGATCAAATCCAAAATCTCCTTTCTCACAGCCGCGATGACTGAACTGGCTTCCGTCAGTCAATAAACTGCATAGACAATTGGAAATATATAACTCATTATTGACCCATTGTGTTAAGCTGGCAGAAAACTTATTTTTACCAAGACACTGGCGGAAACAGGATTTTAGGATGATTGCCCGAAGTGAAAAACTGAGGGAGCTCGGAGTAAAATTGTTCCAAAAAGGTTTCTCTTTCTTGTTTCCATATTAAGAAGAGAGCCTAGGTTCCGCCGCTAGATCCGGCCACGTAGAAATGATGGTCCCGTCTCAAATGGGGGCATACAAGAACCAAAAAAAAGCAAAACAAAATCCTGGCAGTGACCACCCTCACTACCATACGTTGTTCATGGGTGGGGTGGGGGAGTTGAGATCAACAATGGACCGATAGCGGCTGCCTGAGGCGCCTTCAGGTAGATGATGTCCGATCTCATTCTCATAAGTGTATGTAAAGTGCGATAAGACATGTGATATGTGCGCTATATAAGTCATTCATTCATTCATTCATTAAAAAAAAAGCCGTTAGCCATCTGATCGAGGGTAGCCATTTTAGAGAGGTTTGTCGGACTGTACTGTAGCTACATATTACACATGTACCTAAGCAACTCCACACGGTCAGTCTTAACAGTGACGTCATGTCCAAGGATGTGAAGCGAGGTCAGTAGATCACTCCATTGGAGCAGCTCATCTGTCAGTTTAGTTTGGTTTGTAGGAGCGTCCATTAACACGCCCATAAATACCAAAATCTGCAGAAATACAATAATATTAACATAATTTTTAACGGCTATTTCGAGGTAACGGTTGTACGTTAAGGATATCACTGTAACTAATTAAAACAATTTCCCAATACAACACGTTATATAGTGTTTAAAAAACCACCATTGTCTGGTCTATAATTTCCCAAATGCCATGCACCTCTTTATAACCTCCAATTTCATTGGATCTGGGTATCACGCAGCTCTGTTGTTTTCCGGATTAGGGTCCATTGTTCTGTTGTTTGTTCTATTGTTTTCTCAGTCAATCCTGTGAGGCATTCCGAGAGGTTTATGGCGCCATTAACTTCCAACGAGCCTGAAATCCCGAAATTGTTGTGTACTTAAATTCAGTTAGTACCGAGTCTCTTATATTTAAAACGAGGAAGTTACAGCGCTACCTTCTTTTTGCTGCGCATGTCAATATTATCCTTCTTGGTCTGCATGAAATGGAGGCCATCTTGCCAGTAAGTCCACGTGCTTGATATCCGTGATCTGATTGGTTGAGATCCAGGTATTGAATTTAGCTTGGTGAGCAGTTGATCAGTGTTCTTCTGCATTACTGCCTACAGCAGAATAAGTAGTTGTTAAATGAACAAAGGCTATAAAAAAACTTTAAGCAAAATGGCACCAGTTTATACCAACAGTCATCTATTTTTACTATTTTCAAATGGTTCACAAAGTCAGCAACAAAGGATCTGTGCCCGGATCTTTTGAAATATTTTATTGATTTTGAAAATAAACAACATTAATTTTTGTACTAGTGCCTAGACCTCTCATACAAGTAATTTACGTTTTTCGCACTTTTATTATGATTATCTTAAAAAGCTCGGGCACAGAAATGATGTACCTAATAGGCAAAACATTATAATTCGAAAGGCAGCTTCTTGAGAATAAACAAAAACTGGTGTCATTTTGCTTGATAGAATTTTGAGCTAAAAATAACCCTGACAGGTCACGTGACTTAATTTGCATACGCCATGGGGGTCAATATGACAGCATTGCCAGACATAAATTAATTTGCCAAAATTGTACGTTTGCATAGCTTAATCCTCAGAAGATAGACCACCCCATAATTTTTGGGCAAAATAACTGGCGGCCCATGCCAATTTACCGGAGTGATCACACGCTATTCATGTTTTAAAATGGGTTCGAGAGCCTTGATTGTTCAAGGGATTGTTTTATTTTTGCAGTCCTGTTCTCTCTTCTCCAATTAAAGTACCCTTTTTTCATGATTCCTTGCAGATTCGTTTTACAGCTTCTCCACACCAATTCCGAAACGCTTCTAGACTGTGCGGTAATCAGAGACTCAGAGTCTAAGCGCGTGAAATTTACCTTCTCTTTTTTACGTTCTTTCTGTTTCATGTATTTTCTCCATGTCAGCCGTGGGCACCAAGACTCCACCTAAAAAAAATCAATAATCGTAGTTTTTTTCTGTCCAGACAAGGTAACGCGACGAGCGGCTATAGTGAGATTATTCAGTGGTCTGTCTAGCGTGATCGTCGGGATTAGTGCAGTTCTGAAAAGAACTACACTATGTCAACAACAGTTGTTTTCAGAACTACACTAACCTGGACGAGCACACTCGACAGACTACTGATACTCGTGGGTTCAAACCACTTAAGTGAAATTATTCAGTTATATATTTCGAGATCGGCTGAAAAAATTAGCTGTTACATAAATAGCAAGTTACAGCCAATGTCATTTCATGAGCCAAGGTCTTTATGGCTAAGTAGGCTCTTATGGCTAAGCAAGCTTCTTAGGGGAGCCACAGGTTTCTTAGCTTTTGCGATTTAGTGCTACCCTTATTAAATAAGTAAGGCTCTGTATGTAGTGACTTGAAATTTAAATCGCGAAGTTTCGACTGTTTACTGCTAATCTTCATCAGGCGACGAGGTTGACAGATCACGCATTACCGTTAGTATCATGATAGTCGACGGCGATTGGTGGAAATCGATCCTCATTATTCCAGTTTGAGGCTGTTCTCTTTACGGTCCGCTGTTGTACCGTTCTCCTATTGTTGTGTTTCTTGACTGTGGCATCCACGCTTTAGGAATTTCGATTCCGTGACAGGATCTCTTCTTGCATGGGCTTAATGATATATCTCTCTAGTTGTGTTCGTAGTTCCGTGTACAAGACTATTCTTGCGGCAAGTCAGATTCTCGATACTTAACTTGCTTGTTGTAACAGTACTCAACTTGAGGAAGATGAAGTGTCCATCAGGTTTCGAGCATGGGACATGGAAAAATTCTGAGTCTTCGACAGGATTCGAACTTAAAATAACCTTCCGCGCACCAGTCGGATGTCCTAACAGACTCGTGGCGAGCTGGACCCGGGGGGGGGGGGTACTCCCATATATGAGCTATATAGGTATGTGCCGCTGTGAAGGGTATTGTTTTCAGGCAGTTTAGTCTGGGATAGAGTATAGTTATCAGAGATTTTTGGTCTAGAATAGGGTATCATTTTCCGCGAAACTGATCAGTTGCGTGAAGAATTTAGTCTAGACGAGCTTTACTGGCAAATGGTTTTAAAAATCGGTACGGCAGGCAGTACGGCATTTTTACTGACCCCTGTTAACTAATAACTGTGACAGTGAACGAGTTTCTGGAAGATAGCGAGTCTGGAATAGGTCTAGGATAGGGTAGGATTTTTCGGTGTTTAGTCTAGTATAGGGTTGCAAAATGCAGCTTAAATGGTCTAGTATAGGTTAAAGGTCTCAGAGTCCCAGCGGCACACCCCCACCCAAATATTTGCAGAGTACCTCCCCTGGGGCTGGACCATATACTAGGTTCATATACGACACGCGTCCTGCATAATGCTAGGATAAGCAATGTCGAAGCGTCACGAGCGGTAATAAATGAAGAAAGATGTTAAATGTTTTACAGAGGGTCGACGGCCCATCCACGCAAGACATGACTCATCAAGTATTATTGAATTAAAAACTACCTGGCCAGCAGGGCCAGACCGCGGGGTTGGTGTTCGAGTGTGTCACTCGCTTTTTTCGTGTTTTTATTATTGAATTGTATTTAATCTTCCCGGGTGGGCTTCTCCTATGGGACCTCGTGACCCATTCGGCTTCTTGTTTGAATTTTTACATTCCTATTACGTTTCTTCTTCTTTTCCATAGTTTGCCATTCTCATCCCCAGAACCATTTGGCCCTTTTTATCGTCGCAGCCCGAGCACGAGGACGCTCCGACGGTTAAGGGGACCAAGCGGCTCTGGGGACGAGAATGATGGCTTGCGAGCTCATCCCAAGAGCTATCGTTTCTTCTATTTTTCTAAGTTATAGTTACGTTCTATGGTTAGTTTTAACCAACAAAACTTTAAAAAAGACGCAGACAGTCTTTACAATAATAGATAATCACCTCGCTGAGATATATGATCAATGAACAAGTTGTTCCATCGACATCATATTCCATGTAACAAGGGTTCTTGTCCCAGTTGTTTCTTAGCAACTAAAAATAACAACAATATACTGTTAGCTTGTTCCTAACAATCTTAAATCAAATCTTAAAGTGAGGACAGATTACGAACTCATGGCTCATGTTTTACAATTTAATTTACTTACCTCCACTCGGTTTTTGCAGTCTGGATAAGACTTGTCTTCGGGGATTTCACAGTCAACTGCATCTTCATCTGTTGAGCATTATATATAACTTGTATGTGACTTCCAGTCACAGGCTTACCATCCTCTGTTTTAGTGGTTTACTGTGCATCTGTAATGGCCGTATCGGTTTATCAAGCTAGCTGTACTAAAGGCGAAATTTAGGGCTCTTAAAACTGATGAAAATGAAATAAAAAACTATAAATATCATGGTATTTCGGGTGAGAAGAACCGTTATTTTGAAGATACCGCTTTCGCGAGTCTTAAATCGCCAAAATAAACACAGATAAACAAAGTCAAACAACGTGGTAGTGATTTTGAGAATTTTTAATTTCATTTTTATCAGTTTTAAGAGCCCTAAATTTCACCTTTAGTAAAGGCTAATTTGATAAACCGATACAGCACAGCACACCACACAAACACAAGATGGTAAACCTGTGTCACGCGGCGGCCATGTTGACTCCCAGGAGAATAAAATGCTTTGTTTTTGCCCGCCTAACCTCGTTTTCCAATTTTTTACTGCAAGACTTAGCGGCGTAAATCTTTTGTTTTTACACAAGATGGTGGGCGTGATAAAGGCTTATCGTGACGAAATATTCAAAAGGTTGTAAATTCTGTTGTTTAAAGATCTTTAAAATATTGAGTAACTAACAGCACCATAAAAAAATATGCTGCTCGAAATTTTTTTGTATTTGAATGGTCACACTGTTGGATTTCCATAAGAACGGTTCTGAACAAGACTGGAGCGGGATCTGAAACCAGAAATCAGAAACCCCTGGACAAGAAGGACGTCCAGAAGGTTGTCGGACACCTTATTGAGACTTATATGACGGAGTAACTGGTTTGCTTTCAGTTGAGGTAGGGGTAGCAGTTTATATAGTTAAATTTAGGACTAAACAACCCGAGAAGCTAGGTGGTACGGTAGGTTATGTAAGCCTAAGCTTAGCTGAGGTCACAGGTTCAAATCTGAGTGGGGATCTTAGATTTTCTTTTTTACACTTAAAAATTTATTGAAAATAAAATTCTAAGTGTCGACATTACGTTATATAAGTCTCAATAAGGTGTCTGACGTCCTTCTTGACGGTATGATTTGGGCACAACCCTGGACGAAGCTGCTGCCAAAATACTCAAAAAAATCCCATTTCAGCGTGTGTCACGTGATAAATTACTCCACGATCGCCGAAGACCGTCGGGACGAGGTTGGGGATCTCTTTGCCTGCTTTGAAATCACTACCTTTTTTGATATTGAGTTTTGTCAGGCTATCTATATTGAAGTGGCGATCAGAAGAGAATGCTATTGCGCAAATTATTTTTACTCACCTTCGATCTTTTCCGAATAACCCTTTTCTTGTAATTGTAAAAGTTCCTCTTTATCTCCTCTTGTGCCAAACTGTGCTAATTGCAGACCCTCAAAGTACTTCCTTCCCTGTTCTATATCCAAAATGAGGTGCGCTGTTACCAAGAACAAAACCCATAGCCCTGCTAAAACCAGCAGCGTGCAAATAACGCTCCGAACACTTCCAAAAGACATGCTATAAATATCCTGAAGGTAAAAAGAAAGTAAAACCAAGCGAACTAACTTAACACTACAGATAAATTATTATTCATTTCATCGATTCGCTTCTTACAGCATAGAATGACACACATTTCCATAATGAATGACATTTTTCCCAAAGTCATAAACGTTCCTAAGAAACGGTAATTCAACGAGGATTATACCCGTATTGACACAACAGTGCAACGTGGAGGATTACATTTGTTTCAATTGTTCCGCTTTCCTTTGTACCATACACGTGCAGGTTTCACTTAGTTTAGTCTGTTCAAGACGTTAATTAAGATTGTGGGGTCGGGAAGCAGCTTTCAACCGACGCGCGAACGAGTGGGAGAAACGTGGGAAGACTGTGGAGCACTCTCTCATTTACATTTACATTAATAAAGTCGGTAAAAATCTCACGACATCACACCGACTGACAAAATAAAATAAAACAATGAAACATATTTCCTAATTCATTAATTTAAAAATTTAAAACGAGTTTCTAAAATAATTTGACAGCCTTGATTTAAAAATATCTAAGGAGGATGAGTTTACAATCTCTACAGGGAGACAATTCCAGTCGACGATGGTTCTTGGAAATCAAATTATGACTTAATTTATACATGATCGTCAACCTAGCCGTTTTCCTTCTCAGTTCTAAAGTATCCCATCCAAGGTCATTGATCATGTCTGTAACACTTGCATGTCAGCTATAGTTCTGTGAACAAAATCGTGCTGCTTTGCGCTGTACCCTTTCTATCACAGCCGCATCTTTCTTGAGGTGAGGGTCCCACGCTGCACATGCATATTCCAGCTTGGGTTGCACTAAGGCTGAATATGCGATTTCTTTCACTGGTTTGGGACAATTCCAAAGGTTGCGTTGTATAATACCCAGGGTTTTATTGGCTTTAGCCATTACTAAAGAAATGTGGTCTGACCACTTAAGCCACTATCTGAACGCCTGAAACAAGCTACATTAAGTTCAGAACGACATATTAATAATAATAATACATTACTTAGTCTATAGAGCGGCTTTCAATTGAGTGTCGAAAGTAATTTAGTGATTGCTTTGGTTTTGCATTGCTACGCTTTGTGATTGGCTAAAATATCTCGCGCCACTTTCCCAGCCAATCAGAAGTAAAACCAAAACCAATCGTGACTTGCTCGCACGCGTTTTCCCGCGCTTGGCGCCGGCTGCATGTTTTGCTTCGGGTTCTGATTGGTTCATTGGATTGTCTGCGTCTGTTGTGATTGGCCAGAGTAATTACTTTGGTTTTGGTTTTACGACACTCAATTGAAAACTGCTCTATTGCATCTTAAGTACATTTGTCAATATACATATTTCCACCCTCAAAATCCCCCAAGATTATAGTTTTGTAACGAATAAAAACTCCAGTGATGATATACTATGCAGACACAGATGATTTTGACGTAGCCAAATACCGGTATTAACCTGCGGGTATACCGCTGTAACGCAGGAGTTGATGTCGCCACGAATACAATTTACTAAAATACAGGCCCGTAGCATGACTCACCTAACTGAGGGCTCAACAACTTTGAAAAATCCTCAGTTGCTTTTTGGCTCATTTTTGAAATCCCTTCTTTGGACTCAAGAAAAGGGTATATTACATGATATTAGCCTACACTGTTTTTTTGGCGGGCGAATGTACGTTGAATTTTAGAATTGTTCCGTGTTTGGTCGTCATTTTGGTTTTGCAAAACGTCGGAGGCTAACTTGGTCACGTCTTTTGTCTCGCGTCAGTCCGCGATTTAACTCAGCGCTCGTTCGCCCCCAAAATACGTCTGCTTTGCCGGCTAAGGGTACAGGAAAAAGAAAACCACAGACACAATGATTAAACTGTCAGTCAAATATCGGTGTTTTTTATTGAAAGTTTAAAGCAAAGAAAGTAAACTTTCACTGTACAAATTACGTTTTACCTGTAAAAATGGTACAAGTAAAAAACGAACAGCAGCGCGCCGGTAAAAGTCTCTTCCCTCCTGTCTCCTCCTCCCTGTCATAAGAACACTTCAAAGAGGATTCCAATCGTTGTCCGGTTGCCACATTTGACATTTAAGATGCCAATGTTCTAGTTGTTTAAGATCCATAATGCAGAGATGCCAACCACTGGAGATTGAAAATAGGGAGTTTTTTTCTGAGGGTGAATTCTGAGGGTGAATTTGTTTTTGGATGTTGGGAAAATTTGGGTTAAAATATTAGAGTATTGTAGAGAAAAGATCCAAAGTCGCTTTTATCCGGGAGACTCCCGGATACGGAACGAACCGGAGAGAGTTGGCATCTCTGAATTAATGTTCCTTCTATGGCTCAGGTAATTTGAACTGGGGAGAGGGGGGGAGGGGGAGGACAGGGAGGGGGGAGGGGGGAGGGGGGAGGGGGGAGGGGGGAAGGGAGGAAGGACTCCCATATAAAAATGACAGGGGTGATCATCAGACATTTTGAAACAAGCCCCTCAAAGGTACCAGTTTTGTGGGTGTGACTCGCACTAATTTTCACCCCTGAGAGGTACCAATTTTTTCTTAAAAGTAGCTTCTGTCAGTAAGTTTTTATGGCTTAATATCCTAATCGGTAAAAAATGACCACTATCAGAATTATTCTGATATTCAAACACCCATAATACCCCTGTCACTTTTATAAGGGAGTCCCCCCAAAGGAATTTGAGGTCAAATACAATGTAACAGACCTTAACCCTTTATCTTCCAAGAATGTCAAACAACAAAATTCAAGAAAAATCCCAAAATTAGTTTTGTAAAATATTGAGAAACAAATAGTACCATGCAAAATTACAGCTGAAGAGCTTTCATTTGAATGGTCACACCACAGGATTTCGTCCACAGACTCAAAAGTTAGAACTATGCTACATGTTTCCATAATTGACTCTGGGATTGAAAGGGTTAACTGCTTTACATTATGAACTGAAAAATGTGATGTAACCAGATGTAACAAACATAGTACTTTACATGAATATACTATGGCTGCCATGTCTGGAGAGACAATGGATTTTCATCAAGGTGGGGGTCATTGATTAATAGGACATCTTCAAGAGTGACTGCGAAGACCAATCATAGATTGACGTTCTGTAGTCTTTTGCAAATGTATAAGGTATAATTTATTTACCGTCAGGTACACGGGGAGTGGTTTCACAATCCCCCGAGCCAGAGGCTCATGATAAAAGTGACTGACTATAAAATACACTTACAAAGTCTAAAAATTCTTAAATCTAAATTAATCACTATTTTTGCAGGTAAAGGCAGGTGGTAAATATATGAATATAATGTATATGAATAATTTATTCACATGATAAACTTCCGTAATAGTTCTCTTGAAAATAGAACTTTTTATTTACAATGCACATGCAGTTGAACCCTTTAATACAGTCACCAAAGGGAACTGACTGAGTTTCTGGATAACAGAGGTGCTGGGGTGGGAAAGGGTGGAGGGGGAAGGGGGAAAGGGGGGAGGGGTGGGGGTGGGCTCCCATATAAAAAATGGTGAGAGTAATCGTTGGAACTTTAAAAAGGAAAACCTAAAATGTACCAGAATGTCGTTTTGTGGGTGTTTCCCATGCCCTTCAAAAATATTGGTCTGTCTGGTACAACTACAGAACTGTTATTAATATACCAGTTGAAGTGCATTATGGTGACCATAACAGATACCATGCAGCTCTTTACAACCTCTAATTTCATTGGACCTCGGTATCACGCAGCTCTATTGTTTTAAGGACTAGGGTCCATTGCTGTGTTGTTTGTTCTATTGTTTTCTAAGCAAATCAGAGAAGACCCAATATAAGAGCTGTGTACTGTCCCGACCATAAGGAGAGGTTCAACTGCGGAACAAAATACGACAATCTACAACTATAGCCCACTGCAGTATTTCTGTGCTAGCCTATTATTTCTCAGTGCCTTTAATGCTCTTGATAGTTCACTGTACGTAGCTGATTCCCCTTGCTGGTCCACCCAAACCATCAGCATCTGAAATGATTTCTCTCTCACCCTCGGGAATTGCACATTGTCATTCAGAATTTCGTCAATGCTGGCATTGGGTATTTTGAGTTTACGTCCAAGGGATTTCCAAAATGAGGCAATTTCCTTGGACAAGTCTTCAAGTTCATCTTCAGATGGTCTGTTCTTGGATTCAATTTTTGGCCTTTTAGCTGGGGGCTCATCTGTAAAAGAAAATAGAATCAAATGAATGCACCTGTATGATATCAACAACAAAAACAAATACTTGAAAGGCACAAATGGCTCAATTCAGTAGTTAGTGCATAGAAATACATGGCCTGGGGGACTCCTTGAATCTTTTTCTGTGGGGGTGGAGTTGTTTTAAAATATTAAAATATCCTTTATGAAGATGGACTGGGTTAAGTTGTTCAATGCACAATAAAGCTTATCCAGGATTAGTGTTATTGTTATGGTTTAAATTTATTTTTGGTTCGAAATTTTACAAACCACTGTCATTTTTATTTTCTCTTGTCTCCGATTCATTTCCATAATTAATCTGGAATAATAATTAAACTGGTTTAAAAATTTCAAACCAAAAACAAATTTAAACCACAACATTAACACTAAATCCAGCTGAATGACATTGAGGAGCTTTTTGAAACATTTTAAATGAAGAGATAAATGAAAACCTTTGCTCACTTTTAACCCAAGATTTGTTAATTGGCTGTTGAATAACTGCGCCCTGGTCCTAAAATCCACTTGTTTGGATTACTTTCCTTTTTCATTAAAGGTTACAGTACACCTTCGGGGGTGTCTCCAGTGTAACAGCTCTAGCGTCTCTTAAGATTATTCTTATTAAGATACCTAAACCCATATATCAAATTAAAGCTTATAGAGTTGGCTATCTATAAATATACCTTCCATTTTCAATTGAATGAATTGTCCAATTTTTTACGAATTCTAAATGGAAGCGTCTGAATCAGCTTTTGAAAGCTACAACTCAACATGATTATTATAATTTGCTCATTAACATTTGATTTGCTCTCAGGGTCTCTCAGGTTTCCAGACCCAAAGCGCTAAAAAAAATGGCTGCATTTTCCCATATTCAATTTCAGTGAAAGCTAACTAAAGAAAAAGAACATTTTCAAAAAATAGGGCAACATGAAACCTGAGTAGTCGCATGGGAATGGCTCTAAATGAAATTCTATATTGCCAGACACCTTTTTTATTATATGTTAACCTAGCTACTGTCCAAACTTGAGGAAAATAGAACAAATCCCCTTTGAGTTGTAGCTCTTTAAAGTGTCCCCTACAAGCCAAAAATTCACTTTGAGAAAACAGCGCTTAAAAATATATTCTGCATCATAAACAAACTTCCAGTCAAAATTTCATACCGTCATTTCTCCGTCAATTTTCACTTGTTTTCAATAATTTTTTTTGAATAAAAGATCATTCTGAAACCTTTATATTATTTTGACCTCCATAAACAAATTTTGAGAATCTGCAGGTACTCACTCACTCTATAACTTTAAGATTCTGCTTATTGTTATAAGAAAAAACAACATTATCAAGGGAATATCCAAATCAAAATACAAGGCACTACACTTGTTTTACTTCAGTAGGGCAATTCTTTAACAATGTCAACCGTTGTTGTTTAGGATTCCATTGACTCGTATGTCATTTACATGTAGCTTTCAAAATTTACTTTAAAATGTTGACATGGCACTTATAGGATTTCTTCATACCCTCGAATATTTCCTTATCTTGACTGTCAGAGACACCGCAAGCAGGTTGGGTATCTGAAAAGAAAATAACACTTGAATAAGATACATTTTATGACTTACAGAACCAATGTGCCACATATTTGGGTTGGAAGTGGCTGCAGAATGAAAACAAGGAAATAAATTCAATGTAAGTAATGATGTACGGGAGAAGAATTGGAAGGGAACTGAAAAACTTATCTGAGCTGGTCCACTGGTGGATGAACACTGCATAAAAGAAGGAATTTGGTCTGTTGTCTCTTATAACTTAGGTTTTCAATGTAATGCTTTTATGATTGTTAACATTTAGGTTAAACTTTATTCCTCCTTGCACTAACTTAAAATCTTCAAAGACTGTGTCCAATTACTCCTGTTAAAGACCATTTTGTAGAATGTTATACAAGTCTTCAGACCAGATTTCTCCAGATAATCTACCTTTTTGTACATAAGGCCTGTTTTTTTTTCTTGAAATTATATAAATTTACTTTGGAGGCATGTACAGACCATCACCAATGGAAATTTAAATCTTTGTTTTCTTTTTTAGTAAAAAACAAAGCTGCCTAACCCCAAAAAAGTCCTGAGATCGCAAATTTCAAATGCCAGAAAGGCCTTTGTACCTCCCTACTACATGTACTACCTGAGTACCCCCTCCGGGCAAGGAATTAAGTGAGGACAACTTGTAGAGTTTATGTCAATATTGAGGATTATAGGGTTAAACATTAAGCAATGAAATTAACATACATGTCCCATTGTTGAGATGGCTCAGGACCTCGCTGATGAGTGTGCCTTTGTTGTAGCCCAACTCTTCGCTGCCCTTGTGGTGAATAGCTACCAACTTCAGACCAACTGAAGTGAGCACAGGGGACCCAGATGACCCTGTTTCTGTATCTGCTTTGTAAAAGACAAAAGGTCTCTCGACATGTAATATCTTATCCTGGCTGTATTGTTTGGGTTGTCCCTTGGGATGTTGAAATATGAAGATCCCATCATCCTTCTTCAGGTCTGATGGTTCTGGCTTCATCACTATAATGGGTTGTATGTTGAGCTGCAAGTTTTCAACATCCTGTTTGTTGATGCCAACAAATGTGTAGTCTAGTTCCTGGTAATAAATTAACAGAAGGTTGTTTAAGATAGTAAAATGGTAGCTTGAAGCCATCCTACCCACCCCATCATCATCAACATTGTAACAATGGACCCACCCTGGCACGCATTTCTCAAAAACTCCCAAAGACTTTTCGGGCCCAAAAGCTATTTTTTAAATGAAGTTGCTAACAAAAGGCATTGAAGTTTTTAACCCACAAATCAGCTAAAGTTGTGTAGTAAACGTAAGATTTTATTGCTTAGCTTTCAAAATCAACAAAAACTGACTTCATGGCAAACATTCTGCATATAACACCGCTTTTCGGGACCTTTCCCACGCGCCTGCCTCGCCCCCAGTTTCGCGTGGCCATTATCCGCTCGCTAATGTCTTTTCGTTTCTCACTCGACGGACTAAGCTGGGAAAGAGAGACTGCTCGTAGTCTACAGTTTGAAATCTAGCTCTTCCTTTCAGTGAGGTATAAGCTTATCTTTCATTATATTTATATATAGTAACCGAGACTGATTAACGAACCGTCATATGCTATACTCACCTTGTGAGTTCGAAAGATAACTTCAGGTCTCAGTTTAATCTTCTGTCCTCCACTGGAGCCTTCATAACCGAATGTGGCGTAAGCATTTTCGGCCTCTGACCATGAACCCAACACGTGGTTGTTCGTGAAGACTCCAAAAACTTCACCCAAAAGTTCCAAACGTAGCACTGAATAGAAACCGCTGCCTCGCCTGAAAACCACAGCAACATATAATTCTTAAACAAGTCTTAAAACAGATCTTTTACAGCGTTTTAAGACCAGTTAATAAACACAAATAACCATGTACAATAAGCTTACTTCAGACGTTCTTTCTTTCTTTGGTCTTTGATAACAGTGATCACCGTCTCAATGTAACACACTGCCATGACCCGTTCGAAAAGCGTTTGGACGCTTTGTAGACCATCCCCATTACTTATTATTACTTCTTCTTGCTCCATAGTGGTAAAAAGATCGTTTTTAAGCACAAATCGAACCCAAACAAGCGCCAAAACCAGCCAAAAGAGGCAAAATTTTGTTTACCTCGTCACGCCATTTTCATGTAAATCTCCCGCGCCAGCTGTCTATTCCCAGTCCTTTGCCGATAATTTTTTGGAGTTGGGACTGGCTCAATTTTTGCCGCATACCGAACAAGAGAGACTTCTTGCCTTTACTTCAGTGGAAAAGAAAGCTTGTGGAGTACGTTGATCCCGGGTGGTACGAACCCCATATATCACACATATCTTATACTATATTATACTATACATATCTTTTAAAAGTTTAACTTGGGTAATACGAAACCAGTACTAGTGTATGGTATCCAGGGTCGGGTCCATTTGGCGGATTCACGGCAACTCCACAGTATTAAGGCAGAAGGGTGGGAGGTCGAAAAAAGGGGGAGGGGGAGAGAGAGACTTAAAAATTTTTTTTTAACGAGATAAGGGAGGCGGGATCCGCCACCGTTAAACCTCATGCATCTAAGCTGGGGCTCTGTTCAGTTACAAGTTGTCCATAAAGACTTTTGTTCTTGGGCCATCGTAACTTGATGAGAAATAGAACACAAACCGCGGTGATAAACATATTGAACTTATTCATTTTTGATAAAACTTGACGTTTCGTATGCTACTACATACATTTTCAAAAGTGACCGTTAGTGTTAAAAACTATACTTATACAGTAGTAAAAAGGGATTGGGACTACTGTATAAGTATAGTTTTTAACACTAACGGTCACTTTTGAAAATGTATGTAGTAGCATACGAAACGTCAAGTTTTATCAAAAATGAATAAGTACAAGTTGTCCATAGTTATTTTTGCGCAACAACTTACCGAAGTTAAAAAAAAGATGGCGAAAAAGATAAGTGATAAGTGGCAAAGATAGTGAAAATATAATCCTGAATTAACGTTACCTGGTTTTCGATAACTTTTCTGGCCCGGAACTATATTTTACTGAAACTGAATCAGAATCTAGCCGGCCCGACTTATTTCGTCAACTTAGAATTTTATTGCATAGCTTACAAAACCAACAAAATTTGAATCTTTAATAAAACAAAAATGCGTACACAAAACAGTTTTCCGGGCCCGAAAAGCTATCGGGACTTTAGAAAAACGGGTCCTGACCCGAGGACTCACAAGTCACAACCGGCTGGGCATGCACGACGATGTCGTGTTGCTTAGCAACCCGGCTCACAATAGAGCGTTTTCACATAACGTCATAAAAATGTCATGATGAATCATAATATCGATGCATCATATCGATGCATCATGACATCGATGCATCATCAGAATGATGCATCATCGTATCGATGCATCATCACATCCTATCATCAACACATCGATGCATCATCACATCCTATCGATACATCATCAGATTCATGCATCGCCACATAGATGCATCATTACATCCTCAAGTGAATTAAGGCCTGGGTCAAAATTGGTTTTGATCTTTTAGTTTATTTTCCAAAACTCGCCCTTTGAGACGTAATGAAGGAACAAATGATGGTTAAATAATATAAAGTATAGAAACTAGAACAAGGAATTTCAAAGTGCCTGGTCACGTGGCTGACCACGCCCTTTATCTCGAAAAAACACAAATAAAGATTCCCACCACTAGCTGCATTCCCAGATTTAGTTTTTCTTTATAAAAACATTCAGCATTGGCAGAAATTAGGAAACCCGGCTGGAATGATTCGGATCGTTGCACTGGTCAAGTGTTATTTCCTGTTTTTTACTAGTGCCAGTCCTACTCCAACTAGAAAACGGTTCAAAAGAAACCGTTAAATGGTTTTCTCTCATTCCACCCACTGTTCCAAGAACAATACTGATAGCCATAGTTAGGACGTTACTGGTGGGAATTTTGAGTCAACGGATTTCTTACAAAATTGGGCGTGACTGATCACGTGATGAAAAAATCCACAATATTACCCAGGCCGTAATTCATTTGAGTCGATGCCGGCATCATCGCATCAATACATGATCACATTACATCTTATCATCACATCGATGCATCCTCACGTTGCTTTGAAAACGTGAATGATAAAATCGTGAATTTTGATTAGTTGAATAAGATGACAATTCGCGCGGATTTCAATCGTGGGAGCGGGCACACTTACTGGTCTTCGCAAAGTTTTAAGTGGAAAATTCAGCGCTTCTTTTTGCAAAATGTTGCCTCAGAATTATATTCAGAATTCCAAAAACAGAACCCTCATTGCGCTGTTCTCAGTTTTTTATACAGTTAATTAAAAAAATTTCAATATGATAAAATCATCACAGGAAGCCACCGAACCAACACTTCATCAGTATATTCTATTAAGTGCAAGTTAATTGCAGCCTGTGTACATGGATGGAAAACATAACACAAGTAAAACAAGTAAACATATCTAGGAAATGAAAAATAGATTTTAGAGAAGACAAAATCCAGCCTGTATAATTAAATTGAAAGGCACTGGACTTTACTACGACTTTCCTAAAAGACAGAGATGATTTTTGGTTTTACTGATTTCCTTCACGCTAGTGCGCGAAGCATGCAGATGAACAAACTTTTCATAAATACAAGTCTTAATTTAAATCTAATATCCATGGCCATGACAATAGAAAAATTCAACAAACTTCACCCCCTGGGAAAACTTAAGTACCGACTCGTCTCTCGTGTTAATTTATTCAATTGAGTAGAGAAGTCCATTTGTGTATGTACAGTTGCTATTTTTAAGCAGTAGAATTTTGTTTTAGGTGAATATACACAAATATACACCAAACCACTGATTTGGCGACCAAAGTAGAAAGCGAACGAAGACGATAAAATGAACAACAGCAGTGATTCAAGAAAAGGTAGGCTTAGAAAATAATTTAGTTGAAGAGGTGGAGTCGACTTTGAGTCATATTCTGAATTAGCTTACATAAATAATATTTTTAACCGTTAATCTTTTTAGACCAGTTAACTACTATGGAAATTTAGTTTTGGTGGAATAAAAAGGAAATAGAGAGCCGGCAAACGTCGCGCTCGTCAACTCTCACTTACCGTGTGATTGCTCCCAAGATTGAAGTCATGCTCGGAATTTTTTTATTAATTTAAACAAGTTTGTCCTTGAAATTTCTTCCATATTATCAAAAAATACATTTTCACAGAACAAGCTAGAACGAGGCCAGAATAAAATTACCAATATTGAAAGCACGCATGCTATACACTCTCTCGTATTTCAATATACTTCGTATATTTAGAAGCGGAACGTCTTTTTTTTATATTGTGTTCGTCCTTAATTATTAAAGGGTAGGACGCATACAAAATTTAAATGGAAACTTGACAGATGGGAAAATATTCATTTCCTTAATTCTATGTACATATCGAAACTGATTTCTCGTTCTTTCAACATCACAAAAACCGCTATACAGTTCTTATTTTTTGTTTTGTTCTTGCCGTACGATTATTTGCAACGTACCTTAAGACCTTTAGATCAAGATGAAAGTTAAAATATGTCTTATGTTGTTTTTTTTACTCCTGTTTCAACAGAACTGATAACACACTTTTCTCTGACCACCAAAGCGTCCTTCACCCTCCTAACAACTTTCACGTTTATTGTGTCATGTGTCGGTAATTCGCTGGTGATCCATGTTATCAGGAAAAATCAGCTCTTGAAATCCACCACATATCTACTAATACTCAACATGGCCTGTGGCGACTTAGTAACGACGATTATCACGTGTCCTGAACTAATCAAGTATTTGTTTCTTGGATTAGCTTGGTTGCCTGGGAAGTTTGGAAGTGTGTTGTGTAAATTGAATCTTTACCTCGTTCTTGTATCTCTTCTCGGCTGCATTTTTAGTCTAGTTGGGATAACAGTAGACCGCTTCCTGGCTGTCGGCCGACCGCTAAAACACAAGCCTTGGTCGAAATGGACAAAGTTTGTTATTCCCACGATATGGATCACGGCTGCTATACTTCCACTACCCAGTTGGAAAGAAACTGGTAAAATTCACATGCTGAATTCAGCGAACACGGCGCTCTGCCTTGACGGACAAGCACCACTAAGCATGATGGTCACCCTCGGTGTTTGTTTTCTTCTCCCTTTCACAGTGATGTTAGTTCTTTACCCAATCATCTGCTATCGCCTTTGGACAAGACAGGTCCCAGGGGAAATGAACGTTCGGCAACAGCAAATGGCAAATTTATTGGCGCGAAAAGTCACGAAGATGATGGTTTCAGTGGTGCTTTCTTTCTTCCTCTGCTGGTCGCCGCAGCTCTTTTTTATCGTGCTGCATCCTTTAGCGGCAGAACTGGCTGCGACAATGCCTTATTGGTTGATCCCTTTTATCTTATGGCTTCAAGGGCTCAACTGCGCCATGAATCCTGTTCTATATGCCATCTTTAATGAATCGTTCAGAAAGGGTTTCAAAGAAATTTTCTTTTGTAGTATTTCACGAAATCACAATGTGGACATTGAACAATGCGTCAATAATCAATGCAATCGTAATCCAGCTCAAGATATAGCACTTGTAAGGTTTCACAATAATTTGGGTCTGGAAAAATAATTTCCATTTTCCACATTCGCATGTACTTCATATTAAGCGGTCCTTATCAACGCCACGGGACGTATAAGGCCTCGAACAAGCCCGAGGGGCGTCCCATATAAAAATGAAGGGGTGCTCGTCTTACCTTGAAGGCGGCAAATTTGTAGATTGGCACCGCTTAGGGTGCTAAAATCAATCTAAAATGACCACTGTTAGAATTATAAATATGTTGCCAGCAACGTTTATCACAGACGATGAGTATGGGTAAATCCGTCAGCCCGGCCACCATGAATAAACATGAGAGTGCGCTTTGAGCCACGCCCATCATAGGAGATTCTGGTACCATTCAGGGTGTCTTTTCTCTTCTTTCAGGTGTATAAATGGATATCGGCGACATTGCGATAAACTAGCATCACATCCAGGGAGGAGGAGTCGCATTGAACTACAGAACATGACCGGGTTAAGTTCCGCCTGGCCGTGTGGGTTGTGCCCAAATCATACCGTCCACAAGGACGTCGGACACCTTATTGAGACTTATATAACGTAATGTCGACATTTAGAATTTTATTTTCAATAAATTTTTAAGTGTAAAAAAGAAAATCTAAAATCCTTATTCAGGATTGAACCTGTGACCTCAGCTAGGCTTAGGCTTACATAGCCTATTGTACCGCTGTTCCACCTAGCTTCTCGGGTTGCTTAGTCCTAAATTTAGCTGTATAAACTGCTATCCCTAACCTTAACTGAAAACTAACCAGTTACTCCGTTATACAGTATAAGTCTCAATAAGGTGTTCGACGTCCTTTTGAGCTTGACCTGTGCAACCTGTGACTCGTGTGCTCCCTTCCTTACCTTACATTGTATTTACATGCTATGGATCGTCAATTCGTTACGCTTCGATTAGAAGCCTTTATAATAAAAGAGTTTATCTATTTGTGACTCGCTTAAGGTGGTCTTATCCATCCGAACGTTTTCCAGCTGATTTTAAAGTGGAACCTCTACTTTTGGAACACGCGGACACCTCCTTTTGGGGACAGAAACGTTTGTCTCGGCAAAACTCTCATATAATCTTTGTATTTATTACCTCTATTAAAGGGATACCTCTATTTAGGGGAGGTAGACACCCTTTTTAGCGTTCTGAATGCTATTTCAACCTCCATTAAGAGATAGGTACCTCGCGCTCCTCTCATTAATTGAGAGAAGACTGAGGACGAGTCAGTGCAATGTATACAGGTAATGAAGTAATCAGACCTCATTTCTAATTTTGTTATTATATACGTCATTACCTTCATTACTTTCCTCATGTATTGCGACATTCTTCATATATTAGTCAGGCTTTACCCTTACATAATGTTATTAGTAACGTCTTGTACCCGCAAAAAAAAGCTGGTTTGGTAAGCCAAATGTTATGTTAACTGAATAAAAATATACGTTTTTGTATCAGATACACTCCTGTTTTTTAATACGAATCTTGAGGCTGGGATTGACCAAAAATATAAGAACGCGTTAAAAACATACCCAGGCTCAGATTTTGCTAAGAATGTCTTTAATTTAGCTAACTGAGAATAACTGAAATAGAGTGTAATAATTTGGTCAGAGAAAATTTACATTCTAATTGAAAACAAAATGTTTTAAGTTGTGCAACGTTGGGGGTCGTTTCCGTTTTAAAATTGCACTGAAATTTGTATAACAATCAGAAAATTGGTAGAACTTAGAGTGGACTACACTACCAGTTTGACAGAGGGACCATTCACGGAAGGGTCAATTTATAATTTTCTGTTTGAATTCTGTCGTCCATGTTGGCTTTAGTTGGTGTCAGTCAAAAACGGAAACGGAGGAGTGACCGGAGGTGTAACGGACGTGATCGTATGATGCTCGGCTGAAAATCACCTGACTGCTGTGTCATGATTAGTTTGGCTCTGTTGAACACTAGTTTAAATAATACGTCATTTATGTTAGCTTTACAGGATGAGCATTTATGCAGGAATGTGATGTCGACCATGTCGATATAGAGTTTTATTTGGATGAAAGCACCAATTCAGCGTGTTTTGTGAAAATGAAACATGTAAAAAGTTTGTAAAATAAAACAAGAGTAAAACTTAACGAAACTGATTTTATTATTCAGATTAAGGGGTTGGTTTCCATAGAAACTACATGCGGTGCTTGCCTCGATGGGAAAGAATTACGAACATTTGATTTTATCAATTTAATAAGGTAAATTGGCCACCGTACTGGAACTATTATATTATTATTATTATTATTATTATTATTATTATTATTATTATTATTACTACTATTATTATTATTATAGCTCGATTCGTCAGTTCAAACATCAGTTCCGCTCGCATTCTGCAATCTGTCTGATTACCCGAGCGATCCAGATTTTTTCATCTGGACTGATTGTTTCATCCGGCTGCACACGCAAGTTAACACATGGTGTTCTCTATGTTAAAAAACTACATTTTTTAATTTTAAACTTTGCTTCGTTGCTTCTAGACTGCGAGCAGTCACCTAGATTTCTTTCGGCTGTCAGGTGCGGGATTGCAGAAAATTGGAATATCTAATTCGCACCTCAATGAATAAGAATAGAGCTCATTGTCTCAATGCCTCGTTCTAAACTGAATAATTGAAAAGAATAGAACCACGATCTCGGACTGGCGCCCCAGTTGGCCGCTCGCCGCTCGTACGGATCGAGTTCGCTCGACTAACTCTCTAAAAGTAAAATACAGGAGACTGTTTGAAGTCTACGTTAGCTCAAGCAACTCTTACACATTTCTCGTGTGACTCAGAAATATTGTTCTTCAGCCTCTTCTTTTCTTTTCTCCATGTTCGTCTCTGTCCCGATATGCGAACCAAGAATAAATATCTCTCAATATGCATTGTATCTACAGAAGAATATCCCCCACGCTTAGTCAATAGCATCTTCATATTGAAGGTTGAAACACAAAACATGTTTTTACCGCTTTTTGTATTGTCCTTTTTCTTTTATTAAAGCAGAACATCATCACGGCTTTTAAAAGCATAAAAGTTACTGTAAACATTTTTTAGGTTTCCATTTTACAGAGATTATTTGACATCGTATTTTAATATATGGTATATATACACCTTATTCGATGATTTATAACAGATTTCGCATAATGCATGTTAGCTCGCTTTTCGAAGCAGTAATTCACACGTCAGGGCTATTCGCCGGTTGTACGAAATTCCCGCCAAGGTGTAAACTTTTGTCATTTCCGGTAAATATTGCAACTTTTGAAAGCTTTTTCTAAGCTTTCCAAACAAAAAAAACGCATTTTGAGAAATAAGGTGAATTTTGCTTAATGCAAAAAATTCGAAATCTTTGGCTGGGCGGGTACAAAAATAGAAAGAAAAGCCGAGACAAACAATTCATTTTCTCGCTTAATTTGTTGACAATATTTTTTAAAAATTCACTAGCTAGCAATGATGTCAAAGAATCTTTCAGCTGTCTTAGATTAGAAAATGATGAACAAAAAATTTTAAAAATCCTGATATAAAGTAAACGTCCATTTGTTATGTAAATATTAGTCATCGGTTATTTTGTTTTATTATTTTTTTTCAAGTTATCGTCGGCAGGATAATTATTTTTTTTAGAGACAGGTCGCAATACAGTTTTTGCCGGGATCTTCTCCGTCTTTTCAGTCTTTTTTGTTGATCTTAGCTGACTTTTATTTCTCTAATGAGGCAACACGTTACAGTAAATAGGATAGAAGAAAATTTGCGGGATAGCTGTTTTAGACAGAGGGCGGCCGCGTTCGTGCGTCAAAACTTAATCTTAATCGTGTTGAATATCTTCTTAATGTTATACAGCAAAAAAATGCAAAACTCCAAAATTAACGTCGAAACGCTTACAAGCTAAAAATATATAAATTGCCATATGTGTCATATTCATTGCCTGCCAGACCAAGATCGTATTTCATTTTATTTTCGCAAGCCGTTTCTGTTTAACTGAATCATTCCTGTAATTGCAATGTTTCCGGATGATGAGAAGAAGGATGAAGTAGTCTATAGCTAAAAGCTAAAAGACAACAGAAAAAAACTACATTAATGCCAGACAGCTGCAAACTTATTTAACCATCAAGAAAAAAAAAATACAGTCAATAGCGAGAAAGAAAAAAAAATTCCAAGTCTTAATTTTGTCCTACCGGCTAAGGCCTGTCAATAATAAAGACTATGTTTGTTATAATGAAGCTCAGAATTTTGAAAACCATGTCAAAGGCATGTGTATATGAAAAAAGTAAAACAGGTATTGTTTAGAAGCTCTATGTACTAATACAGTGTCAAAAATAGCAATATTTCGGGATACACAATTAATGACGTAATTATTCTGACATCAGACCATAGCGACCGCTCGTAATATTGACGTGGTCACCATCACAAACATTCACCTGTCAAAAATTTACAACTGAATACCACACGAATTTATTTCTTCATTTCTAAGTTTCAATTTAGAAACAACTTAAGCTTAAATATTGATCGATTTTTTGCTGTACAACGTTTCAACTGTGTCGCGTTTATGCTTGATCGCACAGGTGCAATAAACCCACGCCATTTTGAATTCTAATTTTAATAGCTTGCGTCAGTTATGCATAAAGACGAGTGATAGAGCGTCGCCTTTAATTTCGTTTCACTAATGATAGCATGAAGTCGGTTTTGTGACACAGTTTTTGCTGGCTTATGTCGTTTCAGCTATGGCTAATCGTTTTCGACAATTTCGTTTGCTGCTATGGAAAAACTTCATCTTGCAGGTTAGTAAGTGTAAACTTACTGCTTTTTCAAGCTTCATACAAGGCGAAAACATTTCCTGTTGTGGTGCAATTTTGTGTTGACATGATTTTTTTTAACTTATTTTTTAAAGATCCGCCGTCCCATTGGAACTGTCTTTGAACTTTTAATACCTGTGCTTCTTATCTCAGTATTGATTCTACCAAAGTAAGCGATTTAAGGACATCGTTCATTAAGCTTACGTAACACATTTAGTGCAATTAGAATTCATATTAAACGGACAGCATTCAGTCATTCTGTTTGTATAAAAACAGAGCTATATATAAGTTTATTTAGCGAATGATAAAGCAAAACTGACAATTGTACGAGGGAGGTGGAACAGTGCACGGATTCCAGATGCTTAATTCTATGCGCTCTCTTGAAGCTAATATCAACGCGGTTTTCTGCAGTCCTTGTTGAATTCTGTTATGTAAACGATCCAGCAATATCAAAATACATTCATACTTGCACTGCTACACGTATCTCGTTGAGTTTACCTTAACGACAGTTTCACTGACTAAGCTTTGTATTGAAGTCTTCAATGAATGAAAACTAAACGAGATCTCGCGTTTTATTTGAAGTCCCCGAAAGTCCACAATAGACAAGCGGCTGTTAGTTGCGTCTCTCAAAGCTCGATCCGGAGACATTTCGGACACGGAAGCTATTTTTTTAAACTCAGTTTCTATCAAGAAGCGCTGTCGGTGTTTAGCCCGCAAACCTGATCGACGTGTTTCGTCAACCATAAATATTATTTTTAAGCCTTCAAAATCAACATAAACTGAATTCTTGTCATGAACATGGTGCACAAAAAGATTTTCGGGACCTTTGGGAAATGCACCGGAACTGTGTGCTGTATACATTTGCTGACCGGCAAAGGACAGCATTGCCATTTATTTAAGCAAGGGTGCATTTGCTGGTCGGCAATGGACGGTATTGCTGATTATTTAAGCAAGGGTCATCACAACATACATAACATTTAACAATTCATCGATTTGGACACCTGTACACATCCATTGTGTGTTTCAGACCGAACTTCAGGAATACTGGAACTTTGGACTCATTTTTTAGTTGGATTTTATCTTGGGATTTCAGCACTTTGTTGGATAGAGGGCTTCTCTAAAAGAATAAACAGTTTTCTGTGGCCTCAAACGGCACTAAAAACAACAACTGAATAATGTCTAGAACTTGGAATATTTTATTCAGAAAACCTGCATTTTATTTAGCCTTAATGAGCTAATATTTTGATATATTGAACTCTATATTCTCTTTTTGCAAATATTTAATTACTTACAACTTGTGAAATATGTACAAGATATGATTACAGGAATGGACAAAAAACATCCCGTGTAAGCCATTTGCTTCCAGAAAAATAACATGATAATAACCTCGTAACTTACACGTAAAAACTGGAAAATGACAGCTGAGGAAAACAAAGAAAACAACAAAACACAGCTTGCACATTTATATACTGTTACTTGTTGTTTTCATCAATAAAACTGAAATATTATTTGGCAAAGTGTATTTTCTAGTTTTCGAGTTATCATATATATGTAAGCATATATCAGACACCTCCCATCTATCATGTACATGCAAATCTATATTATTCAACATTCTAATTTTTGTTTGTTTGAATTTTATAGGAAATTCATTGAGACAGAGGACTTCTGCTTTAGTACGTATGACCTAAATTTAAAATTAAATTCTAAATTGCCAGAAAATGCTTGAAATAGAAGACTGCTCATGAAAAATAGCCCGCTGCAGTTGGGGGAGCCATGAAAACTTTGCATGCAAATAAAAAGACATTTGAGAGTGTGAAAAAAAAATTGCCAGTGTCCTTGCCTTTATTTTTCCTTTCATCACATTTTGTTTCCTTCTTGCCACTCACCACTAACTAAATGTTTGTAACAACTGGTGATAAAAAAGATGTCCATTTTACAATAATGGTTGAAAATAAACAGCCAAATCAAGAAATGAACTGACAGGTGCAAAAACACAAAATTATTTGGGGTGGTGTTTTTTTATTTCTAATCCTAATTTATCACAAACAATTTCTATTTCATTTCTCTGTTTCTAGGTTTAAAAATAATATTTTTAGGATTTAAATTAGGACTTCAATTATTTGGAATTTGTACTTTTATCACAGTGTTTTTACCCTATTTTAAATTATATTCAACCTAAACCTGTAGTTTAGTTTTTGCATTTTAACAATATTAAAATTTAGGTCTTAGTTGGTGAAGAGCTACCTTCTGTTGTTAATAGTGCAATTAATAAACCTTTATTGTTATTATTATTATTATAAATTATTATTATTATTATTATTATTATTATTATTATCATTTTTCAAGATTTGGAGTATAATTTTGTGACAAAATTAAATGTTAAAATGTTCTTAAAATCCACGAGAAAACTACATGTATAAAAATCAACATTCATTATTTTGAATAATTGTGATTTTTCCTAGCTATTTAATATTCATATTACCTTTGGGAACTATACCTGTAGGACTATCACATATATTTTACTGTTGTTTCACCATCGATATATTCTTAATTTTCACGCTACCTTTTAGACTTGATAATGACATGAAGCAGTGTCGAAATGTTGTTTTTATAGTTTTCATAAGGATTTAAAGAACATTTTTTATGTTCAATTTTGTCAAAATTATTATTATATAAATTATTTCAAAATTTATATGTTATAATGTACATGTATGATATTTCTTCAATTTACAAATATTAGTATGATTTCACATAACAAAAAATTTGATGCTACTGTGAACATGAATATGCAATTGCCGAAAGTGACATATACTTGACTAATCCATGCAATCATGGACTTTATCCTAAAACCTATCACACTGACAGTCACATATGGGGTGCCATTTGAAAATTTATTATTTAGGCTGTATTTAACTATTTTTTATGTTATTTCACAAATCATACATAAAGTCGTCTCTTTATTTATAAATCACCAATTATGGGGTGCGATTTGTAAATTTATTACTTAGGCTGTATTTTACTATTTTTTATGTTATTTCACAAATCATACCTCAACTTGCCTTGTAATTTATAAATTGCCAATTATGGGGTGCCATTTGTAAATTTATTATTTAGGCTGTATTTAACTTTTATATATCGCACATTTGCGATTTATATGATTATTGTAATAACATAAAAAAAATAGTAAAATATGTTCTAATAAATTTACAAATGGCGCCCCATAGTCACAGGGACGAGCGAAACTGATGTGAAATGTCACTATTTTTGTGCCTGAAAATGCACCTTTTACAGTATGTTTTCTATATGGCCCAAAGTTATGGCTGAGATCAAAGATTCACAAGCTCCTGACCATGGCATGAAAACACTATTATCAGTTGGGACATGTACATTGTCCCTTTAAGGTCATTCCTTAGTATTGCATTATCTACAATAGCCGGAGGCAATTATAATTTTTTTCCCAGATATATAATTACCGTATTTATTGGATTAAGCGCCCAACCTCGAATAAGCGCCCACCTCGAATAAGCGCCCACCCGGTAGGTAGGAAAAGTTAATAAGCGCCCAGCCTCGAATAAGCGCCCACCCCACCCTTCTAGGAGGCAGCACCAGAGAGTTCGCTAATTGACCTTAGTGACAATGAGATTGAAATTGACTCAGTACTTCCTTGAAGACCAAGTTTTCAGAAGAATTTTAAAGAAACTTTCAATGAACAGTTAAAATTCTGCTTTGGTTTTGTTATTATTTTATTGTTTTGTTGCAAAATAAATTTACTTCTTGCTGAAAATGGTGAAAATTTAATAAGCGCCCAGCCTCGATTAAGCGCCCACCTCGAATAAGCGCCCACTCTCAAGGTCCAAAAATTTAATAAGCGCCCAGGGCGCTTAATCGAATAAATACGGTAAGATTCCCCACAGAAGCTACCTCTCTACAATGACCACTTTTACTTGTCGCTACCAATCCATTTACTGAGATCCTCTTACTGTAGCCTCCTCTTAACAGACACCTCTCTACAATGACCAAAACATTCTGTCCAAGGGTGGCTATCTTAAATTGGTTGGACTGTATTCTTGGTTTGCACTTTATGTCATATCAAAATCCAGAAGCATTAAAAAAACAGATTTCAATTCCAAAATATTTATAGAATTGTAGAGAGTTTAAACTACACATCTGGGCCAAATTTTGAAACACAAGAGCATTTCGTTCAATAGTTCAATGCCATAAACGAGTATTATGGCACCAACATGGCAGCCAACCTCAAAGTATTGATTCACCAAAAAATCTCATCACAAAAGATTGGATTCAATTTAAGTTCCATTAAATCGGCTTATTAGCATATATAATGTAAAAATAACTTTCACCTTGTTCAATTTTGTTCATTTTCACGGCTTATCTAAAATGGCCTGACGAATTGCGTGACACACTTAAAACCTTTACAAATCGGAAACAAAGCATCGTTAAAACTTGAAACTTTCTGTGAAAGATTGTAACACTGGAATCGACATACCATGTTAGAAACAGCTTTGTAGGGTGCATACTTTAGATTTTTAAATTTTATGACGACATGCGCAAACCAAGAATTGCTTGCTGGAAGGGTTAATGTGTTGATTCGCTAAAAAGTTGTTTTGCTGCATCTTGAAGTTGATTCACTACATAACCTGTAGTTGTTTGACTATATCTAAATAAGTGGCCCTGTATTCTGTAGTTTAGCCGCCTGGTAATTTACCTTCAACCTTCGAAACCACTGAGCTATTTCCTTGTGACATTTTTGTTTTCAGCAAAATCGGAGTTCTGCCGATTATTTGTTGAGTTCTCTTCTGCTTCCTCGTTTTCATAATCTTGATTGCGACACAGGATAATTACGTAGAAGTCCTTTTAACTGTAAAACCAAGGTCCATGAGGTGATCGGGCTCTTTTTGTAAAGAAAAAACCCGACAACCGAATCATCACAAAATCTAACTTTGTCCGCCATCTTGTTTAGCAAAAGAAGCTGAGTCGCCTGGCCTTTTATATATCACATGATGTTTATTCGTTTTTGTGATTGGTCATTTGGGTTGATGGCGGAAGGTTTGTTTACTTCCATGATGAAACATTTGATTCTGAAGTGCTTTAGGAAAAAGCCCGGTTCAAACGTTGCATTATTTCTACCGAACTGAAGTTGGCACGGTAGAAGTTCATAGTTTGAACTTCCTGCTAACAGAGTCTCCTTTTCCGTTGCTCAAACAACGTAAAAGGAGACTCTGCTATCAGCTAGGGAAAGTTTGAACCGGGAATCAGCTAAAGTTGGCTAGCCATATGTATAAAGGAAGTCCTTGGAAATACCTGCAACACCCTACAGCTAACCGGCTCGGTGGTAAATATTTGAAAATCGATTTGATATTATAAGAAACTGTCACTGCAGTCGAGCTTGTATGTCCAAAAATGATCATGTCTATTAATGGTTTTGCCTACTTTTTATTTAATTTTATTTTAAAAATTAAGCTGGTGAGGTCTGCACTCTTAAAGAGTATTTGCTCAAGATAGAGTAGTTTCCAATTGAGAGTCCTATAAACACCAATACCAAAGCAATGTTATTACTCTGGCCAATCACAACAGTTGCTGACAATCCAATGAACCAATCAGAACTCGAAGCAAATCACCTGTAGTCACCGCCAACCTTGGAAAAATGGGTGCTAAAGAAAGTCACGATTGCTTTTGGTTTTACTTCTGATTGGTTGAGAAAGTGGCACAAGATTCTTTAGCAAATCTTAAAGCTTATAAGCACTGCAAAACCAAAGTAATTGGAAAATTACTTTTGACACAGTTGGAAACCTCTGTAAATTGTAATGCTAATCGCGTTCGAAGAACCCAATCCTAATTTCATGTTGGTTGTCCTGTGGTTTATGTGCAGTAAAATTTGAGATTTTTCCAAATGGCCGCCCCTATTGTTTTTTTCAGGGGCTCAATTCCGCTGGAAATTCCTTCGAACGCGTCTCCATAATTTGTTCACTGCTAGTTAATAAATAACAATACTCTGTTTGAACATACAATATCAAAGGTGACTATTTTTAACTTTGAGTTTATGTTAATTTAATTATCTGGTTAATTATAAGGATTTATATGTGTTCTAATTTTTTTCAGGCACTTTTGAACCTATGTCATCTAGAGACATTCGCAAGAATTTGAATGAAAGTTTGCTGAAAGATGCAAAAGAGGACTTGATGAAAAATCTTGGGACAGGTGGAAAGAATCTAAATATATCAGAACTCAGTAAACAGGCTAGGAAATCAATTGAGAACAAGACATTTCTTGCCTATTATCCTTCATCACCTTTAGGTATGAACTTGCATTTATGTGACAAGTATGTATTTTTAATAATTCTTTTTGAAAAGTGGGAGTGATATCTATCTATCTGTCTGTCTGTCTGTCTGTCTGTCTGTTGGAATTGCTACAAAGGTTCGTTTTCTTATAGGGGAGCACAAAATTTATAAATGTGAAACTCTCACCCTCAGAAATTCAAATCATCTAAATAGAAAAGCATTTTTAAAAAGAACCTATTGGTGGCTGTCAAACCGTCACTTAATCCATAACTTAATTGCTGTCATTGTTAATATTACTTTTAAGTATTCCATTATAAAATAATACATTTTTATTTTTATTCTTCTTTAGTCTTGTACTTATATTGGCTCTCATGTGAGGAAGTTTTTTAATTATGTAACCACCAACTATTCAATCTATCTCAAATCCATCTATCTAAGAGACGGTGGTCATATGTACTCAAGATGGGCTTGCATGGTTGTTGTACTTTGGTCATTTTCAAACAAAGTTTTGAGTCCCCGGTCATCTTTACTGTTGTTGCCGGACATAAATAATGGGTTGTAGTCTACATGTATATAAGCAGCCCTGATGAATATTAGTTTGCAATAAATAAATATTCTTATGCATTGGTTAATTTTTATAGCTTTGAAAGGGTACAATAATTCAAAATTAGAGGAAGAAATGCAAATCTTATAGCAGCTATCATAATTTTTACTCTGTCAATTTACTGCGCCTTTCAATAACATGTGGAATTTGAAATTAAAATCTCCACCAACGGTTGCGTTATTTCCTGCCGTCAATCATAATTAATACGAAAGCCAACGGACCATGTAAAACAGAAACAAACAAAATGGATCGAAATCTACCAATCATAATGCACGGACGTGACCTTTGTGAAGCTCTGTTTCCTGAGAGGTAAGTTAAGACGATTGACGGCAGTGTAAAACGCAACCGTTGGTGGAAATGTGAATTTCAAATTCCACTTGTTATTGAAAGGCGCGGTAATCATATTCTATTATCCTTGATGCAGTTTAGCAATCCACACTTTTTGTGTGTTATATTTTATTTTCTAACTCTCTATGATCATGTGCATAAAATTGAGGTAGTCTGACTGGAAATTATAGTTTCATGTTTGTACTAATGCGATGTAGTCTTCTCAATGATGTTTTGATCAACTGTTCCTTATTTGTATTCGGGCATAACAATAGGGTTTTTAAAATTTGTATTGAAGACTTATAATCCCACAGCCCTAACACTGACACCTTTCACATGTGTTATGGGTTACAGATTCAACTGAGAACATTTAATAATTGTGATTCATTGTTTTTCAGTGACAAAGCTTATGAGAAGAGTGGCTAATTTAACTGGTTTGAAGTTGGCAACAAAAAGTTGGTCGTCCGCCGATGAAATGGCCAAAGAAGCTTCTGAAAATGAGGAGAAGTATTTTGGAGGTACATATCCACGATGTGAATGTTTTTCTTAGAAATTAAGTCAGTTCAACTTGAACTCTGTTGTTTGGTCATTGATCAGCTGCACGCCTATTTCATACGTAATTGGTGTGTGATCATGCAGGCCGTGTCCAATTACAGCTATCCAATAGACCATATTCATATTTTTGGTATTGAAATGGAACTAGCTTGCAGTTGAGGCCTGTGCGGGACAATCTTAATTTTCACATGTATGCAAATATTTTTAATGGTACTCCTCCCATGAGCCTCCATTGCAAGCTAGTTCTAGTTGAATCATAGGCGGCCCAAGCTCACTGTCAGATAACCAGGATGTGACCTTTGCTTTATGAGCGTTATTAGCAGTATTGTGTTACAAAGATTCGATTTATAAAGGTTTGTATGGGAATGTAAAGGTTTTGTTTTAAAACTTAAAAATTTGAATGTTTTGTGAATAAAATTGACTTACTCTGTTGCTGTGTTGTATTCTTTGTTGTTTGCCTGCTCCTTGGGGCAATTTAACGGGATTTCGCGATTTCGTGTTCCACTGCATTGGAACACCCAAATAATGATAACTTGCCGAAATTGCGTTAAATTGCCCTGAGGAGCAGGCAAACAACAAAGAATACAACACAGCAACAGGGTAAGTCAATTTTATTCACAAAACATTCAAATTTTTAAGTTTTAAAACAAAACCGTTGCATTCCCATACAAACCTTGATAAATCGAGTCTTTGTAACACAATACCGCTAATACCGCTCATAAAGCAAGGGTCACGTCCCAGTTATCTGATAGTAAGCTTGGGCGGCCTATGGTTGAATGTACCGAGAATATGAATATGTAATTGGATAGCTAAGAAAAAAGGCAATTTACAGTTGTCTACTAAGTAACCTGACCTTTGTGTGGAAACGAGGCTGGAGTTGACCTTGAAACCTTCCTTCTTTTCATATGTAGATCATGTTTTTCTTATACAATACAAAATGTACATAACATACTTTATTTAACATGAAAATACACTTAGCTACAAAGCTAGTTCCCAGGTATTCCACAATTAACAATATATAACAATTTGTAACAAAATATTAAGTAAAATTAAAATAATTATTACTAATAAAAATACTAAGTTAAAATTTTATATCACTTCAAACATCAATGATCTTAAGCTTGCAAATAAATTATTTTAATTAGAAATGCTTTATTAAAGTTGTTTTAACCTTGCATTTTGCCTGTTTTGGTTTTAGCATTTGACTTTGCTGTCAGTAAAGATGCCACAGAACTTCCAAAGCAAGTAAAATACAGCTTGCGACTGTCACATACTGTGGGAGGTGGACTGGAGCGCTGGAGGACAGAAAATACCTACCCAAACTTCCAGGCAGTGGGACCAAGAAGCAGTGATGGGTAAGAAAAAAAATAAAGTGACAAGCTTTGCATCAACAATCAAATCATATATTATGCGAATCTGTGCATGTTATGAGTAACTCAGAATAACAAGTGGTACATGCAATTTATTATTTAATAATTAACCAACTGCCTCTCTCTGGGATGCGGGTGCCTCAGGGACATCCAGACACTGTGGACAGCCAGCACCTAGATAGAATACTGTGGACCTCATGTACAAACATCGCCAAAATTATTACAATCCATTGTAAAAGTTTATAATTGAAGGGGTGCCTGGAAAAAAGCCCCTTGTGACTTCTGATAAAATGCTAGATTCTCATTCCAAATTGCCTTGTATTTCCTTGTGAAACACAGGGAGAATTTGACATTACATCAAAAGTCACTTAGCGCCTTATTCCACGCACCCCTTCAATTAATTTCTAATAGTTTTTTTAAATGGTTGTTTGTTTTAGTGGTTGTTGTCCTGGCTATAAGTCACGGTTTGTGCTGTTGCAGTATGCTATTGATATGGCAATCATTCAAGAGCATTCTAACCAAACTCAACCAATACCACTCAACATTCAGGTAAGAACACTTGCAGGGGGTGGCAGTTCAGTAAACAGGGATGTAGCTAAGAAAACACTTAGCAGACTAAGTGTTAACTAAGGGCTGGTTCCCACTAGCGACGTAATCGGAAGCGGAGTCGGAGTCGGAAGCATGAGAAGCCAAATGTTCTAGTGGAAATCCAAAAACGGAGTCGCAATCAGAATCGGAAGCTCATCGCAATCGGAAGTATTAGAAGGTTTCCTTTTTCTTCCAGTTCCGCTTCTGCTTAATTCTGTCGCTTACTACCTCCTTCAACGTTTTGATTTGCACTAGATTGTAAGGTTCTTGCGATTTTGATTCCGCTTACAATTCCACTTATGTCGCTAGTGGGAACCGAGCTTAAGGTGTAATATGGCATTTATACGTATACTTAAATAAATTACAAGTAAGAAGTGGGTCGCCTGTGATTTTAAATGTTTATCTTTTTCAGCAATTCCCATATCCAAAGTACACTCAGAACATCTTCATACAAACAGTTCAGGGCCTGCTTCCTCTTCTTATGACACTAGCATTCATGTACTCTGCTGTTATGGTGATAAAGGTCAGTTTTTTTTATTTTGCTCGCAAGATATAGTGCAAATTTAAATGAATCAAAATAATGTTGACACAAACAGGCCTAGGCCCTAGTTTAGTTTACTATCTTTTGAATTGTTACTGCAGATTACAGCATAACTTGCCATCATTCTTAGTCTTCTCATATAAGGTATTGATTTATGGAAGTCTTACACAAACCACTAGCTGTAGTGGACTTTTGATCGATCATTGTATAGTCCTGCCAAGTCTCACACATTGTGTGTGAGTCTTATTGCCTGCGGATCAAAAACATTGATCACATGCATAAAGGACAATTTCTCACGCCTGACTCACAATTCTGGAAATCTCTGCAAGATCGCGCCGAGATTTCTAGCTTCGCGGCACTCAACAACTTTTGGAGATCATCTGAACATCTTTGGGACTCTCCGGCAATGTTTGGAAGTCATCACAGCATCTTTGGCAATGTTTGAAAGTCATTGGAAATTTGGGTAATTAAATGGCTATGAAAATCTCACACATTTGACTTAGGAAAAGTTGGTAGGTATCTCGTTGCATATAAATTAATAAGAATGTAAAGCAGTAAAATCGCTGGTAAAATGGGCTTTCAAAATTCACTGAGGGTGAATTCTTAACTGGAGCCCAGTATGAAGTGTTGTAGTTTAAAACCTGCAGTAGTTCAATTTTTCTTTTTCTTTTTCTTTGTCTCAGGTGATGAATCTGAGCCAAAGGAAAACTGGTTTGAAAATGTTTTAACCAGTTTGTACTACAACATAAATTGCATGTATCAGTTGACACATTCTTTGGTTTCTTGATAAATTATACTCTGACTTGTGCAATAGATGTTGTGTCTGCAGATCTAGATTGAACCTCTCCTTTTGGACATCTCGTAATAACAAGTCAGGCACCTCTATTACAGACTGCTCTCTTGATTGCAGCAATACCAAAATTCATACAATCCCTTTTAACCTCTATAATATAATACAGACACCTCTATAATAGACACCTCAGTCTATAATACAGACACCTTTATAATATAGACACCTCTGATGCAGACACTTGGGTCCGTCCCATTGGTGTCCGTGTATTAACCCTTTAAGCCCTAACATCAAAATTGAAATTCTCATTTCTTGTCCCTATACATTTCTTATAGAAGTAGTGGGGAGAAATTGTTTGGATATCAAGAGAATTCATCTTGTGTGATCATGTCCTTAATTCTCATGACCTTTTTGATTGATAAGGCATTGATATTACAAGGAGAAATTTGATGCTGATCACTCTTAGGGCTTAAAGGGTTAAAAGGAAGTTCAACTGTCTTGTTTGTCAGGAGAAAATAAATACTGAAACAGATATTGTCAACTAAAAAGGTTTGTTTTTCTTCCTTGCAGGAGTTGGTGCATGAGAAGCAAGCCCGTTTAAAGGAATCAATGAAGATGATGGGACTGGCTAATTGGATTCACTGGAGTGCGTGGTTCACTAAAAACTTGTTGTTCCTTCTCATCTCCATTATTATAGTGACAGCCATGTTAAAGGTACAACTTACAAAAACCTTTTTTTGTATAATTATGTTATGTACAGTAGTTCGAATTCCTCTTAGGTTTGAAAATTTTCAAACTGCAATCGTAGCCAGAATTTTTGAGACACTTTTCATTTTTTCCTGTTAAAACATATTAAATAACATACATCCCCCACCCCACCCTGAATAAAGTTGGGTGTCAGGAGTCAAACATGCCTCACAGATCTTCTACACTTTATGGACTTCAACCTTATTTATGGGGGGTCAGGGGAAAGACGTTGTAAGATGGTTTGGGTGAGCATTTATTATCGCTCATTTTCAGTTTGTGTAAAGAAAAGGATAGAAAAAATGAAGTGTCAATCCCTAAACATTCTGGCCACAATAAATTGTAAATGATTTTTGTTTTCCTTTGTCTTAGATTTTGGTTATGCATTTGAGACAAAGGAAAATAAAAATTAAACTGGTTTGAAAATTTTTGAAACAAAGAGAAATAAAAATTAAACTCATTATTGTTTGAAAATTTTCAAACCACTTATGAGAATTTAGTGATGTCATCTCCTTCACCCCATCAATCAACAATGTATGGCACTGAGGGTGGTCAGTCAGCCAGGGTTTTGTTACGTCCTCAGTGGTTCTTTTACATCCCCATCGGAGCCGGAACCACAATTTCTACATAGTCTGATCCAATTAAGCCACATGGGGACCACACAAAGCAAAAAACATTAAATTTATTGATCTTAGTGGATTCGAACCAGTGACCTCTGCATTAGATCTTCCATTGCTCCACCATTTGATCTTGGAGGCTGCACGGAGCAGATCGTGAATGATAAGGTGGTAATTTGTGGCAATGAGAATGTGAAGGGTACAAGATCTTACATGTAGGTGTGTCTTGTTAACAGTGTGCCCTTATAATCAGTGCTTATTAACAAATTATTCAACAGGGAATGAAGATATTTGAGTTCTCAGATGGTTCTCTCCTCTTTGTGTTTCTTCTCCTGTACATCATAGCCAGCATTATGTTCTGTTTTCTTATAAGGTATGGAATGTCAAAAAATACTGAAAATATAACTTACCTTGACTTATCTATTTTCCCTATTTTTAGGACTAATTTAGGGGGCGGTACGCAGCTCTTACAAGGTCTTCTCTGATTAGCTGAGAAAACAATAGAACAAACAACACAACAATGGCTAACAATAGACCCTAGACCTAAAAACAATTATACAGTATACACAGGTCCAATGAAATTAGCGGTTCTAAAGAGCTGCGTGGCTACTGTAATTTAGCAGTACTTACTGATTTATATATACAGTCAACTCTTCCACATCCTAACCTTTTGAAACTCAAAAGTGTTCAGTATCAAATTTTTCCTTGTGACATCAATAGATAATCAAGCATAACAGGTCATTGAATTAAGAAATTTTAATTATCAATTTAGTGACCTATCCAAGATCTAAGGGAAGAACTTTATAAAATGGCCCAATTTTTTCAAGTTGCAATCATTTCCATAATAATAATACTTTATTAACATAATAATTATAATAATAATAATAATAATAATCTTTTTTACCATCCATTCCTGGTCATCCAGCTTAGCCAAAGACAATAATAGTTTTGATGTTAGAAATAATTATAGTGATTGATAACAAAAATAGACCATTATAAATTGTTATATAGGTTTCCATTAATAAAAATACAAAAGTTAAATATGTTTCACATAATTACCCATTTAATCAGGACACCTCTCTAAGTGATCCCTGTCGCACGTCAGTGACTAACTGTGCATGTAGGATGGACAGTTGGTGTTGGTCTGATCATCCAGATGGTTTTTGTTTGAAAGAGTTGACTGTCAATAAATTTACTATTTACTGTACAGTAAAGCATCAGTTGCAAGGAGAGCAATGGCTTACAGAATGAGTAAATAATGCACATTGTTCTGGCTAGCCGATCCCTACACCAATATTAATTTTATTAAAACTTTTCATTATTTATATAAATTATAATAATGTGCTTTGATTGCTTGTATACCCACTTCGGTGCCTACAAGATATTGCAATTCACAGTATTATAAACTTCATTTGCAGTGTGTTTTTCTCAAGACCAGTGGTTGGCATGCTATTTGGAGCAGTGGCCTGGTATTGCTCGCTTGTTCCCTATCAGACATTTGCTCAGCAAGGAGCATATGAAGCTTTGTCAAGGTACAAATTTGACTTCACTGTATATAGAATGTAGCAGAGGAGACTATATGGAGTGTATCAAGGGAGATTATACTGGATGTACCAGGGGAGACTGTATGGGATGTACCAGGGGAGACTATGGGATGTACCAAGAGAGACTATGATGGGATGTACCGAGGGAGATTATGATTGTCTGTGGTGCCAAAACAATACACCTCAACAGTGTCTCATGGTTGTAGTTTAAGTCATTTTGAAAAGTTAAAAAAAAATGCCAAGATGACTTTGAAATGTCATATCTTTGACAGTTTATTCTCATCCAGATTGTGTAAATCAGTTTATTGTAAAAAGTTTTTTTTCACAACAGGTCTGAGAAGGCTGCTTCTTGCCTTTTACCAAACACTTGCCTTGGAATTGCAGCTCGTATCATTGCCAAGTTTGAGAGCATAGAAGTTGGTTTGACTTGGGACACAGTGGGCACATCACCTTCACCTGAGGACAACTTCAGCTTCACTTGGGTCTTAGGAATGCTTATTGTACAGACCTTGGTATTTGCTATCATTACCTGGTACAGTATTCTTCATATCATTCACTTGAATAATAACAAGAGGCTCCAAGCAGCCTATACTCGTGCACATGTGTAAGAAAGTTTTATGATATATTTTGTGATATATTTTAAACATGATAAGAAGACATGGAGAAGAGTTACTCCTTTCATTCAGTTATCGTTCCTGTAAACCGTTGTTTACTATTGAATGTTTTGGAAATGAAGGCTGTACCACAATGAAGCCAGGAATTCTTTTAGGTCTAATATATACCAAACGTGAACATTAGTAATGTGAGTAGGGTTGTAGAAGACGCTGTCGTAACACTCAAGCAACGTTGTTTCGCCGGAAGTCACTAAACAGGTAGTGTAAATGCAAAAGCTATGAACCAGAACTGCACAATTTAAAATATGTTAAAGAACATTCTGGGCTGAGGATGCCTGCTTAATAAAGCTCATCAGTCCCTTATGTTTCTCAGACTTCTTACTATTTTATCCTGTAAATTTGTCACATGTATGCATAGAAATTTCTGGTTGTATTTACTTCATAATTTTGCCTCAGAATATAACAAAATGTGTCCTTAATCCCCCAGTATTCACTGTTTAAGATACCAGTTTAAAACATTTTTTGGGTGAACATGCCTGAAACCACAGATCAATTTCACATTGGACCTGCTCTCTCTCAGGAAGACTGTGGTAATTTATGGTATATTTAATTTAAGCAGCATTGAACCGAGCCACAATTTTGCAGTGTTTGGTTAACCTCTTTATGCGTGGCTGTTATTCAGGTATATTGAGGCAGTATTTCCTGGCAGTTATGGCATTCCCAGGCCATTTTACTTCCCATTCACCAAGAGCTACTGGTGTGGAACATCTAGCGATAATGTCATTGACGTAGGAGCTGAACAGGTAAAGACCCAATCATTTTAATTTGTTGTTTTCATCCTCATCCTCATCTTCCTCCTCCTCCTCCTCCTCCTCCTCCTCCTCCTCCTCCTCCTCCTCCTCATCATCATCATCATCATCTCATTTCCTGTACTTCTGATATAACAATCCTGATGCCAATCACAGTCTAAGATGCCAGAAGGCAGTAAAAATGCCGTACTGCCTGCCGTACGGAGGTGTACATATAACTTAAATACCTGTGCAACTACTGATTTGTCATAACTGTTATGAACTAGCAGTAATCACAGATTACAGGGGATGCGTTCAAAGGAATTTCCTGCAGAAATGAGCTCCTGAAAAAAAAACAATAGGGGCGGCCATTTGGAAGACCATCTACCAAAAAATCTCAAATTTTACTGCACATAAACCACAGGACAACCAACACGAAATTAGGATTGCATTCTTCAAACGTGATTATTAATGAATTTTATAAGATTAATTTAGTTAAGGGAAATGGTCAAAACTATTGTACTCGGACAGGAACCACCATTCTACAAAAAGACTGGCAGTCTCGTTATGTACCCCCTCTCCTCCACCTAAAAAGATGGTGTCTTGTTGGTATGGCCCCCATTCTATCAGGAGTAGAAACTGAGAGAAAGATAAAAACCTTCCTGTGCCATTTTACTAGCAATGCAAGCTTCATGCACACAGAATATTAAGCTCTCATCTCTGAATTTTTAGGCCAAAAAATTGTGTCTAAACTTTGAATCAATCTGGATTCATTCTATAGTATCCTAACTTATTTATATAAATGTCTTTTTCTGGTTTGATCTTTATTGTTTAGGAAATGAATCCAGTGGAAAAGTCTGACAATCCAGATATTGAAGATGAAACCCATGACCTGCCAGTTGGCGTTGGTATCAAAGACCTCAGGAAAGTCTTCAAGGTAAACAAAATGCCAGTCGTTTATCAAATGATATTAAACCTTTGTAAGCTGTGTGGTATACATGTATATACAATGGGGTTCATATAAGAGGCTAGAGTCTAATTTGTATCCATCCATGTTTGGTAAGGGCGTTATACAATGCAAAGAGTTGAGACGTATTTTGCAGTAATATTAGACAAACAACATAGTCTAATTTAAGAATTATCAGAAACCCATAAGTGAGTTGAAACGTGTAACGCGCATTCACATCTTCCGAATATTCATTTTTTGCTTAGTACCATATTTGGAAACCCCTCGGTCCCTCTAGATTGGAAGCAAGTTGTTCTAGTGAATTGATTGGTTAATATTTTTGTTTTGATTTTCCAAATATGGCTGTAACAACTTCTTAGCAAATTGAATAATCGGAAGCATGTTTTGAAGCGTACAAGAGACAGTTGCACGTTTCAACCCACTTATGGGTTTCTGGAATTATGCATAGCTATCTCATACTGAAGCAATTGTGCATCCATTTTCTTTACACTGAAAAGTTATAATTCAAACCACTATAAATTAGAACATTTTTCTTTTTACAGGGCTCGGCAGGTTCTAAAGTCGCAGTAGATGGACTGTCACTACAGATGTACAAAGGACAAATCACAGCATTGCTTGGCCACAATGGAGCTGGAAAAACAACCACTATGTCGATCCTTACTGGTCTTTTTACTCCAACCTCCGGTTCTGCTCACATTAACGGCAAGAGTATATTAACAGATATGGATGCCATCCGAGAGAGCCTGGGGCTGTGTCCTCAGCATAATGTTCTTTTTGACAGACTAACTGTTCAAGAACATTTGGAATTTTTCATCAACTTGAAGGTATAACAGTGTAGATTGATTTGAGATTTTGTTTACATTTTTTTGTCTTGACTCTGGTGTAAATTAAGTTGTATGTATAATGGTTGCCTATCCCCCCTGACTTCTCCTTTCTCTTCCACTCTGTTATTAATAATTTCTTGGCTCTCCTGTCCACTCTTTATCTTCCTTTTTCTCCTTCTCCCCCGTCTTCCCTCTCTCCCTACTATTTCATCCATCTCATTGTGCACAGCTACCCCCTTTCTTCTCTCCCGGGTAGCTTAACCTACTATTTCTTCCATCTCATCACACAGCTACCCCTTTCCCTTGTCCTGCCCCTTCAGTCTGCCTACCCCTTCTCTACATACTCCCATTCCATACCCCATTCCTTTCCTTCCCATCTCCGTACTACTTTTTCCATCTCACTACGTACATTTCTCCTTCACTCTATCGATCCCTCTTTCCTCCTACTTCCATTCCATATCCCTCATCCTTTCCATTTCTTTCCTCCTCCCCCTACGACATTCAACGACATTCAAGTTTATTATTCACACTTATTCAATTACAATACAACAATAAGGAAAAAAAAAAGAAGTAAGAACAGAGCTAACTATACATTGAATTAAACATAACAAAGGAAAAAGTGTGTAGCAGCCAAAGGAGCCGAGCTTTCGAGTTGGCTACTACCACAGAGCAATTACAAGTGGGTGGAGGTTAAAACGTTATACAGAACTTTTAGAAACTAGTTAGGAAGCTCTGGCCAAATTAATCACATTAACCACTCCCAGGTCCCCACAAGTCCTCTCCCCTGCACATATCACCTTTCATTACATTAATTTCCATTCAATTTTTCTCCATTCCTCCTCCTTTTCCCCCTGCTCTACCTTACCTAGTCCTGCCACCTCACTATCTACTCTGTCTATACCCCTCCCTTCCCAGTCCATGTCCCCTCACCCATCTTCTCTCCGTACTACTCCTTTAATCTCACTATGTATCCCCTTCCCCCTGTCCACCACTCTTCGAATTCCCAGTCCCATTTCATGTCCCAACCTTTACTTCCCCAATGTCCTCTTTCCATCTCACAGAAATACCCACTGTTTGTCCCCTTCCCCTTCCACCCCCATTTCATATCCCCATGTTTGCTTTCCCCCTTCTTTTGTAACAGACTGGGACAGAACAAAAAGCTATATAGACCTTGGACTGAATTTTAACATCAATATGTTTCCTACTACAGGGAACATTTGGCCAACAAGCGCAGTTGGAAGTACTTCAGATGATCAATGACATCCAACTGACTGATAAGATGAACTGGGCATCGTCTAAACTCTCAGGTGGAATGAAAAGAAAACTAAGGTAATTGGAATAATTACAATACGTTTGATCTGCAGTTCACAAAATTATATGATTTTCATATATTTATATTCAAGCATGAGACTTACTATTTATATAAATATTCATTGAAATGAGTGAGAGTGATTCCTCCCATGATGTATTATACGAAATAAATCCTATATACTGTACATTGTGATTGTCTGTGTTCATAAGCTTATATTTATTTTGCAGTTGTGCTATTGCTCTCATTGGAGGGTCCCAGACTGTGTTTTTAGATGAGCCCACTTCTGGAATGGACCCCTATGCCAGGAGAGGGACCTGGGACTTGTTATTGAAACACAAAGCAGGAAAGACCATTATCTTGACCACTCACTTCATGTAAGCGTGATTGGTTTATGCAGAACTTGTCAAACATAAGTATGCCCCTATGCAAAAAAAAAAATTATCTAACATCTGATTAAATCTAACAAATGCAAGCTGTAACATGCTGGTTATAAGCCTGGGCCCATCAGTTTGGTAACAAAAAACTATCCCGGTTATACCCCCTCCTAGCACACCACAGCTATTTAACAGCAATTCTTTACAAAAATGTACACCAAATTAACTGAAATAATGCTTCTTTATCACAATATATATTTTTTGCTTGCAAGCCCAAGAATCCTTACGAAGTTGTATTATCCCAGGACCAATCAGTTGACTGCAACTCTCATAACCATGAATATTCACAGAGTTAAAGATTGTTTTAGAAAGTGAAAGATTGAGATACATGTAACCTGAAGTAAAATATTATACTGTCAATTAAGCATCTGATATAGACAATAAGAGGTTCAAGATAGCAGAAGGCTTCTGTGTTGCTTTAATTGTCTTTTCTTTGTTGTTTACACACACCTCAAATTTTTTGCAGTCATTAGTTGCAATTACATGTACACTGTACATTAATTGCATTCATCACTATGAGGATCAGTCTGTTATCTTAACCCTTTCACTCCCAGAGTCAATTATGGAGACATGTAATGTAGATCTGAGAGTCTGTGGATGAAATCCTATGGTGTGACCATTCAAATGAAACCTCTTCAGCAGTACTTTTGCATGGTACTATTTGTTCTAACTTTTGAGTCTGTTGATGAAATCCTATGGTGTGACTATTCAAATGAAACCTCTTCAGCTGTACTTTTGCATGGTACCATTTGTTCTAACTTTTGAGTCTGTGGATGAAATCCTATGGTGTGACTATTCAAATGAAACCTCTTCAGCAGTACTTTTGCATGGTACCATTTGTTCTAACTTTTGAGTCTGTGGATGAAATCCTATGGTGTGACTATTCAAATGAAACTTCTTCAGCAGTACTTTTGCATGGTACCATTTGTTCTAACTTTTGAGTCTGTTGATGAAATCCTATGATGTGACCATTCAAATGAAACCTCTTCAGCAGTACTTTTGCATGGTACCATTTGTTCTAACTTTTCAGTCTGTGGATGAAATCCTATGGTGTGACCATTCAAATGAAACCTCTTCAGCAGTACTTTTGCATGGTACCATTTGTTTTTCAATATCTTCCAAAATGAAACTTGGGATTTTTCTTTAATTTTGATGTTTGGCACTTGCAAGTTAAAGGGTTAAATCGGTGTGTAGATTAAAGTTACTGTCAGTTGTGGTTATTTTTGACACTATTACTGCACAATTCTTAGGGATGAAGCAGATTTTCTTGGTGACCGGATTGCAATCATGGCTGATGGGCAACTGAGATGTTGTGGAAGTTCTCTGTTTCTCAAGGGCAGGTAAGTGTAAAATATGACATGACATGGGCTGCTCATGGCCTGTGTTGTTTTCCAATTCTAAGTGCTAGCTAATGGAACACACTAACAAATAATCTCTTACCTTATTTAACTGTTGCCATTTCCTGTTCTGTTCATTGAGCTCCTAAATGTTTTGAGAAAAATACAATAAAGGAAAACTGAAAAGTTTAACTAACATCACAAAAACCACATCTTATTCTCCATGTTTCAAGTGGTTCAATCTTATCTATTATATGGATCCACATGTATATACATGTACGGCAGTAGTTGAAGTGGTTTAATAGTGTAGGTAAAGAAGAACACTTGGCTAAAATGTTATCCTTGGCCTATTTACTTCCAAGCGGACCCAAGTTCATAAGTAAAAAAACCATCATAAATCGCATTCACAAAAAAGGAAAGACTAAAATTAAAGAGAATACAACTTAAATTAAATTATTATAAAAAACATTGCCAATATTGTCTGGTTCCAGAAAATATCCATAACTCCCCCATGGAAGGTTATTGAAAATTCCAAGGGGGAGGGGATTCGCAAAAGCCAAAGATTTTAAAGGAAAATATTAAGGTAAATTGGAATTTCCAGAGGGGATCCGGATGTGGGGGGGGGGGGGGGAATTCCAAACAGGAGGTTGGTGCCTCCCACAGTAGCCTATGTGTAGCTGTAGGGAGGGCTCTATTTATTTATTTATTTATTTATTTATTTTATTAATAATTTCTTGGTAGATATGGAGTTGGATATCACTTAACACTGGTGAAAAAGGAGAATTGTAATCAGAATTCAGTGACAAGTTTGATCTTAAGTCACGTACCAAATGCACAGCTGCTTAGTAGTGTTGGGGCTGAGATGGAGTTTGTTTTGAGCAGTGAACATTCCAGTGGCTTTGAGACTCTCTTCCTAGAAATAGAAAGTAAGTAACAAAGAAATAAATAATGTCATAATCAACTTCATTTCACGAGAGTTTAGATTTTTTAGGATAAATGTAAAATGTCTCCTGGGAATATTTAAGAATTTTAATTCACTCATTCTATTCATTCAACTTGTAGATAAGATGGAAGAATATGGCATTGCTAGTTTTGGAGTGTCTGTTACAACTTTGGAGGAAGTATTTATGAAGGTTGGAGAAGGGTCAGAAAAAACTGTGGATGATTTGTAAGTTTTATTTATTTTTTAAAACTCTCTCCATTTTTACGTTGAGGAACTTCTTATATTAGATCAACATTTCAGTTACATTATAATTTGCAAAGGCTGTATCATTTATAAAAAGACACACCACAAATAGTGTTACCTTTTTAAATTATATATTATAACCATATTATATACACACATCAATTATATACATGTACGTATACATGCAATACGTGCAATAATAATATTTTGTCGTTGTCGTCACTTGGACAGAGAGTGCTCAATACATATAGTAAAGCAGGATGATGTGAGGTTACAAAACAGTAACTCAAGTTTCATGCTCAGTGGCGGTCTTCCTGAGATAAATATATGTAATATTAAAGCGGATGTGTTTTTTTTGGTAAGAAAGTGAACTCTATTCAGTTTGTCTCGGGTGTGGGACTTTATAATTCCTCAATTCTCTCTTTTTTATCATTGCACCTTTTGAATTGATGTTCTTTGTTTGATGTTCTATGTTTGAGACAAATTGAATAATACAGTTGATTCATATCATGGCCAAGCTTTTTATCAAGAGAAATTATTGTTTTGTTCATTATTTTCAGGGTTCATGATCATGAACTAAGTGGACAAGAAGCTCAACAAATTGTAAATATAGGTGAAGTTGAAGATGTGCAGGCAGGAGGTGAGGTGCTTTCATTCATGTTTAATTAGGCATCTAAACAACAATTATGTCTTTGCAACAGCAGCATTATAACTTCACTTACAGTGAATGTAGTCACTACATAATACATTCTTTGAATATGTATGCTCTTCTACAAATGCAAAAATTTGGGCAAAGAAAGTGTTACAGTATAAAAACAGCACAAAAATACCACAAAGAGAAAGTTTAAAAGGGAAAATTTTTGCATTGATTACCAGAAGTTGAATTCAGTCACCCAGAGTGAGGTAATTTGCTTGTTTAAAATAGTTTTTCTTTGTTTTTCTCAAAACGACAGAAGTGGATGGTGAGCGACGGAAGCAGAAGTGGAGTCGGAAGAAAAAGGAAACCTTCTGATCCTTCCGATTCCAATTCCGTCGAGCTTCCGATTCCAATTGGGACTCCGTTTTTAGTTTACACTAGAATGTAAGGCTCTTTACGCTTCCGACTCCGACTCCGCTTCCGATTATGTCTCTAGTGGGAACCAGCCCTTAGTGTTTTAGTGTGTCGCTTGTTTTTTTCGTGTTTTTGCTACTTGAAAGCAGTTTAGATAAATAAAGGGACCTGTTAGACAAAACAGCTGAGGTTGCAACTATTTTTTACTGTCTCAGATTGTATTAAGTAAGTTTCATAATTTTGATAAATTGAATGTTTCCTATTTGCTTGTAGTTACGTACATTTATATAATTGTCATTATTAACTTTTTTTCTAGGGCTACAAACAGGCTTAAGTTTAAAATGGCAGCAGTACAAAGCAATGTTTATGAAGAGATTCCTAAACTCTAAACGTGACAAGAAGGCCATTATCACACAGCTTGTTCTTCCTCTTATAATGGTTCTCTTTGGTTTGATGCTCATCACGACTATTCCCACAAGAGACAATGATCCACCACGTGTTCTCAAGCTCTCTAATTTGAGTGTTGATGGAGTCAACACCAGAGCCTTCTTTGCAGACTACAGAAACTTGAGCTCTGCTGATAAGAAGGAGAGATTGAAGGTTATACTGCTAAATCATTTTCACCTATGTAAGCCCAATGAAAATGCCAAAATGCCAAATGAAATGACATGGCAAACAGGGGCGGATCCAGGAATTTTAGAAAGAGGGGACCATAAAAATTTGTATGAGAGACAATGGGCGTATTGAGGGGTCCGGAGGTATGTCACCCGGGAAAATTTTGATAATTGAAGTACTCTGAGATGCAGTCTGGTGCATTCTGGGTGCTCAATTTTGGCTAATGCTAGGATACCATATTGAACAAGAAATGTTGAAATATTTATTAAGAATAAAATGCAGTTGTGGTTTTGGTCAAACATGACTTGAATCAACTCGAACTTTTTTTTGCAAATGAAATCCAAGTAACCAGAGTGGTTTGGGAGCTAATTAACTGGAGTCATCCCATTTTTTTTTTTAAAAAAACTCCCAGACAAAAGGGCATTCCATGGCCCCCTCAGCCCCTCCCCTAAATCTGCCCCTGGCAAAAGATTTTGAAGCCCACCGATCTTTAGTAACTGAGTTACAGGATGCATACAGTGTACAGTAGAGAACAGTATGCATCAACCATTTTGGTGTGCAACTTTATCACACCAACATGAGAGTCTACATGTAATTTGTATTTTGAAGGAATTAATGTCAGAATTACAGCCAAATTTTCTTTTTTATTGTTTCTGATCTTTTTAAATATTCATTAAAATACCTCCAATGTGCATCCTAGTGGAGAATAATTTGTTTTTGTTTCTCAAATGGAGATGCTCAGCTCTAGAATTTAAAAATACTGTAATCTCCAAAGCATTGTAAGTTATATATTGACATAAAAGTTGGCACGACGATTACTATTGGTAATATGAAGAACCTGTTAAAAGAAGAGCCATGTAGACTGATAAGCTGTTTAGGATTTAGAATTTTGATTGTGTCAGGTAAAAATTAAAAGTTAGAATATCTGCTTTGTAATGACACTTTGGCTGGCCTGCAAGAAAGCATTATAGTGGAACAGATTTTAGTTTTCAAAGTAACGACTACCATAAGTTACTCGTAGAACCAACCAAAAATTTGTTAATGTTATTTTTCAGAAAGCTGAAACGTACCTTGATAGTGTGAAGGTTGATGTCCAAGATGTCACATCTAGGGTATATGATATTCGGGATGGCAACAAAGACACCAATATTTCAGTCAGAGGCAAGACCTACAGCTACAAAAATCCCGAATCATGTTGCAACTTTGAGTTTTTTGTGCTCAATGCCAACTGCCAATCTATTGTGAGTGGTCATAATAACTATACTCCAAGAGAACCCACCTTAGTTCAGGGGGCTCCCAAATGGAAGACAACTTAATTAGTAACTATATCGAACCTAAAACTTGGTATCAGACGAGCTGGTTAAGCTAATTGGTCACTGACACCCACCCTCTGCATCTTACTCCCCACCTTCCCCTCCCTCCAATGCACAGATAGCTTTTAACTCTCTTTATGGTGACCAATTTTACTTTATCAACTCAGTTGCTACCAAGTGTTTGTGGTCCCCCCCCCCCCCCCCCCCCCTGGCGATGCATCACTGCAGTTTCTTCTACTAGAAACTGACGCCTTTATATGATGAGGTCAGGGGGTTGAATGCAACTTTACCTACCATCCTATCACCTACCCACTTGCCTACTTACCTACTTAACAATAGATCCAATTTTGCCATGCATCTGTCCAGTTATATATCACAGATGACATCAAGAACAGAACAGTGTCCAACGAACGGCAGGCGAGTTGGTCACCAATGTTCTTACCACATTTTGACTTGTTCTGTGATTTATAACTGAACAGACACACAGCAAAATGGAATCTATTTGTTTTATACAATAACAGGGAAGAAGCACTCGACTGTTATCATGACTGTTCAAAGTTTGTTTTTTAATTTTGACATTTTCCATGTCAACAATACTACTTTACGTTTCATTTTCATCTTTTCCTTTATTGTCAACGTCTTCTGCTGAACACTTTTGATGCCTTTACTTGACCTTTTCAGAATAATCTCGCCCAAATTTCAAAACTGTCTGGCATGTTGGATGAAACAGGGAAAACAAATTCTCTATGACATCAGCTGTGCGTCTGTACTCTTATAGGTCATAGATAAGGACCAATCAAAATATGTGTAGAATTTGGTATGTTGTATAATTACCTATCTACCAAACTACCTTCCTACCTGCAGCCTATCCACCCTATGTTGAATAAAGTTGAACCTGCAGTCAAGAAAGAAAAATGAAGTAATTAGTAGCGTTACACATAGGAAGCATTTTTTCATAGTGTTAGTTTACATTAATTTGTTGTCATTCTTCAGTTTATCAGGGAGGTTCTGAAGCCAGATAAATGTTCAGACTACAACTTTGGTTACAATGACTGCCCCAAGTGCATCCAAACTAATACGTATGTAATTCTTTAATATTTAGTCAGGTGTGAGTGTTAGGAGTCCATAGCATAGGAGAACACAGTTTTGTATTATTAAAAAAAGTCTGTGATGTATGTTGTTCTTCTCTATTTTTATCTCACGTGGGATATCTTTCATTGTTTGTTTAAAGGCCCACCTTCACCCAAAAGATGTTGTTGTTTGTTTTTGTTTTGCAATGTTTCATTGTTCATGCACGTGATCTGATTGGCTGCATGCATTCAAGCGCGAATTTCGTGTTACACGAAATTCAGCACAGAAAGTGATCATGGCGCACACAGCATTTTTAAGGTGAGCCTTTAAAAACCTTCTTTTTGTTATTTTTCATTCCATGAGGCTGTAGTTCAAGATACTTAATTGTGGTACAAATAAATCCATAAGGATTTACCATGTTTGATCATAAGGAGTAGATAGACACAGTTCAAAGGATAATTATGGATGTGACTTTCAGATTTTTAAAGGGTTGAATGCATAAGTATAAGCACAAGTATGGTAATGCTATGCCATTTCCGAACAGTTTTGTAACTAAGAATTGGCTTAAGGTTCCACCCTATATTGTCATAAGCTTAATTCCAAATCTCTGATTTAATGTTACTTAAACTCCCAGGATTTTACAGCTTTCTTATTCAATGTATGGTTTTCTTTCAGTTCTCAATATAAAATTGACAAAGACACAGAATGTTCAGCGGTAGGATGTCCTGGCACAGACTTGCAGGATCTGAACACTTACTTCTCTGAGTATGTCTTGGAAGAAAGCAATGCTTCAAATTACTTTAATGTCTATGTTGCGGGCTTCACATTTGCTCCCGAGATGTCTTCCAACGTAACAGAAACCACCCTTTGGTACAGTAATGAGGTAAAAATCATGATGGGTTTTTTTAGTTAATTTTTAAAGTGTATATGACAGATTTGTTTTATTTTGCCTGATGGAATCTACATGGTGTTCTGATACCCGGGTAGTCCAGCACTTGTCCAAACGATGTCTGTGATTCACTAAGAAAACAATAGATTTGTCCCCCTGGGATAAGGATTAGGGATAGGGGCATTGTTCAAGTGATATATCAATTGTATTGTTCGCCAATCACAGACATCGTTTGGACAGCTACGGGGTCACCCATTCTGATAAGAAAATCGAAAATAGTTTTTCGATATCGATTTTTCGTCTCACAGACATCGTTTGCACAGCTACGGGGTCACCCATTCTGATAAGAAAATCGAAAATAGTTTTTCGATATCGATTTTTCGTCTCAGTTTTGGTAGTCTAAAAACGTGAAATTTCACTTCCGGTGGGGTACAATACCACGCTAAAAGCCTGGGGTTAGTCAGTGGTTTGGTCAGGGAAATTTTACTTTTAATTAATAAGAGAAAAATTAGGGACAATCTAAGCAATCACGACAGATGCAGATAATCCAATGGACGAATCAGAACTTGCAGCAAATACATAAAGCGCCAAGCGTGGGAAAGCATGTGCAGGCAATTCCTGATTGGTTTTACTTTTGATTGGTTGAGAAAATGGTGTGGAATTTTTTAGCCAATCACAAAGTGTAGCAATGCAAAACCAAAACAGTCACTAAATTACTTTTGACACTCAGTTAACCCTTTCAATCCCAGAGTCAACTATAAAGATATGTAGTGTAGTTCTAACTTTTGAGTCTGTTGATGAAATCCTATGGTGTAACCATTCAAATGAAACCTCTTCAGCAGTACTTTTACATGGTACCACTTGTTCTAACTTTTGAGTCTGTTGATGAAATCCTATGGTGTGACCATTCAAATGAAACCTCTTCAGCAGTACTTTTACATGGTACCATTTGTTCTAACTTTTGAGTCTGTTGAGGAAATTCCATGGTGTGACCATTCAAATGAAACCTCTTCAGCAGCACTTTTGCATGGTACCATTTGTTTTTTAATATTTTACAACATGAAATTTGACTCTTGGGAGTTAAAGGGTTAAAAAACACCCTAGTGATTTGATATTGTATCTTTACAGGGATTTCACACTATAGCAGAGGCACTAAGTGCTATGAGTAATATACTACTAACAGATGAAGTGGGCGACTCATCTTACAGTATTGAGGTCACAAACTACCCTCTACCAAACAGCATCAAAAACAAGGTCCGTTTATAATCACTTTACTCTATACCTATCATTTATTCTAATCACACTGTAAAATGCCGGTTATAAGCCCCTCCCCTCTCCTCCCCCTGCTAATAGGCCCATCTACCTGTAAACAAAAAAGTTTCTCCAGTCATAAGCCCCCCCCCTCCCCCCTCCCCCAGATATAAGCCCTCCTTTACTGTTCCTTGTTTCCTTAATATAAACACTTTTACACAATTCAAAAAAGCCGAAACAATAGCATGCTTAAAGACAAACATTTGTCTCCACAAGATTTCCTTTCGAAATGTTAAAAAAAAATCAACACCACAACATATCAAATTTGATTGCACTGGCACTTTAAATGCAGAAAAAAAACAAAGGAATAATGAAGACCGGGTATCCAAACTTCTTCATGGTAGTTATTGCCTTTGTGTTCTCTCATGAATTATTAATGAGTTTTAGAAATACTATTACCAAAGCAAAGAAGACTGCTGCTTGCAAATGCTTGCATGTACATGTACATGTAGCTGGTGATTTAACCATTGCCTCTCTGTCTGGTATGTTTTTCTACTCGCATGTACTTGTATGTAGTTATTGTCTTTCCTTGTTTTCTTTGTGGGCGGCACGGTGGTCTAGTGGTTAGCGCATCGGACTTTCAACCTGAAGGTCGGTGGTTCTAGCGTGGTCTCTGCCGTCGTGTTGTTTCCTTAGACAAGAAACTTTACTCCACACTTTCTCTCTCCACCCAGGTGTAAAATGGGTACCGGCAACAAAATGCTGGGGGTAACCCTGCGATGGACAAGCATCCCATCCAGGGGGGAGTAGCAATATTCCTAGCTGCTTCATGCTACGGAAACCGGGTTAAGCTCCGGCCGTGTGGGCCATTCATGGCTCGAGTGTGACTTTACCTTACCTTTTTTTACTTGTTTTCTTTAGGCTAACAATGTGACAGCAGACTTCTCCGCTCTTCTGCTTGCCATATTTCTTGCATTGGGGATGGCTTACATGGCAGCCAGTTTTGTTACATTCATTGTACAGGAAAGGGTATCAAAGGTAATACCATGTAATAAACCCTGCACCCATTCCTTACGAGCCTACAACCCGAGACAAAAGTAGTTGGGAAGGCTTGTAAAACGCTAAAAAATGACACTACCTTTGGGTTTCAGCTCAATTAAAGGCGCGCACAACGCTTTTTATAGCCCCCCTCTCCCCCAAATCCAATGTTGAAGACGTCTATACAAAAGACAGTGTAAGTTAAGTATTTGCGTTTACAGCAACTTTGAAAGAGGGGGGACGAGGGGGGAGGGGTGAGGAAAACAAGGAACCTTCCCAACACTTTTGTCTTTGGTTGTAGTCAAAGTGACTTACAACATGCCAACACTTACCTCTAGTAACTTCAGTTGTTTTGGTCATTTTAAATCTGTTTTGCTCTTCAATTCTTTGACTTCAAACTCAGTAAGGAAAATTGAAACTGATCTGTGTACCTAACCTGACGTTGTTTCGTATTCACGAGATGGCTCTTAAGAGCCCTTTGATCAATGAATAAATAGGTTTTGTTTGTTTATGTAGTGTTATGTCACAATTTCAGGCCAAGCATCTTCAGTTTGTGAGTGGAGTGGATGTGTTCAGTTACTGGTTTGCTACATACACCTGGGACTTTATCAACTACTTAGTTCCTGCTCTGGGAATTCTCGTCTTGTTTGCTGCATTTCAAGTGGAATCTTATGAGAAGGAGCTTGGAGTTGTCTTTCTAATGCTTGTAAGTACAAATGGCTCATTCACATCACTACGCAAGACAAGACAAGACAAGATACCACACTACACTGCACTACACTACACTACATTGCACTGTAATGTAATATAACCTATCTAGCAATATAACAACAAGTAGGGTACCAAGGATTGTGGTGGATGTCAACTGGAAAAAAAGACATGTAACCCCAAGATGCCCATTCCTGGTCTGCATCCCCTTGTTTAAGTGGTGACAAAATGATAGACAAGGGTTGCTCACCATTAAGCAAATCATGAGAAAATAACACCTCAACTGAGAAAAATCATTTTACAACAAGCAAGCTTGTTTGATAGGATTGTTAGTTTCCATTAATTTTTGTCCTAATTTAAAAAAATGCAGAAGTTGATGACGGATTTACACAGGTCTTTAATTTGTGCTTCATTTTTTTCTCTCTGAATTCTGTTTCACGTTTTATCTTCAGCTTCTGTTTGGGTTGTGCGTATTACCGTTCGTGTACTGCCTGTCATTTTTATTCACCTCTCCTTTGGTGGGATATGCAATAACTGTGTTTGTGCTTTCAATTCTCAGTCTGGTAAGTATCTGTATCTGAATCTGTATCTGTAGTTTTCCTGTTTTAGTGTGTTGTTTTATTGTTATGAGTGAAATACAGTCTGTAGAACCTCCATTAAGAGGATGCTATCGGGACCAGGAGAAGTGTACCCTTAATAGAGATGATAACTACAAAGATTATATGAGCATTTTGCTGGTCGAGACCAGGAGAAGGTTCCCCTTCATAGAGATGATAATTAAAAGATTATATGAGCGTTTTGGGGGGGACCAGGATTAGAATAGAGGCGCTAATTACAAATTTGCTTGCTGGGACCACTGGAGAAGTGTCCCCTTAATGTAGGTGTCCCTTTAATGTAGCTGTCCCTTTAATAGAGGCGATCATTACAAAGATTATATGAGTGTTTTGCCGACCAGGACCAGTTGTGTACATTGACAAGTTCTGTTACTTTACAGGGAATGTTGATCACAGTATTTGTCTTGCAAATACCGTCACTGAAAGCCCAGGATGAAGCCGAGACTTTGCATTACATATTCATGCTAATCCCGACTTATACGTAAGTTGTCTGGGTGTTCATTAAAGCCACTCCCTGGAGCGGCCAAATCCTCAATATCAAAGTACATCTTCTCTTTTCTTGTCTCCATACATTCCTTGTAGGAGCTGTTGGGAGAAGTTGTTAAAATATCAAGAGAATTTATCTTGGGTGATCATGTTCATAATTCTCATTAGCTCTTTGAATGATTAAATGGAGAAATTTAATGCTGTCACTGGTAAGACTCAAAGAGTTAAGAAAAACTAATAAACAAACAAACAGCCAGACAAATATTTCTCCAAACAAATACATGTATCCAGCATTTAGTAAAATTCTGAAAAACAAACAGTGCCATTGGACAGTACTGCTCGATAGCGTTCATTAAGTTGGTAAACTAATCTTCAAAGATTAAACATATTAATTTAAAAAAATGTTAAACCTTTTCACTTCCAGAGTCAATTATGGAGACATGTAGTGTAGTTCTAACTTTTGAGTCTGTCGACAAAATCCTATGGTGTGACCATTCAAATGAAACCTCTTCATCAGAACCTTTGCATGGTACCATTTGTTTTTTAATATTTTGCAACATGAAATTTAGGAATTTTCTGGAATTTTGATATTTGGCACTGATCTTGGGAGTTAAAGGGTTGATAGCTTCTAATTTGATGGTATTGGTTATACTGTAAAATATCATCCACAGACGCAAAAATAAGAACCGCTGTATACATAACTCAGTGTTGACTCTAAGAGGGAAAAGTTAATTAAAAGCTTATGGATAAAATCAACGTTGTTTTGACGTTTCAGGGCATCTTTTTGAAGTTTAAGGTTTGTTTATCAAATATTGTTGTTGACAGGCTTGCCTTCAGCTTTGTGGATCTCAACAGTAACTATGGATACCGCAAACTTTGCACTGAATCTGAACTGTGAGTTACTACACTGTATGCTATTTTAAAGCTAATTGATAATGTAAATATGAAAATAAATCCGTATAAATTGCCATATAAAACCTGCAAACCCCTGCATAGTGATACCCCTGCATACCGTTACATACTCCTGCATACCCCTGCATACCCCTGCATAACACTGCACACCCCTTCACACCCCTGCATACCCCTTTACACCCCGTCACATCCCTGCGTACCACTACATAACACTGCACACCCCTGCATATCCCTGTACACCCCTGCTTATCTCTGCATAGTGATTCTCTTGGATACCCCTGAAAACTTTTTTCTCTTTTGGTTGTTATACAGTTTTGTATTTGGAAGACTCAGTTGCATTTGAATTAATATTATTCTATTTTCTTTGCATCAGGACACGGTTACAATGCGCACTAGGAAATGTAAAATACACTGACGATGGCTTGGATTGGGAGCGCCCAGGAATTGGTCAAATGGCCCTGTATCTATTTCTGGAGGCAGTTGTGCTGTTCATTCTAGTTCTTTTGATTGAGGTAATTGCCAATCTGACGGAAAGTAAAGAGGACTCCAAATGCGAAACATGTTTAAGCTTATTGTTGTTTATATTCGTTTAAAACAAATTAGTTTTATTGTTATCGCTGGATTCAAGTTGTTCTTGTCACGCAACGCATTCGTAACAAAACATTACGTCACTAAGTTTACAGCTGAATGATGGAACGAGTGAGTGAATTTGCCGTCCTCTCCGATAACCCGTCCATCACGCTTCGCGTATCCACGGGTTAAACACGACCTCAGTGACCCCCATTTTTTATTATCGAATAGTAATTCGCATGTAATGATACAATGTTTTGCAAGGTTTAAAAAATTCTTGAGAAGGGTTTCAGAGCCACCTTAAATTGTTGAAAAGTTAAGGTGGCTCTGAACAACAAAGTGTAAGTGATGGAAAATACTGGTTACTATTGCGAGTCACCTTAACTGATTTTGATTCCAAGGTGTATCATTCATGGTAATTAGCATCAATCTTAGTCATTACCAATGGTCACATAGCACGTAAACATACAAGTTATCTGCTCTACTCTGGCCTGTTTTTGACAAGCTGTACCACATCAGACCAACTCTTCCATCCATAAATCACCTTTCTCGTTCTTCAACACCGCTAGAACTCAATTTCCTCTGCTCCTTCTTAGAACGTATGTCTGATTCCTTTATTAACTTTTATGTGTAAATTTATTAGGTGAAGTTCTTTATTGGAGGCAGGTTGAAGACACCAAGCGGGGAGTTTAAATCACAACAGCAAAGCAATGAGGTATCAGTGGACTCCCAAGAGTGCCCATTACGCAATATAAAAACAAAATTAAATCAAACTGTTCCAGAGGAAAGTTCTACTTAGGCTCGATCACCAGCCGCTGTTCGAGAGAAAGCGGCGGAAATCGAGCCTAAGTTCTACTCAGTAGCTTTCGTTTGAATGGTCACACTTAAGGATTTCATCCATAGACTCAAAAGTTAGACCCACCTTGCACAGCACAATAAACAGTACCACAGGAAAGTACTGCTCAGTAGCTTTCATTTGAATGGTCGCACTTTAGGATTTCATCCACAGACTCAAAAGATAGAACCATCTTGTACAGCATAATAAACAGAAGTACCACAGTAGCTTTTATTTGAATGGTAACATTATACAAAGTGTAGGATTTAGTCTACAGTCTTAAAAGTTAGAACCACTTAGTTTTACCTTGTACAGCAAAGCACGCCTCAGTAGTTTCACTTGAATATACCTAATTCAATTGGGCATACGGAACACAATGCAATGCTTTGCTTGAGTGACTTGAGTGACCGCCAAACAATAGCTTCCCAACGCCCAATGCCCAATGCTGAAAGCAACTTTTATTGAATGAGGTATACTTACACGTCAGTATTTCGTTCACAAACGAGACAATACTTATATAAACTCATACAAAGACTGAGGTGTGATCAGAGCATAAAGGTGTTATGTTTTGGTTCTGCTATTTAAGAAAAAAGAAACTGATTTTTTTCCCACCAGGACGCGGATGTTCAAAGTGAGCGCATGCGTATTACGAACATGGCATCAGACGAGGTTCAGGGACAGTCCGTTGTGTTGAAAGATTTGACCAAGGTGACAATACAAGTGTTATTTTTATTATTTTATCATAAAAAAACTTGTGAAGTGGCCACTGCCATGAGTAAATTGTAGTCACAGGGTTTGGAGTAAGGAGGCAACGGTCCAAAACATTGTTTGCAAAAAATTAGAAGTAGTTCTGCCTTTTGTAATGATTGTGGTATTAAAATGACCCCCTCACAGTGTTTCATGTTTACTTGTAATAATAGTTACAAAACACAAATAGTTACACGAATGTTTTTGAGAGCATTATAAGTAAGGCCCCATTTATATGGTCTTGGGACGAGGTGGCTCAATCTCGTACCCAAAGCACCCGTGTTTCACGAGTCGCCAAACCTTCAAATAAACGCTCGGTAAAGTTGTCTCGGGGGGGAGGGTTGTCTCGAGTACGCGGGACAAAGCTTTTGTCGTGAAAGCAAAAATGGTTCGAAGATGATTTAGAAGTGGCACTTTCTAGACCCTTTCTAGAAGCATCATGTTGCCCGCATGGCCACTGAGAAAACGTTTGTATACCTAAGAATGTTTCTGCCGGAATGTTTTCTCGTTTGACCTCAGCAGTGAGCCCCTAACGACAATACAAATCTCCATATGTGCACAATATACAGTACTGTAATCCTTTCAGGATAAAACTATTATGCTATGATACTTATACTGTTCTCCTCTTCAGGTGTATGGTGGTACACAAGTCACAGCTGTTGACCATTTGTGTTTGGGAATTCCTCGTGGAGAATGCTTTGGTTTGCTGGGAATTAATGGTGAGGGAACGTTAAGTAAATCGTGTATAATGAAGGCCTGTTGTACCATTTGTTTGAGTTACTAAATAGGTCGGAGCTGCAATTATCTCTTTCGTAAACAAGCGATGCCATTTTAGCGACACTTTTTCGAATTATTTTTTCTATCACAAAAAGAAAAATGCAATTAATTACCTAGAATCGAACCCGGAACCTCTGCATGCTAACAATCCTCCTTCACCACTAGACCACTGGGTTGATCCGGCAAACCCAAGAAAAATTTAAATATAAAGGTGCTTTTCTTAATGATACATCTATAACCCTAACCCTATCGCTAGATCTAACCTAATCGCGAATCTAGCTTAGGTCTAATAATCGCTTTACCTAAACCCAGTTTTATCTAATGATAGCCTACTTTCATCCCAATCCAGGCATAAGCTATAGAGAAATGGCATCGGCCATTACAAAAGTCATTTCGCAATTGCCGGCTTTGGTTTTGTATTGCTACGCTTTGTGATTGGCTACAAAATCTCGCGCCACTTTCTTAACCATTTTCCCGCGCTTGGCGCCGTGTTCTGATTGGTTAACTGTGTTGCTTGTGCCTGTTCTGATTGGTTCACTGGGTTGCCTGTGTCTGTTCTGATTTTTCACTGGGTTGCCTGTGTCTGTTCTGATTGGTTCACTGTGTTGCCTGTGTCTGTTCTGATTGGTTCACTGGGTTGCCTGTGTCAGTTCTGATTGTCAAAGTAGTCACTTTTGTTTTGATCTTAGAGCAGTTTTCAATTGAGTGCAGTAAAAACCAAAACCAAAGTAATTATTCCGACCAATCACAACAGACACAGATATTCCAATGAACCAATCAGAACTCATTGCAAATACATGTAGCCGGTGCCAAGCGCGGGAAAACGCGTGCGAACAAGTCACGATTGGTTTAGGTTTTACTTCTGATTGGCTGAGAAAGTGGCGCGAGATTTTTCAGCCAATCACAAAGCGTAGCAATGCAAAACCAAAGCAATTGTGTAATTACTTTCGATACTCAATTGAAACCCGCTCTTATGACACTCGTTTGAAAATTGTTTCAACATGAAAATATCTGTTTAGCAGTTAGAAGATGAAACATTTCGAGAGTGACACTAATACTAGACATATTTTTTGTGTTTCTAGGAGCGGGAAAGACCACAACATTCAGCATGTTAACAGGAGATCTGAGCATCACTGAAGGAACAGCTTTCTTGGATGGATACAACATCCAGACAAATTTAAGAGAGGTTTGTATAGAGAATATATAACATCTTCTTCCATTTGAAATTACCACTCCCTTATTAAAGTTGGTTACACATAACTAATGAGAGACGTGTTGCGAAGTTAATTGGGAAAATTGAAAAGTACGTTACGGACTTTACAATTATGTTGTCAATCACCCAATCAAATTAGAAACGTTGAAACGTAGTACGCAATTTCGGCGCGAACTTAGTTAGGGGTTTCGGGGAAGCAAAACGTCTAGGAGACGAGAGGTTCCGTAGGTGTGCAAAATCTTTTATTTAGAGTGCTTCGTATTCACGCGTTGGCTCAGAGAAGCCTTTGATTTATTACTTCAGTTATTTTAACTAACGTTTCTTTAAATTTTAGGTTCAGCAGAGGATTGGTTATTGCCCTCAAGTAAGTTACTCTTAATTATATTTTCCCAAATGAAACTGCGTAGCATTTTTAATTTTGCGGGTTAATTGATGTTATAATTCAACACATTGACACACTGCCCAAATATGGTAAAAAAGTTTATCGATATATGCCATGTCTACAAGACGTATATCCAACAATGGCGGTAAATTTCGCATTTTGACAAGAGAATGCAAAAATGACGGACCGGCCTCGATATTTTTTCTTCAAACTGTGCTTTGTTATCAATGCTCAAGCTTGCATAATATCGCCTAATTCTTAGCCGACGAGGCTAAAAATTAGGCGATATCACGCACGCTTTCGCGCTACAATAGTTAATTATCTGTCATTTCTGTCATTAGTTTGACGCCCTTATTGAGCGACTGACTGGCCGTGAAATGCTCACAATGTACGCACATTTACGGGGTGTGCCATCAGCTAAGATAAATGACTTGGTGTCTGGTACTATTCAGCATCTGAATCTGACCAAATGGGCGGACAAACTGTGTGGGGACTACAGGCAAGTAGCATCATTTTCATGCCTAGATGTGCGTTTCCCAAACGCCCCGAGAACATTTCGTGCCACTTAATATATAATTATGTGGAGTTGGAGTCCCGTCCTTTGTACAGAGTAATTACGAACTTTCTGATAACAATTTTGAACTCTTTCACCCTTTCATTGAAAGGGTTGAACACCTCATTCTTGTTATTTTATCACAGTAAACAAGTCTTTATGTTGAGTTCTTTTCACTTTACAGTGGTGGAAACAAACGAAAGCTCAGTACCGCTATCGCACTGGTTGGAAACCCTCCTATTGTATTCTTGGTGAGTGAACATCTATCTTCTCCTTAAAATGTCTTAACAAAATCAAACATACTGGTCGTGAGAATAAAGCAATTAATCATCAGATGTCATGGCATACAACCTCACATTCTCCCGAAAATTACCATAAGTAATGTCAGCTCCTGGAAATGTATAGCCTTTAGTAGGGAGAATATGTATGTTGAACTGACGGTGCTTCATGTTTCAGGATGAGCCCACCACCGGTATGGATCCTGTTGCTCGCCGTTTTCTGTGGGATTCATTGATGACTGTGATGAAAGGAGGCAGATCCATTGTGCTCACCTCTCATAGGTAGGTGTGATTTCGTTTTGCGGTGCGAGTGCATTGTGATCGTAGCTCCTTAAAAATGTTGTTGTTGGTGACTAAACTTTGGGATGCTTGCTTCTCTTCTTCACAGAGGGAACAAAAGTTTCAGAAGATAAGAGACTGCTTGTTGTTGTTTTTGGTTTTGTTAATGATATTAATCCTGGACTTTTTATTTTGTTTAATAGCATGGAAGAGTGCGAGGCTCTGTGTACAAGAGTGGCGATCATGGTGAACGGACAGTTTAAATGTCTAGGATCCACCCAGCACCTCAAGAGCAGGTGAGTACTATGTTAACCCTTTAACCTCGATATCAAAATACAAATTCTCCTTCCTTTTCCCCATGTATATCTTCTAGAAACGGTGAGGAGAAGTTGTTGAAATATCAAGAGAATTCATCTTGGTTGAGAATGTCCTTAATTCTTATGACCTCGCTGATTGGTCAAGCATTGATCTATTACAAGGAGAAATTTGGTGATGATAATTATTGGGGCTAAAAGAGTAAAGTGAAGACTGTTTGTATTTTTTAACGACCTCTGACCAATCGGGTGTCGTCTGTTCTCTCCTCATCTGACTATGGTAAATTAGGCTGGATACAGAATATTAGTTCAAAGTAATGTTTTCTGCATGCAAACAGGCTTGAGACGGATACAATAGAGCGGTCTTCAATTGAGTGTCAAAAGTAATTTGGCGATTGCGTTGGTCTGGCATTGCTACATTGCTGCTCGGAACAGAACGAGTTAATCAATAAGCATTTAATGACTGGTACCAAGGGAAATGGTGAGTTTTGTTCCATGGAGACCCTAGCCTCAATGTTCCCTGAGGCGAAGCCAAGGTGTGATGAGAAAAAATGTGTGCTTGACACGGCTGGCACACAAATCTGTTGCGGTTTTAAGGCGCACGACCTGATCACGTGCGAGTCGAAAGTTGAAGTTGTAGTCTCCCTGGGGAGTTTGTGACTTTTGCTTGCCCCAGGCCCAATCAAAGAAGGCGTTTGAGTTGGGAGGTATATCAATGCCAATTTACTGTTGTATTTTCTTAATTGTTCAGGTACGGCACAGGCTACACTCTTATGATCAAAGTTGCAAGTTCTATACCCATGAACTCTCAACTGGTAACAAATGGCTTCCCTCTTGGGCCACCTCCCACTATTGAGCCTCCTATGGCTATGGTGTACAGCAATCCAGTGGCTACAGCTGAACTACCTGAGGTCAATGAACCTAAGAAACCTTTCCATGAAGGTGAGGCTATGTTCTTCAGTTATTTTAAAACCCTTTCCCTCCCAGAGTCAGTTATGGAGAAATAGGGTGCTTACCATTAAGCCAAGAAAACCGGTATTTTCGGTTGGAAAGCAAATGGTACGGTTGATTTTCCGAGAATTCCGGTTGGAACATTATGTAACGGTCAGCACCCATGTAGTGTAGTTCTAACTTGTGAGTCTGTTGATGAAATCCTATGGTGTGACCATTCAAAAGAAACCTCTGCAGCAGTACTTTTGCATGGTACCATTTGTTCTAACTTTTTAGTCTGTTGATGAAATCCTATGGTGTGACCATTCAAAAGAAACCTCTGCAGCAGTACTTTTGCATGGTACCATTTGTTTTTCAATATTTTACAAAATGAAATTTGGTATTTTTCTTGGATTTTGATATTTGGCACCTTTGGGAGTACACATTGAGTACATAATGTTTTCGTTGTTGATGGGTCACCAAACAAATTCCAAGAACTAAATTGTAAAGAAGCTATTGCAAGAGTGTAATTCATTAGCCTGCAAGCAAACCCACGTTAACAATATTCAATGCAACTTGCATCTCTTTGTGAAATTGCATTGTCTTGGGTACGAATTTGAGCTCGATCAAAGTGAACGCAAGTAGTGGGGAGACTTCCTTGACTTGCTTCTCCGTTTAGTCGAGACTTGAAAGGGCACTGCCCCTGCTGGTATATCGTGTTTTTATGAGTGTGGCCAGGAACTTGCTTTATGCCGTGCTTTATTATCTTGAAATAGGAAAAAAAAATGCTAAAAGTAATGAAAGCAAAGAAACACAAACCAAAGAGACTTAATAATGCACCAGAATGGCAACTTTGATTTCTTGACCGCCTGATAAAATTTGATGAACTGTAATCCACTTCCATCCTTGCAATCCTGCACGTTATCTCCAAACTACTGCCTCTGTTTTGCTCCATAGAATCTTTTTTACCCAATTTAGTTGCATATTTGGCAGCATTTGGCTGTATAACATGGAAATAAGCTAAGGAAATGTTATTTTCTTTAAGGGGCTATACAAAAAGTCAGAGTGCACGTTATAAAATAACAATTCAATTATTTCATACTTATCTCTAACAATTCCTTGTTGTTTAGGTGCGAACGTTGATACCTCTTCTGGCATCAGCAGCAGAGACGTTCAACCTTCCGTCCCAGTCCCTCCCTACCCAGCTCCTGTCCAGGCTCCTCCCTACCCAGCTACTGTCCAGGCTCCTCCCTACCCAGCTACTGTCCAGGCTCCTCCTGACCAATTTGTGCCGCTGATATATGACAGGGGACTAATGGAAGCTGTTACCAATGCGCAGAACTTTGTTTCTCAAACGTTCCCTGGAGCAAGACTTCTGGAAAGCCACAATGTAAGTTTCCATTGTATAGGGCAGTTTTCAATTGAGTATCGACAGTAATTTCCCGATTGCTTTGGTTTTGCATTGCTACGCTTTGTGATTGGCTAAAATATCTTGCGTCACTTTCTCAACAGGAGCAGTTTTCAATTGAGTGTCGTAAAACCAAAACCAAAGCAATTACTCTGGCCAATCACAAGATACGCAGACAATCCTATGAACCAATCAAAGCTCGTAGCGAATACATGTAGCCGGCGCAAAGCGCGGGAAAACGCGTGCGAGCAAGTTACGATTGGTTTTGGTTTTACTTCTGATTGATTGAGAAAATGGCGCGAAATTTTTTAGCCAATCACAAAGCGTAGCAATGCAAAACCAAAGCAATTGTGGATACTGAATTGAAAACCGCTCTAATCGGAAGTAAAACCAAAATCAGTTGTGACTTGCATGCACGTGTTTTCCGCTCTCCCCACCCAGGTTTATAAATGGATACCGGTGACAATATGCTAGGGGTAACCCTTTGATGGACCATCATCCCATCCATGCTACGACAAACGAGTTAAAGACCCAGTATTGTCCATTATGCTTGACGCGTTATTGTTTTGGTTTACACGGGAGCGAGGCTTCTTCGCGGCAAACATTCAATCGCGTGGAAAGGAATTTTAATGTCTCGTGCTTCTGTTCTCTTCAAACTTGTGATAATAAAATACGTTCTTAAGTGCTGCCTGATAAATAAGGAACTTGAATAAACGGCTAAGAGCAACGTTTAATGATTGCCGATGCAAACGGACAAGACGTACCGGATTTTTCAACATCAAGAGAATGGCCGCCGATGCTCGCAGCTGCGGTCGAGTAGGCCACCTTTGGCGCGTGTGTGACTTTAAGTTTTTACTTAGATTTTTCTTAACTCCATCTCAGAATCAGATAATTTTAAAAACGTGTATTTGAGCCGATCCTGTGCATCTCACAGTGTACCCTTTAAGAGGCTTTATAATGCCAAAACCTTGAACAAAGTGGCTTTCATCGGAAAGACTGATTCTCGCCTTTTTCGTTGCTATTCCAGGGCGTTCTTCACTTCCAAGTGGAGACCGAGGGTTTAAGTTGGTCGTATATCTTTGGACAGCTGGAGAAAAACAGAGCTGCTCTGAACATTGTGGACTACAGCGTCAGCCAGACCACGCTTGAACAGGTTAGCACTTGACGTTCTTCAACTTCATGCTGTGCTTAGCACCTTGTCTCAGTACAGATCATCGCATGATTGAGCGGTGACAACTACTTATGCTAAACAAGCAGGGGACTTAAAAGAACCCGTTGGAAAATACTAGAGGTTGTAGAACTACCCGGTGTTGTGGACTGGCCAGTTCACATTCGTTCATGGGTGGGGTGGGTGGGGTGAGATGACGAATGGACTGCAAGTGTTATTATTATCTGGCCAGTTCACATTTGTTCATGGATGGGGTGGGTGGGGTGAGATGACGAATGGACTGATAGTGTTATTATTGTCTGCCCTGTTCACATTCATTCATGGGTAGGGTGGGTGGGGCGAAACTATGAATGGACTGATAGTGTTATTATTGTCTGGCCAGTTCACATTCATTCATGGGTAGGGTGGGTGGGGTGAAACCATGAATGGACTGATAGCAGCTGCCTTTTGCGTCATCATCCAAGCTGACGTCTGATTTCATCATCAGTTAACATTGAAAAGGGCGTTTGAAGATTTGCATCAGTTTGGTTAAAAAGTTGTAAAGAAATGGCACTTCAAATTAAAGGCATTTGTATGCGGAACAATTATTCTTGTTTTATATCTTTCCATTACCGTTCGCAGCTTCGCTAGCCTTCTAAAACTCTAACTTCCTAAAGAGTTCTTGTTAGTTTTTGAATGATATTCTTTCAGGGTTTCATTATTTTGATGAGATTTCTTTTTAATGTTACTGAAAAAGATCGGTAACATTTCTACTCTATTCCCTTAAACAGGTTTTCATCAACTTTGCTAAAGAACAGCATGCAGAGGAGAGGACTTCCATGAAGCGAACCTGTGGATGCCTGCCTTGTTAACAGAAGAATCTAACAATTTGCAATATTTACTATGTCGAATTGTTTCATTGGAATTGCCTTTCAGGAAAAGGCTCTTTTCATCAACAATTTATTTTAGACTTCCATAAGACGAAAATGCTTTTTAAATTCTCCATGCAATTTATATTATTTAATAGGAAGTGAAAAAGAAACATACCTCCGAACCATAATATTGTAGAATACGTTGTGATATCGATTCTGTCTCTAGGAATGGTTTGCGATTCAATACTCTCCCTCTTGTAACTTGGCTGTTGCAAATGTGTTTCCCTACCGGTATGAGTTACTTCGGTCCAAGATAGAAACGATTGCATAACCTGTTTTTGCTAAACGATTTCTTGATGTGGTACAAGGTCAAGCCCTAATCATACCGTCCAGAAGGACGTCGGACACCTTATTGAGACTTATATAACGGAGTAACTGGTTAGCTTTCAGTTGAGGTTAGGGGTAGCAGTTTATATAGTTAAATTTAGGACTAAGCAACCCGAGAAGCTAGGTGGTATAGTGGCACGGTAGGCTATATAAGCCTAGCCTAGCTGAGGTCACAGGTTCAATCCTGAGTGGGGATTTTAGATTTTCCGTTTTTACACTTAAAAATTTATTGAAAATAAAATTCTAAGTGTCAACATTACGTTATATAAGTCTCAATAAGGTGTCCGACTTCCTTCTGGACGGTATGATTTAGGCACAACCGTGGTACAACCTGCACAGTTTGGCATGGTATTACTGATGCAATCATGCAAACAACAGTATTTTATAATTAGGTTATTTGAAATTAACAACCGTTCGAAGCCGTAGTTAGTATTTCTAGTCTACGAATTTTGTCGTGCGTCAGAAACAGCCTAAGCGCTGGTCGCTTTTCTTGGCTTACCGTCCCAAGCGGCTGGAGAGATAAGGTGCGGCTGGGAGCGATGGGGGGGGGGGGGGGTGGAAGCAATGACGGGTCGCTGTCTTCGCTAAGAAAAGAGGGACTGCATGGTCGCATTGTTATGCCACCGTTGAGAAATTTCTTTGCTTCAACTGTAAAGGGATCTCTCTCGGAAGACCTCTTCATATATTTATTTATCCAAAATGCCGCCACATTGTACAGTCATATCCTTTATCATCTTCAGTTTTAAATAAAAAATACAAGTGTAAGTTAAATTAACTTTAAACATACTGAGTGTGCATTAAAGTACAGCAAAAAGCTAAACATTAACTTGTCCTGATAAACGTATAAATGGGTGCAAGATCTTATCAGGTAACAACTTGGGCACTCGGTATTATGAGGTGTATTTCAGCCAGATATCCGATCTGCACATCTGCACGAAGATATGCGTATCTTTGAAATAACTTCTTACATATAGCCTGGTTTTTACATGTCGGGAAAATCCCAGACGATCGCGCGCGTGCACAAAATGTTAACTGCTTACACTGTAAGACCGGCCGTTTATGGCAGGTTTTATACGTTCAATAGTCGGTTTGTTTTATTCCATTACGTTATTCAAATGCGCGCTGCAGCCAATAAGGTTTAATTGTTTAATCGTATGCGAGTTCGTATTTGTAACGAACCGCATTTCCGTTAATAGCAAATTTTGAAATGTTGTAAGCAAGCCAAAGTGCAATAATTCTCCCGAGGAAGGCCGTGAGGCCGAAACGTTGAGAATAAACCTGTCAAAAGTCTTGACTGGAGTCGGAGCTTATTGTTTTACAAGTGAAAATTCTATGATATATATATAGCAGTTTGCAAAAATTTTGAACCCCCACAAAATATATCATTATATCCCTGCTCTCTAACAATGCTATATATCTGGATCAGAAGCTTATCACGTCTGTTATGAGCTTCTGACCTGGATGTCATGATATATTTTGGGGGGTTCAAAACTGCTGTATATATATGACCAAATAACTTAATAGCACCATTTCTATTGGTAAGTTGCTCGAACAAAAGATCAACATCTATCGTGTTGTGCACGGTCAAGGCCGAAAAACGATAACAAAACATCGAACAAAGACATCAGCTTTCATAACAATCGCACTTTATTAACTCAGGTCTAGCTACGAACGAAAAAGTTGTATTTTAAATTTCTTGTATTATGTGAGTGAACACTGGATGTAGCTTTAAAAATACTATTTAGATGAGTCGGAGAAAGAGTATAGAGAGTCTTAAACAGCATAATTCAGTGCTTGTTGCTTTGGACGCCTTCGCTCCAGAGAATCCCAACCAAGGTCACCGAGTAACCTGCGATCAGGCGCTAGCTCTTCCGAAAAAAAAACGCCTGATCGCAGGTTAGTCACCGAGTAAAGTGGAAGATTTAACATTTAAGGTGGCTCCATATAGTTATTGGCCAGTCTTCCAAATAAAATATACACGATCTTATTGCTGTCTTTCGTGAGTTTTATTTGACGATAATAGGCATAATATACACATACACATAGCTTAGGCTTTCTCGTTTACGGAGAAGTCTAAATGGCAGTCTTGTCTCGTTACCATGGCTACCAATGATTGAGTTGCTGGGCTTGTTGTTTAAGGCTAGCAAAAAAACCTAGTAAATATTAACGATTTTTGGCGAAACAGAAGAAACTTTCAGTGAAAAAAATCAGTACATAATTACAAACACCCCTCTGTAACAGACCCGGTGGATTCTATATCCTTACCAGGTTTTCGTAAAACCGCCACCAGGCCGGCTAATGTTTTCACCGGGTCGGCTAATTTTCCACCGTTTTTTTTTTTTCAATTGTCTACCAGGTTTATTCAATGATTAACCTACCGTAATACTATATTAAGCCCTCCCTCCAAAGGTAACAAAATTATCACTTATCTAAACCTTATTCATTGACAGATAGCTACTGCGTTAGCAGGCGCGTAGCTGGGGTTTCAGAAGGTGCGTGCGGGTGAATGCAGCAAGCACCGGAGGCGCGAGCCACTAGGGGAGTCTGGGGGCATGCCCCCAAGACATTTTTTTAAATCTAGAGGCTCGGAGTGCTATTTTCAGCATTCTCCACGAAGGAGTCAAAATATCAATCTCGATCAAGTGTAAAATGACAGGTATTTTTAGTGTTTACAGATAGATTTTGTTAGCTTACTATATACATATAATACTTGATATATATACATATAACTTAACTTCACCTAACCAGTCCCCCCGGTTACGCCGTCCCTGTACTGAAAGTAGCCTTAAGATCAATTATATACACACTGAACACGTATCGCTAATAAATGATAAATGCAACACTGAACACGTTTCAGTATCGTTTTCGGATAGAGCAGTTTTCAATCGCTCTGACCAATCACAACAGTGTTAAACAATCCAATGAACCAATCAGAGCACGAATAAATTTTATGTCGGCGGCCCCAAGCGCGGGAAAACGCGTGCGAGCAAGTCACGATTGGTTTTGGTTTTACTTCTGATTGGTCGAGAAAGTGGCGCGAGATTTTTTAGCCAATCACAAAGTGTAGCAATGCAAAACCAAAGCAATTGTGTAATTACTTTCGATACTCAATTGAAAACTGCTTTATGATATTCATAGTCGGTACTACTATCGTCCGAGAAATCAGACAAAGACGAAGAGCTATCCGTCTCAGAGTTAGTGTCCGCCATCTTTGACTCGTTGGTTTGTTCAGTAGTTGTAGTGTCACGTGTTTACAATTCGGCATTCTATTGGTTAAAAAACGCCAGGGTTTCACTCCATTTACGGTCTTGTTGTGGTATGGGACAGACCCGTTTCCGCTCTGCAGTGTTCTTTTTCTTTTTCTTTTTTTTTTTACAATCGGTTTCTCATTCTTTTTTGTCGATGTTGCTGTTTTGCATTTTTTAAACAAACAAAAATAAAAATAATACGCCGGATATGTAAAAGTCACACCAGGGAAGCAAAAAAATAGCCGGGTAAAATCAAAATTTTCACCAGGTACCAGGGAGGCTAAACTTTTACTGGGTGGAGGAAAAAAGTCCACTATGTCGGGTTTCACCGGGTCTGTTACAGAAGGATATATAATTTTCGTCAATTTACTCACTTTTCGTTTTTTACGTTTATTGGGTTTGTGTATGTACAAAAATTGTTGTCTTTTTTTGTGATTGAGAACAAAGAAAATCCTACCAATTTGTCAATTTTTATAAAAATTCACCGTGTAAAATGCGCGCAATAAACGTTTTAGTTACCGTAAAAACCTCTTTATTTTCGTGACGTCATCAAAATAAACAAACGCGCGCTAGCTCCATTTCCGTACCCATGCCTCATACGCCAAAAAATATATGGAGCCACCTTAAGTCAGAAAAAGTGATTAAACGTGAAAGTGAAAACTCATTTAAAGTACTTACACCAAAATTCAAGACAAGTGTTACTCAAAACTGAGGCCAATACATCGGCCGCCATTTATTATCAAAGTTTATTATATGGCTGAACTGGTTCGTGATGAAAAGGAGCATTCTGATTGGTTCCCTGTGCGGTCCGAATTTTTGCATCGGGACCGCTAAGATGGACCGCTAAGATGGACCGCTAAGATGGACCGCTCACGAATTAATTTCGCAAAATCCTTTTTAATATGAAACATTAAACAAAGGAAATTTTTTTATTAAGTAGAAACACTTTTTCTTCATTTTTGGAGGATAACTTCGGTTAAACTGTTACCAAAGTGGCCTGAAACTGGGAGCAAAGCATATGCTTAACTTTGGCGCGCCCGTTTGCTGGGAACGGAATGCATTAATTTATCAGCAAAATTTTAAAAGAGCCATAATAATAAAAATTTTATTGAACTAGCTTGTTCGATCCGTATTGGAAAATGTTGGTCTCGTTCTTGTTTTGCAAGTTTATGGACCTCGCCAAAGAACTCGACCAATATTTTCCCAATACGGACCTCACGCTCGTTCACTAACATCTATATATTAACTGTACAGAATTCCATTTTACTTAAAGTTAAAAAAAAATGTGATAGTAATAGAGTATTCTAAATAAATAACACCTCTCTACATCTACATCTACTCACTTTTGTCACAGTGGCGATTTTTTTTTGTCGCCGTGACGGGAGAAAGAAACAGGACATAAGTCCCAATTGATATCAATCCCCCATGGAGACCAGACCACAACACCATTCTCTATTAAATGCCTGGGGCTTTTATTTCTATTTGGGGACATTTATGAGTGCTTAAATTCAGTTGTCGTGTAAACAAGAGAAGACATTTATTCAAGTAAAGAACTACAGAAAAGACGGGCATAGAGAAGCGCAGTGACGAAGTCAGGAGACGTAGATGGGAATTTATGGGGCACATTCTTAGACAGGAACCAAACAACAACTGCGTCACGGCTCTAACATGGGATCCAGAAGGAAAAAGGAATAGAGAGAGAGAGAGAGGCCAAAAACAACAGTTATGACGACGGACGGTAGAGAGGTCCGGAGCAGGATGCAAAACATGGGACGAGATGCGTGCTGCAGCACAAGTCAGGAGAACTTGTAAAGGCTGCTTTAGACGGCACAACTTTGTGGCATGCGATTTTTTTGCAGCGCGCGCTGCTTGCGTCAGGCGAAAATTGTGTACAACTCGCATCATATAACATTGTATGTGGCTACAATTGTCGTAGGGTTTTAAAAAACATGTTTCAAAATCCTAAAATTTTTTCGTGTTGCATTCAACAGTTGTGAGTTGTAGGCTGATTTAGACGACGCGATTCGTGTTGTATGTACTGTATGGTGTGAGCAGGTTGCATGCAACAGTTGTGAGCGAGTTGTGGGCTGATTTAGACGACGCGATTCGTGTTGCATGGCGTGAGCAGGTTGCATGCGATAATCTAATACTATAATTCACAAAGGTTTCCCATCACTGTGAATATAAATATGAACAAAAAAATAAATAAATAAATAAATAAGTACAAAATTAAAATAAAAAAAGTACAAGTTCAGTGATTGGAAGAAAAATAATCAGAAAGTGCCGTTTTAAAAGCGGCCACGCTCGGCTGGTTTATGATGGAAAAGGGTAAAACGTTCCATTCTTTCAGAGTTCTTGTAAGGAAGTTGTATTTGTAAGTGTTGCTATGACTACCAATGTTAATAAAACGATTGTGATGAAAAGAACGTGTAACACGGGTGGGGCGCACAATGTACTCAGGAATATCAACCACGATATAACCGTTCACTATTTTGTACATATTGGTAAGCCGTGCAATTTTTCGACGCAGTTCTAAAGAATGCCAGTTGAGATCGTTTAAAAGGTTTGTAACTGTTCCGGGTTCCCGCACATAGCAGTTTTTTATGAATCTGGCAGCTCTCCACTGAACTCCTTCGATCGCGATATAGTACCGCAAGAAAGGTCAATAATTGTTCTTTTCACAGACCTTTTCGCTTAAATCTACTTACTAACATACTAAAAGTAAACAAATCAAGAGCTATCAAGCCCCTTTAACACGGGCAAATAAGTAGGATTTTTTATCGTGTACAGAACATGACAACGGGAGATTAAAAAACATCTGAAAAGTTGATCAGTACGACAACTGTCCCGCCTAAATAACGAAATTTTGTTTACTTAATTTCCATGTTATATCGTCAAATGCCACCAAATAAACAAATAAATTGGATAAAAAGATTCTATAGAGCAAAACAGAAGCAGTAGTTTGGAGATAAAGTGCAGGATTGCAAGGATAGAAGTGGATTACCGTTAATCAATTTTGATTTCGTGACAGGCGGTCAAAAAATCCAAATTGCCATTCGTGTGGAATTTTGACGTTTTTAGCCGTAGTTTTGTTTCTGTAATAAATATTTCTTTGCTTTCATAACATTTGGCGATCTTTTCTTCCTATTTTAATATAACAAGAGGCTGCAAGCAGCCTATACTCATGCGCATGCGTAAGAAAGTTTTATAATACAGTATGTATATATATATATATATATAATATATATATAAACATGATAAGATGTCCGACATGGAGAAGAGTTTATCCTTTCATTCAGTCATCGTTCCTGCAAACCACGTTGTTTACTATTGACTGTTTTGTAAATGAAGGCTGTACCACAATGAAGCCAATGATTCTTCTACGTCTTATATATACCTAACGTGAACATTAGTTGTGTAAGTAGGAGATGCTGTCGTGACGCTTCAGTAACGCTGTTTTACCGGAAGTGAAAGTAGCCGGAAGTCACTAAACAGGAAGTGTAAATGGAAAAGCTATGAACCGGAAGAGCACAATTTAAAATATGCGTGCATAAATTTGCATGCAAAATCGTGACACCAAAAAAAAAAAAAATAAGAAGAAAAACCGAGGCCATTTTATAACTCATGCCGCTACGCGCATGAGTAATAAAACAAGTTTAAAGCAAGTCATAATCATGAAAAACACGATATATTATCCGGGACAGTGTCTTAACGGGCAAATTCAAAGTCCAGGCAAGTTACCTGAACTTCACATTACAATAAATTAATTTTAAAAAAGTCAAACAAAAATATTCACTGATTCAGATCTTTATTTCATTTTGAACTTGATCAACACAGCCTGTTCTGTACACTGTTCTCTTTCTTTTTAAGTTAAAAGCTCAAAAAAGTTATCATTAAAATTTATTAAATAACAAAAAAAAAATAAATAAAAATGGCAGAGCTTAAGTAACATCTTTATTTTCCTGTAAATAAATAAAAATTCCTCTTTCTTTTAATTCTAATCAGATTCTCATGAAGGCCAGGGATGACCCAGTCCTAACCCTTTTGGTCTCAAGTAAGCGCGGACAGGATCCTTGATGCCATTTCTCTCAGATCCAAGTCCTGTTCCAGGAGTCCAGCCCATGACCCTAAGAATCTGATTGCCAATGTTTGAAGTTGGTATTGGGTCAGCTTCCCCGCCTACTGTCGCTAAAAAAAAACAATAGCCAAGTAAATGGTTTCTCCAATACGACTGTATGTAATGGACTGTTCATAGCCAGAACATTGTATAAATGGTAAAAAAGGTAAAGTTACACAGGAGCCGCCACAGCCACAAGAAAGTTTACTCCACATTGTCTTTCTCCACCCAGGTGTATAAATGGGTACCAATGACAGAATGCTGGGGGTAACCCTGCGATGGACTAGCATAGCATTCCATCCAGGGAGGGGGGGGGGGGGGGGGAGCAATACTCCTAGTTTTCATTTCATTTCATTTATTTTTTTTCCAAACCTTAGCAGATAATAATACAGAATTACATTTGTAAATATAAGGTGAAATTTTCAAGGAAAGAAAAATGTACAGTACAAATTAAATTAAGTCGCATTGTATGTAGGAAGGAGAGAAGAGGGGCACGTCTAGATAAACTAATATTGTGCCCCTTAAGTTACGTCAGTATAACAAAAAGAAAATTGTGATTTTTTAGTAAAAAAGTAAAGGAAAACTTATAAAAATAACTCGGTAAATTATCAGAGATGATGTTTCATTAGTATTGAGCAAGGTACCAGCGTAAAAGTGCTTTTCTAAACATCTTTTTAGATGTTTTGTCTCTAATTAATTGTGGAATACTATTCCAAAAAAATCTTCCAATAATGCTCGGGCAGAATCTCCTAGAATCAGAATCAGAATCAGAATCAGAATCAGAATCTCAACTCCTAGTTGCTTCATGCTACAGATTTACTAGGTTAGGCTCTAGCCGTATGGGTACCCTGTGGCTCATGTGCGACTTTGAACAACACTTACAATGTGAACTGTCAAGCTGAGGCGGCATTTTCCTGCGTCGTTTGGATTCTGCTCCTGGACGGCTGTGACATCTTGGAGGGGATGAGTGACTAAAAAGAAAAAAGAAGATGAAAATAAATAACAGATGAAGCAAATACCTAACTTCTTTTTACTGTACCAATACTTAGTCAAACAAGCAGGTCATAAAGGGATCGATTCATGGCAAATTTCAGCCAGACCTGAAATTTGGGGTGGGGGGGGAGTGGGTTAGATATTTCCAGCCCAGTTTTAGCCAACCAGACTGGAATTTGGACAGGCTGAAAAAAGAACACATAAATGCAATCCAATGTTTAGCCTGGGCTAAAAATTTGTCATGTCATCAGCCCCTAAGAAAAAAGAGTTGTTATAAGTGAGCACAATTTCTTGGAACAGTACCAAAATAGATCACTTACATTGCTTTGTCATTTATATTAAAAAAAAGATATTTCTATAAACTAAGTAGTAAAATATTTTCCTGTAAAATACTGTATGTTAGTTTACCTTGTTTTACGAAGTAACACTCTCCCTCTGTGGGCAGGGTCTGCCTGACACTGAAGTGAGTATAAGGATGCCCATTGGTAAACCTGCCGTGTGCACAAAAAAAAAAATAAGAAAATAAGAAAATAAGTAAGCCTGGATCAATCTGTCTGTTCAGGGAAGCGATGGGTGGGAGTTTACTATAGCTGCTATAACCACTGTAGCCCTTCGCATGTAAACTGAGCTAGTGCTAGGACCATCCCTCTTTTGTGTATAATTATTTAATTATTTTTTTGTAATATGCCTTTCCCTCTTCATCTCATTTTCCTGCTTATCTCTCTTTTTATGGTTGTATGCTGTTCTACAAATCCCAATAGTTATCAGTTATTAATTGCGTTCGAGGAACCAGAAGGCTATCCTAATCTCATGCGTTGGGGTACCTGTGTAGTAGCCGGATCAAATTCAGCCTTTTCTGTTTCGACGCCAATTAAGCCCCCCTGATAGCCTGCGTGCCCAGGCTTTTCCAAAAGTAACCGAATGAAAACTGGGACAAAAGCAAGCGAAAGGCATCTTCATTTTGCTTGCTTTTGTTGGAAAAGCCTGGCCATGCAGGCTACCCCAAACCCCCCCCCCCCCTCCCCCAAAGATTCTTTTCAGGGGAAAATTCACAGGCGGGAACTGGTATCTACTTTGGCCTCGCTGTCATGTATCAGCTTGCTGTCGATCAGAGAAGCGCATAAAAGCAACTTTACGCTTTTCAATGGCCAGAGAAAGTTGATAGCAAATGAAACAGGTTTGACGTCAAAATCAACCACGCATATTTCAGGGTGATTAAGCTGTTTATGAATGCCGTCATTCTTTAGATAATTCACCGGTCTCTGTCATATCACAACAATATTAAACACTTAAGCAAAATGTTTGCGAGTTCACTGCACTTTCAAGCGCAGGCATCCATACTGCTTCTTTCAATTCAGCTGTTAACAAACATGTCAAATGCACTCTTATTCTGTGATTACTACTAGACTGTCAGTACCTGTGCTCTTTCCAACTTGTTGGATGGATATATAGACAGCCTGAATTAAAAAAGAAGAGAGATTTAGATGTTTGTATGAAATGTTGTCAGGAAGCTTTACATACTGTGGTGATGACAGAACATGAAGGCACAGTAACCTGGTGGTTGGCAATGGCAGATCCAGACTCTGCCGTTAGGGGGGTGGGTTGGGTGAAAATGTTACAGACTAGAAAAATTGGGGGGGGGGGGGGGGTCCAAGCCCCTTCCTTGGATGCTACCATATCAGGTTGGTGGTTCACATCCTCGACTTTGCTGTCACATAATTTCTCAGATGAGAAATGCTGCTCATTGTCTCCACCTAGGTGTATACAAAATAGGTACTGGCAGACATAATGATTAGGAGGGTGGGGGTGGTGGTCTTGTGATGAACCATCATCCCATTCAGGGGCCCAGGGTAGCAATGCAGTGAACTCTTTCTAACATCTGCTTTCTCAAACACAGGACTTGAGTGCTTACAACCAGATCACCATGCTTCCAGTAATAAAAATTAATAATACACAAAAAATAGTATTGCGCACAGTTGCACTAAAACATTGGATACATAAAGTTTATTGCTGCTTGATGAAATAACTCACTCTGTCCATTTGTCATTCTGCAGAAAAACTGCAATATTCTTGTTGACATCACCCACGGTAATATCCTGCAAACATACAATTAAAAAATATAGTTATAAACAGTTTCTCTTTAAAGAGTATATGACACAAAATGTTTTTCTTTGGTTTCTTGTAATTCAATACGTAAAAGAGAAGACTTCAAGTCCTTGAAATTTTAAAAAGCTTTTCTTTCACCTTCAAAAAATGTGCTTTTATCTTCAAAAGTGTCCTGGGGACTGGAATCTAGTGTTCATCCCAAATGACTTTTTAACAATATTATGACATCACAATGTTGATCTCAAATCCTCAATGTTGGGTGATTTGAAGGATTTGCCGACACAAGGATTGTCTAAAAGCTACATGGAACAAGAAGAGAAATAAGGAGAAGAAATATAGGTTGTTATTGTCGAGATCGAATGGATAATACGAAGATGAACTGGACACTTTCTCTAGGTGTTCAATGTAAACAGTGCAGGAACCTTTGCTGGTTCCCTCAAGGTTTTTGTTTTCAAAAGAAACACCACTGTGATTTGTATTGAAAAGCTTGCTTTCGATGGCTCCATCGAAACCACATGCTGAATTCCAAATACAACAGTCCTGTTTTCATGGCTCAGGGAAAAAGAGTAAAAACCATACCGGCAATAAGTATATTGCTAAAGAATTGCATGACAAATTATATTCATTCATGACATCAAGCATATGTCACTAAATAATTGTTCCTAAATTTCATTGGGCATGTTTGAACTTTCTTGATTGATAATTGACATTCGTGAGGTAGCCCTTGTATCACTAATTTGACATTTCATGTTTAACATCCATGATGTACTGATCATGAGGTATGATGTGCAAGTGTACACCTTTCAGAGAACCATTCCAAACAACCGCAAAACTCATCTTATGTGAAGTACAAAGTGAAATCAAGTTACAGCTTAGTGTTTTCCAGTTTCAGGGGTAGACATTGTTTCTGGATCTTATTGCAATAAACAGTTAATGACTGGTCCCGAGGGAAACAGTGAATTTTGTTTCCTGAGAAATTAAGATTATCTTGATCATCAAGATTATCTTGATGTTCGTCTCAGGAAACAACCAGATTCAAGGGAAATAAAATTCACTGTTCCCGAGGGATCAGTCATTAAGTGATTTGTTATATATATATAGCAGCACAACACAACACAGTGCTGAGCACTCAAGACAAATATCAATCGCATCATAATCATGACACCTTTTGTCACGGTCTGATCATGTGGGCTAGCGGGCAACAGTGCACTAGCATTACCCTTTGACTTCAAAATTCTCACCTGTCCATTAATGTTTTGATTTTTCTTTAGTCTTCCTTGGAGTCCTACAGTAACAAAAACTTTGTATATATGGCATCACTAAGAACTTTTTCATTAAATAACTACACACAAGCTTTTATTTCAGAGATGGGGGCAAAGGATAAGCCCCATTTTTAATGTGATCTAAACCCTTTCAACCCTCAAGAGTGCCAAAAATCGAAATTCAAGAAAAATTCCAAATTTCATTTTGTAAAATATTGAAAAACAAATGGTACCATGTGCAAAAATACTGCTGAAGAGGTTTCATTTGAATGGTCACACCATAGGATTTTGTCGAAAGACTCAAAAGTTTGAACAAATGGTACCATGCAGAAGTACTGCTGAAGAGGTTTCATTTGAATGGTCACACGATAGGATTTCGTCGACAAAACCCTCCCCCTTCACCTTTGAAGATGCTTTGCCAAAAAGCTATCTTATCAAAGAAAGTGATATTGAAGACATTTTCTGTTATTGTTCATTTTTTTTTTTTTTTCATGCTCTCGTTGTTTTTGTCAAAAAAGGAAATAAATGCCCCTCTCCGGCAACAAGCACCCTCACTTGAGCTACCAAAAGTAAATAAGTGCCCTGGGTACTAAATTGAATCATTGCAGTATATGACAGATAAATTATTAAAATAAATTTTGAAAATAAATTAGACTCAGATTGTAATAATACTGTTAATCGTATCAATAATAAAATTCTCGATTGTGATTGGTCATCCGCGCGCCTATTTCTTACGTAATTGGCGCGCAGTCACCTGGGTGTCCAATTACAGCTGTCCAATTACAAAAAGTTGTAATTGGATAGCTGTAATTGGACACCTACGTTGCGCGCGCTTCAATCAGTTGCATTTGAATGGCTCATTTTTGCTGTTTTCCTTCCACTTTCAAACTGACAGAAAATATCCAAGACATTTTTAGTACAAAATAGTAGACATAGCTTCTTAATCTCGAATTTGGTTATTGATGCGATTAATTAGTAATTGAACTTTGTGTCGTACAATTCAGGGGTAATCGTGCTCGTAATTTCAAATCGTCCTCGTGCTTCGTGCTCGGCCGATTTGAAATTACTCGCCCGATTACTCCCTGAACTGTACTCCACTCAGTCCAATTACTTTTACTAATCAACAAGTCATCTGGTTATCCCAGACTACTGCACCTACCCAAACCACTTTTTCCTTCAATACCAGAAACAAAGGGCCTTCTGTATTCATCCATAACACCATTCACAATGTTTTGGAATTTGTCTTCTTCTATATCACTTGTGGTTTTCCCATCCCACCATGGATTTATCCTCACATCACATTCAAACGAGCTCTCTTCCTTTTCGTCATCCCCAAGACGACCCTCATCAGTCGTAAAAAACCCTTCTAGATCACTCTCCCCTGAGGAAGAGAGATCAGCTTTAAGGCTATCTAGTGTCATTTTTTCATCACAATCTTCGTGGTGTAACCAGGAAGATGAATGAGGTAAGTTGTGGTGTTTGGACATGTAACTGTTCGAAGCATGATGTAATCTTGAAGGCAACTTATAGAAATGATTTGAGGAAGTGTTTGTCTCCATCGGTTCCCCACACCCACTACTCAAACCATTTTCAATATCCGCCAAACTTCCTTCTTCATCTCTCCGTCTGAAGCTGTTATGAATTTCGCTTCCGGTGGCAGACTTTCCACAGACTTTTCGTTTCCGCGTATTCACATAAGCATGCGGAGAATCGCGATCATTTGGCGCTTGAGACGAGGAAACACGCTTGTGCTTCCTCTTTCGCTTCTTTCTACGTTTCGTTAATCCAACTAATGGCTCACTGACAGAATCACTTTCTCCCTTTTCCTTCTCCGGAACGGGATACGGGTCTAAATTATCCCGCCCATGAAGTTGAACCCTCAACAAACGTTTCGTAAAGGACGTTTCGTCCTCTGGATCAGTATCACTTTGACACTTAATATTTTCAATGTAGTCCATTAAAGCTTCTTCCACCGAATCATTGCTTTCTGCACTGGCATTAGGACGTTCTCGTAGCGGATGATAGTCCGATCGGCGCTTTTTTCTACCTCGTCGTTTTCTTGACGTTCTTCGTATCGGAGTTCCCGAGGGAGACTCTCTGGTGCCAATCGTTGTGTCGGAATGAGCCGAAGGTGGATCATTTGTTCGATCTAAAGCACTGCTAAGGTCCGCAACAAGCTCATCCATTATTACTTGGGTAAAGAGTGTCGCTTTGCTATCCCACAAAAAATAAAATTGTACGTTTTGCGATGTTTCCGTGCCCAGCTCGCAGCTGTGTCCGACATATTTGAAATTGTACAAGTTTAGTCCCCAAGCTTCAGCTCGGATGAAATTTGCTATTCAAAATGGCGGCTTCATTGTCTTCAGAATCAAGGTTGTGCCTTAAGAATACCGTTCAGAGGGACGTCGGACACCTTATTAAGACTTATTACTCATGCGCGAAGCGGCATGAGGTAAGGTTTCGGCTCCGTGTTTCTTGTTATTTTTTGTGTCACGATTTTGCATGCAAATTTATGCACGCATATTTTAAATTCTGCACTTCCGGTTCATCGCTTTGCCATTTACACTTCCTGTTTAGTGACTTCCAGCTACTCTTACTTCCGGTAAAACAGTGTTGCTGAAACGTCACGACAGCGTCTCCTTCAACCCTACTTACATTAGTAGCGTTTACGTTTGGTATATATAACACTCAAGAAGAATCACTGGCTTCACTGTGGTACAGCTTTCATTTACAAAACATTCAATAGTAAACAACATGGTTTGCAGGAACGATGACTGAATGAAAGGAGTAACTCTTCTCCATGTCGCACATCTTCTTATTATGTTTAAAATTTATCAAAAAACTTTCTTACGCATGCGCATGAGTATAGGCTGCTTGCAGCCTCTTGTATAACGTAATGTCGACACTTAAGAATTTTATTTTCAATAAACTTTTAAGTGTAAAAAAGAAAATCTAAAATCCCCCACTCAGGATTGAACCTGTGATCTCAGCTAGGTTTAGGCTTAGATAGCCTACCGTACCACTGTACCACTGTACCACTGTACCACTGCACCACCTAGCTTATCGGGTTGTTCAGGCCTAAATTTAACTATATAAACTGCTACCCATAACATCAACTGAAAGCTAACCAGTTACTCCGTTATATAAGTTTCAATAAGGTGTCCGACGTCCTTCTGAACGGTATTCTTTAGGCTTACCCAGAATCAAAGTATAGAGCAAGGCTGATACTTTGCAGGGTCGTAACGACTTATGTGGGATCAGGGATCACTGCCCTGGGATCAGGGATCAAAAGGGTGGAATCAGGGATCAAAGTTAAAATCAGGGATCAAAATAATTTTTGAAAACGAAAAAGTCAAGACAAATTAATGTAAAAACTAAAAGGTCAGGGAATAAAGTTGAAAATGGCCGCGTTGCATCTATAACTATAAAACATGATAAAAGCATAAAAAAGAACTGGAAAGATCATCTGTCAATGACTCTAATTATAATTTATATGTTAAACATTAATGACTTTGTATAAACATCATGTTCAGCTAATAAGTTCAATCGTTTTCATGCGCTTCGGACATGTATCCGCTTTTTGGTCCTCTTTTCGTGTTTTTCAAACCTTGACTTTTATAACAACTTATGTGAATTTTCGACAGAGCTCCTTCATGCTGCGTTGCGCAAGATGCTAACTAACGCATGTAGCACAGTACTTCACAACAATTACAAGCTTGTTGTACAACAGATAAACAAATTTTTAGTAACAAAGTATTTCTTATCTGTCGAGATATACCTACAACGCTACTGTACCACTATAAAGGAGCCATTCCTTGTGTCAGAAAATATCTTACATGTTTAAGAAATCAGCCAAAAAGCCTACAAAGAAACACAACTAACATCGGATCGAAAATACACCATTGTTATTGGCTAAACTAAACAAGCCAATGAAAAGAGGTAGTGTCAAAAACGAAGCACTCGAAAACGAAGACCGAAGTACGAAGCACCCTGACAGTCGAAAACGACTGAAGCACTCAAAACTCGAAAACGAAGCACCCGAAGTCGAAAACGAAGCACCCTCTGTACGTTTTCGATTTCCGATCCGAAAAAAGAACCACACTTGTGATCCGGTTTCGATTGCGAAACAGTCACACAAGTACAAATTACGCACTGCTTTCCGGGGTGTCTCGAAAACTCAGACCTCGGATCCGTAAAACGTAGACCCTCTGGGTGTTTCGACTGCTCGGAACCAAAAGCCTTTTAAAACAAATAACAAAGTTCATGGACAATGTTGCGTTGTGATGGTTTCGCAATGCAGATAAAGCGTATGCTTCACGTAACAGGACTGGCCGGATATTACCCCCAACCGGATATAAACTTGTCTCGAATAAGAAATGAAACACTTAAAAGCAATTCTTATTGCATGGGAAATCTTCTCGCTTCCCTCGATGACAATAAGTTTGCAAACAAACCACTCTTCTTTTCGTTCATTAACGATTACATTTTTGCTGACGTTCTTTCGCGCCAAATTTTTAACTCCGCTCAAATATCCAGAATATCACGTCCACATGGCGGTCCGATGTTTTTAGAAAATAACTGTGAATCCCGGCGGGGGGGAGGTACTCCCTTATATAAGCTATATAGGTATAGTGCGGCCCTAAAGGGTATGGTTTTCAAGCCACTTTGGTCTGAAATAGGGTAAAGATTTTGACCATTTTGGTCTGAAATAGGGTATGGTTTGCGCACTCTGGTCTAGAATTGGGTATGGTTTTAAGAAGAAGCTACGTTTTTCATCCCATGAGAAATGCGGTTTGATTAACATCGGGAATTAGAAGCCCTTCTCAAACGTTTGTAACGCAAACGGAGGTACTTCCTGGTCTGAAATAGGGTATCGAATTCTGGGTCAGGTCTGAAATAGGGTAGGGAAAATTGCATATTTTGGTCTGAAATAGGGTCTCGATCACAAATGTGGTTCTTTTTCCGGTTGTCGACATATTTCAATTCAATTCAAATCGAAAAAGTATAGCGGGTTTTACCAGGTCTTCAAAAAGTTCTGGTGCTTCATTTTCGAGTTCGGGTGCTTCGTTTTCGAGTTCGGGTGCTTTGTTTTCGAGTTCGGGTGCTTCGTTTTCGACTTCGGGTGCTTCGTTTTCAAGCCTACGCTCCCCCAAACCCGAAACCCCGAACCCGAGCCCGAGAGCTTGCTCGCAGGCTACATAGTACAGACCAATATCACGCTAGCATGGCACAAAAATATGTTTGGTTTATTGGGGAAAAGAGCCCAGCATCAAATACAGCATATCGATATTAGTAAAACTACAAAGTTTTGTAAAGATTGCTAGAAAACTGACGAAGATATGAAATTTTGAAACTGAGCATTTTTACGAAGAAATGTATGGTGGACGAGCATAGCTTGCCCGTCCATACATTTCTTTGTAAAAATTAGGCGCCAGAGTACTAAGTTTCAAAAGTTCATACCTCCGTCAGTGTACGAGCAATCTTTACGAAACTTTACAGTTTTACTAATATTGATGTGCTGAATTTGATACTGGACTCTTTTCCCCATTAAATTAAATAGATTTTCATGCCATGCAAGCGTGATATTGGTTCAAATTCTTTGCCTATTACTCATGGTCACGCGCCGCTGTAGCCGTGATCAATTGGCAAACATTTGAAAACAACGAAGCCTAAAATCTGCGTGGAAGAGCATAGCGCGAATGCCGCAGTTTCAACAAGTTGTTTATCAACAAGGAAAACACCAAGAGTGACCAAAACCGGTTCGTAAGTTGTACCAATACTTATACCAGTTTCTTGTCGTTATATGTTTTAGGAGCAAAATAATATATAATCTCGGTAAATTTATTAAGAGGAGAGCAGAATATTACATATTTAGCGCGTTTTCGCCATGTGTGTTATGGTCTAAAGACTGAGTCAGTAAATTTTAATGGTTTGTAGCAATCGAACTTGAGGTAAGGTATAACGCATGCCTATACAACATATTCTTGGTGTTGAGTGTCCATGATTATTATTTTTCGAGGCGCAATAAATATTTATTTCACCTCGGGTGGAAATAAGCTCCTAAGTTGACGGCATTTCATTTATGTTACAGCGTTTCTGTTCCGACGATTTTTTTGTAACTTGGCCACATTCTAGACTATATCAAAGGAAGTCGATTCGCAAATTTTGAGCCAAATAAAACGGACCAATTTTTTTCTAGGAGGGCCTCAATATTAAATGGGGATTTGTGCAAATCCAGATTTTGGCTCCTGTATTTATTTCGAAGATCGGTTCATATACCAGTAGCCTGTACTCATGCACTTGCATAAGAAAGTTTTATGGTTTATTTTAAACGGATCACGCACCCCTCCCCCCTCAATGAATTTTGCGTGACACTCATTACACCACCGGGGGGGGGGGGGTTTACCATATATGAGCTATGTAGGTATGTGCCGCTGTGAAGGGTATGGTTTTCAGGCAGTTTGGTCTGGGATAGGGTATAGTAATTGGAGATTTTTGGTCTAGAAAAGGGTATCATTTTCCGCAAAATTGATCAGTTACGTGAAGAATTTAGTCTAGACAAGGTTTACTGGCAAATGGCATTTAAAAATCTGTACGGCGGGCAGTACGGCATTTTTACTGACCCCTGTTAACTAATAACTGTGATAGTGAACGAGTTTCTGCAAAATAGCGAGTCTGGAATAGGTCTAGGATAGGGTAGGGTTTTTCGGTGTTTAGTCTAGAATAGTATAGGTTAAGGGTCTCAGAGTCCCAGCGGCACACTCCCACCCAAAAGTTTGCAGAGTACCCCCCCCCCCCGGGTTACACCATCACTCAAGACATGTTGATTGAAGCTACCAATGTTTCTGTACTTGCTTTGAATATTTAATTTATTGATTCCCGATCAAACTGACACTAGTGTAATACTTCCCAAAAGTTAACTGTGAATTATTTCTATTACATTCGGTTATTCTAGAAAGAATCCACTCCCCCCTCCACCAACGGTTGGCCTGATTGTTTGACCCCTCCCCCTTGTCTGGATTTCCTGGCCCGCTAGACCCCCCTCCCTCCCCCTCCCACCTGGATCAAGCCCAGAGACCCCCCCCTGCCCGGTTTCCAATAAATTTTTGGAAGCCCTAAATTTATAGGTAATAAAAAAAATACTGGTACATGGTATCGGATTCAGGAGATTCTGCTTTTATAATGTCAAAACTGTGGTGATGAACCATCGAAAGGACCTTTTGCCAACGTCTTCGGTTTCAAAGAAGACAAAGTGGAATGGCGAAAAGCCTCATACACAAATCGAGACGCCGCCAAAGTTTCGACCCGCAGTGCACCCTTCCCCGAGCATTCCCCACATTGCCAAGTGTTTTAGTATATTGAATAGTTCTTACTGTCATTCTCGAGTGGATTTGAAGGGGGTCTTTGTTTTGAAGTTTTGGTGGGGGTTAAAACTGCAAAATGAAGACCCTAATAAATTTTAAAGATTTGCACTTTTTTAGTGTGTTTGGTTGCCTGGGTGTATTTTTCTAGTGTATGTAACATTGTTTATGAATTTTCCAGCAGATTTAGAGGGGGTCTTTGTTTTGTAGTCTTTTTTTTTTTGGGGGGGGGGGGGGTAAACAACAAAACGAAGACCCTGATTATTTCACCACTAAATGGTCCTCTTAGCATATGAGTTATGTTTTATGATGTTATGTGACTTTTCAGGACGGTACGACAGAAAAAAATAGGAGTCTTCGTTTTTGGGTCTTCGGTCTTCGTTTTGGAGACACCATTGTGGATAAAATATTGTTTGATTATATTGTGGATTTTCTAATCTGCTTCAGTTTCTCCTTCTCTTAATTTGTTTTCTTTTTTTTTGCATTCAGAGTTTTAATGCCTGAGAAATATATAAACTTCATGAGCTAATTGTCTCTCAAATAAATTTATCTTCAGCCTGGCCAGTGAAATAACCTGATTCCAACATGGGTTGTGCTCCATCATCGCAAAACATCCAAGTGACTGACAATGAGAATCGTCTCTTACAAGAAATAGACCGTTTAAGAACCGAACATCAATCACAGCAACTAGAAATTGGCAAACTGCGCAAAGAAAATGAAAAGCTACGCGAAGGTGAAGTATTAAATTACATATCAATGATTTATTTGATTTAATTAACTAGTATACAAATATGGTTATTATATTTCATTAAGTTAATACTCATTCACTCCCATTAAGTCGATAATGAAGGCATGTACACTGTAATGTAGTTCTAACTTTGGAGTCTGTGGACAAAATCCTATGGACTGTGACCATTCAAATGAAACCTCTTTGGCAGTGCTTTTGCAAGCTGCCATTTTTTTTTTTTCAATTTTTATAAAATTTTACAAAAATTACTGAATTTTAATTATAGGATTTTTCTTGAATTTAGATTTTTGACACTGATCTTTGCCAGGAGTTCAAGGGTTAAATCTTGGCTTTTACACATTGTTCACCTGATAAAGATAGTATTTCTCCATTGCCGCAACTTATATTAATACATGTAGCTTTATATTCTCAATTGACCTTCTCAGTTGTCTGACTTTGTTGCTCAGTTGGTTACAGGGCACTGGAAGATCCAATCCAGAGGTTTTGTGTTCAATTCTTGTGGGGGTCAAAGATTTTTTGTTTGATCGATCTCCTTGCAGTCCAGAAGGATTTGTAAGGCCTTTCTTTATTTCAGCTGCAGTGTTTCATAAAAATTACATTTAAATTTCATTTCAGGTGCAGTAAATGGTCATCATGGTTACAAAAGCACAGAGAATATAAATGTGGCTGATATTTATGATGACAGTAGTGATGAAGCTGATGGTCTTGATATGCTTGTCAAGGAAATTGAGAGGTTCAGACTTCAGCAAGGTGAAAAGGACAGGAAAATCACTTATGAATTAAGACAACACAATGATCAAGAATTAAATGTGAAATTGTCACTCCGCCCCCAGAGCCCACAACAACCTCAGGTATGATTTTATATTTTTGTGAGGTGCATGTACACGTAGGGCTGCCAAGGACCAGGCCAGGGATTTTCCCCTGTGTCGTATATATCATTACAGGGTTTTTGTTAGGGCAGGGACACACTCGGGGACCTTATTTAATCGGCTATTTCAATTCTTGTCCTGGCTATTTCTCAGAAAAGTGTGCTAAGGAATTTAAATAAAGAACTGCTAAAGTTGATGGGCTATTTGATCTTTATTACAAGTGAAATAAAACTGTGCTTCGTTACTTAATGCATCTTTCATAGCAGTTGAAACAAAGACCCAAATTGGTCAGAAATGCATGGCCTATAAAAAATGCACACTTTGGGCCTCAAATTAAAATGTCAAAAATTTTCTGTGTTCAAGGCCCCCTATAACCCCTCCCTGTTGGGTGGGAGGGGGGTTTCACCTACCCTGAATTCAGACTGTGTGCCAATAAATGATCCAAAACTTGTAGATTGATATCGTTTTTGGTGCTAAAATCTAAAATGACCACCATTAGAATTATCATAGTACTTTTTAGGGTTTTAAGCTGAAAAAATATGACAAAATATGATGTGTAGTTTTAGAATTGGTTTCTCTTTGGGGGAAAAATCCATTTGAGCCATGCCCATGAAACAAGATTCTGGTACCTGTTAAGGTATTTTTCGCAAATTTTGATGAGAGGTTATCTCATTTAATAATTGACAGTTGATCAATATGGAAAATAAAACATGGATCTCATTTGACATTTGATATACATGTATATGTAGAATTTTTCAATAGGTATTTTTTTTTAAACTAGGTATTTTTTCTATTTTAAAAAACCAAGATAAAAGTAGCCACTCCTCCTTACTATCACCCATTACCCATCACATCCCTGATGCCACACCCATTACCCATCACACCCCTGATGCCATACTTAGTCTACTACTTACTCTCTATCTACATGTACCCCCTAGAATATCTGCAGTGAGATTATGAAATAAAGCACTTTTATAGCTTACCTGGAGCTGATATCTCTACCTTCAGATCTGCAGTCCACTCTCTATACCACTACACCACACAGGACAAGGTTGACAAATGGCTTAAAATTCTTTGTACTATTGCTCATTATTGGTCCCAGACTCCCCTCGTCAAACATTTAATTTATGCAAAACTAAAAATAAGAATGCCCATTTTTACTTGTTGACTGTGTTACTCTCTAACTGCAATTCCCTTTTTTGACCCTATTATCAATTTCTAACACCTAAAACACACCTTGACACACCTTGACACAAAGTCAACCCTAACACTAACACGAAGCTAACCCTAACCCATAACATTCACACTAAACTAACCGTAACCCCCCCCCCCCCCGAGTGGGGGTGTACTCTGCAAATTTTTGGGTGGGGGTGTGCCACTGAGATAGATAGATAGATAGATAGATAATCTTTATTTAAACACGGTAAAAATTCGTCAGCTAAAAATCATTATAATACTTAACACAAAGCAATAAACTAATATTAAAAAAATATCTATATATGAAGAATTTAATTAAATAATAAAAAGCTGCTTTCCACGAATGCCGTGCCTTATAGTTCCTCTTTGAGAAGTCGTTTAAATTGCCCAAGGGACTCAGCTTTCCTTACATTATGAGAAAGGCTGTTCCAGAGCATGGCGCCACTATAACTGAAACTATTTTTATAATAGTTTGTGCGCGGCAATGGAACATTAAGTTTATCCTCAGAGTCCCTTAGGTTGTAACTAATTTCTCGCTTCTCAAATTTAGAACTTAGATAGTTTGGAGCCAACCCGTGTAGAGACCTATAAACCATCGTAGCTCTTTGAATTTGTTGCTGGCAGGCAAGATTTTTCCATCCTAGGAGTTCTAATAGATTACCAGCATCTACGTCATAGTTTGAATAGGTCAAAACACGAGCTGCTCTGTTTTGTAGCTTTTGTAGTTTATTCTGCAGAGTTATCCCACAGTTTCCCCAAACAATGTTGCAGTAGTCGAAGTGTGGCTGTATCAATGCTTGATAAATTAAGTATAAGGTCGCTTGAGGAACGAGGTGCCTAATTCGTTTCATGGCCCCAATACCAGAAGCGACTTTCTTTGTGACTTTCTCGATGTGGTCACTCCAGCCAAGTTTGTCATCAATGGTCACCCCAAGTGATTTTGTGGTAGTGACCCGGTTTACTTGAAGATCTTTAATTGCAAGTGCTGGGGAATCCGTGAGAGTACTTAGCCTCTGTCTAGATCCGATAAGCATAAATTCAGTTTTAGTCATATTTAGAGTGAGTTTGTTTGCTTTCAGCCAATTGTAAACGTTTTCTAAATCTTGGTTTAGATATAATTGAATGTCGTCTGCATTATTACTTGCGTAAGTAAGGTGGGTATCGTCAGCATACATCCTCGGCTCGCAGTTTAAGAGACAATTTGGAAGATCGTTAATATATAACAGAAATAGTAGTGGTCCTAGGATCGTCCCCTGGGGAACACCACAACTTAAAAGACAACTTAAAAGACTAGACCATTTTAGCTGCATTTTGCAACCATATTTCTAGACTAAACACTGAAAAACCCTACCCTATCCTAGACCTGTTGCAGACTCGCTGTTTTCCAGAAACTCGTTCACTATCACAGTCTCAGGGGCATAGCTATCTGTACGTGCGTACCTGAAAAAAATCTTAAAATAGAAAGATTTGGGACTTGAGGATGGGAGGAGGAGGTAGGGGGAGTGTTTGAAAAACAGTGATTGTGCATACCTCTGAAAAAGTCCTGGCTACGCCCGAGTCTAAGATGCCAGGGGTCAGTAAAAATGCCGTACTGCCCACCACACCAATTTTTAAATGCCATTTGCCAGTAAACCTCGTCTAGACTAAATTCTTCACACTAAACTGCCTGAAAACCTCCCCTTTACAGCGGCACATACCTATATAGCTCACATATGGGAGTACCCTCCTCCCCCCCCCCCCCCCCCCCAGGCCGTAACCCTAACACAACACTAACCATCGCAGATAACCTAGGTTTTATGAAAATATAGAAACAGGTAAACTAGGTAAAAAAAAATAACCTAGTTAAGAAATATATTTCACTAGAACTTCAAAATTAGAAACAAATTACCTAGCGAAAAAAAATTAACCCAGTGAAAAATTTAATTTACCTGAAAAAAAAAATTACCTGCAACATATATGTGAACTGAATGTTTTTGTAATCTCACTTAACAAAGTATAAAATACAACTCACAAATCATGAATGCTCGCAAGTGTCATGTTTCTACTAAATAAATTAAATTTTCCAGACTCAGTCATCACTGTAAATGATGAACCATCCCTGACTTGAAATATTTGTAATGTTTGTATTGCAGTCTTTTGCTGCAGCTCTTAGTTCACCTGCACCAATGCAAGCTGCACCTGAGAAAACTAAAAATTTACCCAAAGTTGGAGATCCTGTAAGTATAAAGAAAGTATTAAACTGGTAGTAATCCACTTATGTCCAGAAATGCACGTAACTCGGACCTTGGGCACTTCATATTACACACAATTATTTGTAATTTCCATATGACTTCATGTTTGACAGAATTGCTTGTGTTTCGGTGAGAATTAGGTCTAGGGGACACTTCATGATGTCTATCATAAAGAGCATGAATGCCATTAGCGTGCATTTCTGGACATACCTCTAGTAATCGTAGATTATAGTGCGTCTCCTTTAATCCCGTGGCACCTTGTCTTGACCTAGTACCTCAGTTTCATGAATTAATTCAGCCACTGTTTAAAAGGGCTATGTTGCGAGATTTGTCACACAGGCAAAAGCGTCGGGCCGACATCAAACAAATTCACGCTATCGCCGTGGGATCGGGCAAAATCCTGCCGTGCTGTGTACTCCGAAAGGTCTCAGATTTTTCCGACATATAAAGAGTATATTTGTCTTGATTTCATTTCGGTTATTTCTCCAATTCTGAAATCATACTCCTCAGTACATGTACTAATACCGGAAATGGAAATGAGAAATTTCTGAGAAAGCCTGAAAAAGTGCTCCAGTGATCTCAGGCTTCCCAAGCTACGTACGTGGTGTATGCGACAGCTTGTGTATACAGAGAAATGTATGGGAAAATCACGGATTCTCTAAAATTGGGTAAATAACTATCTATGTTGAAATAAAGTTTATCTACCTCAAATGTGTCGTTTACTTGTGTCTTGTACCGAATTTGAAGCCATTCCGACGCCATTTAGCGACGTTATTCGAAGTCGTTGTCTCCCCTTCTAAAAGGAAGAGGCCCTGTTAGGGGGGGGTCTGAATAATCCATAATCCTGGATAAATTTTGGAAATAATCCGTATCCCAATATTGTAAAAAAAAATATCCCTAAAATAAAATTCTAAAACAATCAATTTATAGCAACCCCTAATTACCCTTTTGTGTCACGTGAATCGATTTACGTACTGTATATCAAGCATAAATACGAAAAAAGCAAGTGACACACTCGAACACCAACCCCGCGGCCTGGCCAGTACCTTACGCATGCCCACAGCCATATCACCCTGGCAGTTGCAGCCATGGACAGCTGTTTCGTCCAAGTTAGGACTCGTCAGCATGGCATAGCCAGGCAGGGTCTCACAAAAGATCATCGACAGCTATACCATGTTGACGAGTCCTAATAAGGACGAAACAGCTGTCCATGGCTGCCACTGCCAGGGTGATATGGCTGTGCGCATGCGTAAGGTACTGGCCAGACCGCGGGGTTGGTGTTTGAGTGTGTCAGTTGCTTTTTTCGTGTTTTACTTAAAATTAACTGACACACTGATCGGCAAAAATGCTGATCCACCTCCCGCATGCTGTGGGAGGATAGCCGTGCTGTCCCCAGCCAACAGCTACCACGTGTGTTGTGTGGAGCTGGCGCTTAAAGCGATGCTTGCATCCGCCTTGGCAGTAATGGACACCTACAAAACGACTTTCGGGTCGTGTATAACCGTGGGTATTTCCAACTTTCACCCTGCATTTCAATTCACACATTCTATCTCTGAAACCGAATTGCCTTTCCTTGGTATCAATTTACGCATTTCTGGCAATCGAATCTCTACTACCATCTACTACAAGCCCACAGATACCCACAGTTATCTCACCACCAGTCATCACATCCTCGACACTGCAAAGAAAGCCTACCTCACAGTCAGCTCATACGCATTCGACGCCTCTGCTCTGACGACGCCGACTTTCTAGCAAGAGCACATGAAATGGCCTCTTTCTTTAAAAGGCGTGGTTACAATGCACACACTCTCCAACATGATCTTGAGGAAATCCGACATGTCACACAGACCGATGCCCTCAAACGGAACACCGTGGCCGATGAAAAGGAGAGCAGGATCCCTTTGGTTCTTACTTACCATCCTCTGAACAACAGAATCAAACGGATTTTGCTCGACAACTTCAGCATCATATCGAACGACCCTGAAACCAAGGAAATATTTCCTCAACCACCAATGATCGCTTATTGCCGAGATCAAAACCTGCGAAACGTCTTGGTCCACACGTCCGACACAAATCAAACTACTTCGCCCGTAGGTTCTGCTCCTTGTCGACACCCCCGCTGCCGTACCTGTGACCACATCTCAAATGACACTACTCTACTGGCTCCAAAAGGCTCCTTCACCATCAGAGAGTCCTTTACCTGTCTGTCATCTGGCCTTATATACTGCATCTCCTGCCGTCGCTGCCTGCCATTTACATCGGCGAAACTGGGCGCACTCTTAGGGAAAGGTTTGGCGAACATCTCAGGAGTATTACTAAGAGTGCACCCGGTTTTCCAGTCGCAGAGCACTTCAGTTCCAATGGGCACTCTGTGGATGACGTGCAGGTTTGCGGCGTCAAGCTCTGCAGCGGAAACAAGCAAAGGAAACGGCAGGAGATGCGCCTTATTTTCCAACTTGGTACCTGTCAACCGCGCGGCCTAAATTCTGACTTTCGTTTCTTCCAAAGGTCGCGCGCGCATGCAAGAGACAATCATTTTAAACTTTAGATGTCGTGGCGTATTTCTCAACGAACATAGTTCCACTGAAGAAGAAACGTTTGGAACTTATTAAAAAATTTTGGCACTTTAAATTACATTTAAAAAAGTTTATTCTATATTTAGCCGTTTGTTAAGGAGTGTTTTAGTGTAGACTGAGTTTTAAAACCTTCCAAAAGCCGCATGCATGCAACGAATTAGAGGTCAAGTCTGTCGGTTGTGGTTCCCGTGATTTTGAAGCTTTTTGACCTCATTTTAGCATCCTTTTTTTGCCTAGCGGTTGGTGTGTTGTTTTTGCCATTAATATTGGCATGTAGATTTTTATGTAGGAAAGGTTTGAATTTCTCTAACTGACTGATTCTCTCTGACATGACAGGATCTGAAATGATCTGTTGGCCGTGAATGTCTTTCCTGCTATTAATGTCACGCTGGGCCCAGCTATTTTAGTTTTGTCTTTGCAGGATTTTAAATTTCAGGATCCAAGCTTTGTTGCAGAGAGAGTTGTAGCTTAATAAGCTATTTAACTTGTAGAGAGTTAAAGTTTGTCTCAGTCAAGGCTGTAATTTTAGCTTCCATTTGCTACGCTTTATAGCTGCATGGAGCTCGCTGTTTATACTAAAACCTCCGTTGGCAATTTTAACAGTCTAGTGACTGCTTCGTTTATGCCACTATTTCATTCAGGCAACACCATGGTTTCGGTTCTCCTCTTGAACCACATCAGTTGCCGGGTTGTTGTATTTGCTAGTTGCTACCTTTCAGTAGCAACACATATTTTTGTTGAGAACGGTTAAACCATTCTGCTCGGCATAATTTTCAAGCTTATAAATTGCCCCAGTAACTTCGAGGAGTGGCTCATTTAGCGGGTGCAACAGCGATGTGAGAGATGCCATTTTTTTAAGCGAGTCTTTTGTTGACCTTTGATCACCTACAGTGAGTTCTCAACTACCCGCCATCTTGAGTATATTACCCAGAAGACTTAGCGACTGGCGACTACTACCGCGAGGCATCGCGGGCTCGGAATTTTGACTAGGAGCACCGGAGGGGCCACTGGAGATAAATATTTGTCATTCTCTGTATGACTTTTACCTCTCTTTATGACCTTTTATCCTTTTTTATGTAAAAAGCAATCTATGTGATAATGACCGATAATAATCCGTAATTTTAAAATGGGGACGCAAATAATCCGTAATCCTTAAATTTAGTGGCCAATAATCCGTATCCCTTCTCTAAAAACCCCTAATAATCCATAATCCTAAAACCCTAACAGGGCCTCAAGGAAGGAAAGTTCCTTCCTTTTAGAAGGGGAGACAACGACTTCGAATAACGTCGCTAAATGGCGTCGGAATTCCCAAATCAGAACCACAGCAAAATCAAAATACAACATTCAAAACATATCAGAACGGTAGCGAGGAAAATCCGATAACTTCTTGCTTCAGTTGATTCCAAAGAGACCCAACTACTTACTTGGTCCGGAGAACCTTCGTCCAACTTTTCCACTGCGTACTTTTAGTAGGCGTTGAAATATTGAGCCGTACGATTCCAAAATCGGGAAAATATCCAAAACTAAATCAAGACAAATAGATTATTCACATGTGACATTTCGGAACCCCAGCTCCCCAGGATGATGCCTGATTTCCACGCGCTGGGAATGCTGGATACTATTGTGACTTTTCAAGATGGCGCCGATTTGGTACCGACACTTTTCTCGATTCGTTCCGCCTAGACGACGCGCTAAGCATGCTGGATACTATTGTGATGTTTCAAGATGGCGCAGATTTGCCTAGCCGACAAGATTAGGAAGCGACTCCTTCGTCTACGCAGCAACAATATTATACACAGTTATGGAATGTTTTTGACTGGCATGGTATTTCATAAAATATCCCACAAGTGACTCGATTTTTCTAAGCCATAAAAATGTAGAGCAAAAATTCACCTTCCAAATTGGCATTTTTAATCCCCAAGGAATCAATGAATGCTTTTCATTCAACTTATTTACTAACATGAAAAAAATGAAAGGCTGATCGTACAGTAAGGAATACATTTTTAACCGATCAATTTCGAACGGCACGGCCGTTGTTCTTCAGGGTACAACCGCAAAGGCGGCGGAGCGTTTTTAAACGTGGGGGAGGGGCTTATCGTTTACCAAGAACATACCCCTACTCAAATTTTCCAAAATGTCCTTTTCGTAGTTCGTTGGCAGAAGCAAACCTCTTTGCAATCTTGACAGTTTCCAGTGTGTCCGTAGTCGATTTGTGACAAATGCATTAGCAGGCAGTTGTTAAGACGATCCTGCTTCATGGAACATCTTAGATAGTTCTTAAGTCGTCGGAGGGCAGAAAATGTACGTTCTGAAGTCGCTGATGCCACAGGTAATGTCAAATACAGCCTTAACAGTTTGTGGACCTCTCCTAGTAGCGTTTTGGTGACAGCATTTTTGTTGAAAGCTTCGCACACGGTTCTGATATTTGTAACCTGATGTACTGGGGTACTGGGGTAGCGATATTTTAGGCACCAAAACGTGGGGGGACTACAGCCCCCATATATATAAGTATATTAATTAAGTTTCCGCCGCCTATGAACCGTACTAAAAGAAAAAAAGAAAAAACGTTACAGATTTAATTTGAATATGTAACAAGCGAAAGATATGGAATTACATACTTTGTATATAGTATCAGCTGTATGGATAAAAATAGGACGCTGATAAAACGTTACAGATTTGAATATATAACAAGCGAAAGATATGAAAATACATACTTTGTTAATGGTGTAAGGTCAATGGATAAAAATAGGACGCTGAAATTTACATAAGTATATATTAAGTTTCATCGCGTCTGTTTAACCCTTTGGGTTCGAGCGCTTGGCCTTTATCCATAAGATGAGCCTCTCGAACCTTACGCACGTCGTCACAGTTAGATTTTATAAGCTCAAGCGGGATTAGTTGCATGTCATGTTCAGAGGCAGAATGATTCGGTGAAAGAAAATGTTCTGATACTGCCGTAAGTTTAGAGTTGTCGGGGTGTATTTGTTTGTCGACTGGTCTGCGTTGTTCGTTGAAGTGTTCTTTCAGTTGTCGTTTAGTCTCCCCAATGTACTGTTTGTTGCATCGTCTGCATTCTACCATGTGTACAACGTTTCTAGAATTGCAGTCAATGCGGTGGTTAATGGTCCTAGTGTTTCCTGTAGAGTGAAATGTCCGTCACTGATGTATTTGCATGTACGACAGCGGTTGTTGCCACAACGAAAGGAGCCAGGATGTGGGTTAGAGGGCGCAGTGGTGCGTAGTTTAGATCTGACTAGTAAGTCGTTAAGATTTTTAGGATGTCGAAATGCAACGAGAGGTGTGGCCTTGAATACATTGGCGCAACGGTAAGAGGAGGACAGGATATGAAAGTGTTTGTGTATGATGGATGACAGAAAGCGTAATGCGGAGTTGTAAGTGATCACAAGGGGAACACGGCTAGGATGTCTTTGGGTGTGAATGCTTCTGCGCGTGTAATGGTACGAACGCGTTGAAATTAAGGAAAGATAGATTGTATCCACGTTTGTTAAGATATGTTTTAAGTTCGTTGGTACGAAGTGTGAAGGTCTCGTCGGAACAACTGAGCGTAGCTCCACCGTTTGATACATAAACAACACACAACCCACCCAGTGCTCGAAATTTCAGCTTTTGAATTCTCTTTGTGGTGGTCAATTGGCTTTGGTTACTTTTAGGGGTGCAGCGCTATATATGTGTTAGCGCGCGCTAAAATAGCGAATTAACGTCGCGATCATGATCATATGATGAATAAAATTGTCATTTTGAGAGAAAACGATGAATATTATCGAGTTTCTAAGGCCCCGTCCTGATATTTTTGATTCCGCAACTTTTTTGTTACGGATTAGAAAATATTCGCGTCCACACGTAGCGTATTCGAATCGTATTTGCCCGAATTCGCCGGATACGTGTGGACGGAAGGCCAATCCGCAACAAAAAAGTTGCGGATTCAAAAATACCCGGATACGTGTGGACGGGGCCTAAACGTAGTAATTTCTCTCGAGTCAGCAATGCATGGCTGCATGAAAGAAAAAGAAAACCTGATAAAGAGAAACTGCACATGTACGGAATGTGACATTTTGTGTTTGAGCAATTTTTGAGTAACATTTCGTTCTTTTATAACTTATGAAATTTGAATTTTTGCATTTTTGAACTTTAATTTGTACTTTGCTGACGCAATTTGACGACATTAAATTTGCTATTTTAGCCAGCGCTAATACAGTTGTTTTTCTCTATATAGCGCTGCACCCCTAAAAGTAACCAAAGCCGGTCAATTTACCTTTAGTTCTCAATTAACTCAGCTGATAAAACCAAATTCTCATTTAGCAATCTGACGGTTTAACCAAAGATGACTCCCCATCATGGAACAATTAACTTTGCTTTTGGGTCAGTGTCTCATAATTCTATTTTTACAGGTGCTGGCCATGTGGAACAAGACTCCGTGGCAGTATTTCACAGCCACGATCGTCTCTTTTGACTCAAACACACTCCGGTACACCATCATCTGGGATGATCAAGACCCATCTGGCAGGGTTATTGATTACTACAATCTGGCTCTTGATCGAGTACCAGAGCCTGACGAGATTGCCATTGGAAGTATTGTACTGTTTCCTCAAGGGAGGTACAGAGGACAGGAGGGTGTGCGACTAGGTGGACAGCGTTATCATCAGGTTTGTTTATACTGTCAGTTGTTGTGCAGCTTCCTTGTGTTAATACATTTACATGTAAATAAAAATAAATGTTAAATAAATCACTTTATTTTAGTGTAGAAGTATTTAGCACTTCCTATTTATTTTCCTTAAAATATCTCTTCAAAATGTTGTTATTTCCTTGGTCCTCCATATTGCTTGACACTCTGCTTTTTATCTGGATGTTTTCTTTATTATTGTAGTGGTAACAAGAGGCTTCAAGCAGTCTATACTCATGCGCATGCGTAAGAAAGTTTTATGATATATTTTAAACGTGATAAGAAGATGTCCAACATGGAGAAGAGTTACTCCTTTCATTCAGTCATCATTCCTGCAAACCACGTTGTTTACTATTGAATGTTTTGTAAATGAAGGCTGTACCACAATGAAGCCAGTGATTCTTTTAAGACTTATATATACCTAACATGAACATTGGTAATGTAAGTAGGATTGTAGGAGACGTCGTCGTGACACTTCAGTAATGCTGTTTTGCCGGAAGTGATAGTAGCTAAACAGGAAGTTTAAATGGCAAAGCTATGAACCGGAAGTACACAATTTAACATATGCGTGCAAAATATGCATGTAAAATCGTGAGACACACACACAAATAATAATAATTATAATACTGGTAAAAAAAGGGGAAAAAACAAAGACGAAGGCCATTGAAAATTAAATGTTTCTTACAATCATTTGCAGGGACGAATAACTAATGTTTACAATGGTCCTGGTGGTATGAAACTTTATGATGGCGTGCACACCAAAGGTGAAGCTGATGGCAAATGGGTCACATACAAAGCTTATGAACCATACTTCTACGGATTGACACTTGAACAATTCCGCATCTCGCCCAATGTGCTGGAAATCCTGTCTGCTCAGAATGCTCAGCCAGCTGCTGGTAACCAGCAGAGAAGTACAGCAGATTCTGGAATAAAATCATGTGACATATTCATATCATATACAAAGGTTTGTAACTTGGGATGCACTTACATAAAGGCTCAACGCACCCTAACCCTAACCCACCTCCCCCCCCCCCCCCCCCCACAATCCCTTGTTAAACCCCATTTGGTAAATTTCCTATATTTGGATCTTTCAAACTGTGATTGACAGGTGAACAGTCCTTCTGCTATTAGAAATCGTGAGGTGCCGCCAGCTGAAGCTCCGCCCAGTTATGATGAAGCAGTGCTGTCCAGCATTTGTGACCCACGTGATATCAGATTTGAGTTGGAAGGTTGTGGAGTGACTTTAAACAAGGAAAAACAAGGAAGTGATTCACTTATTCAAACTGTTCAAGAGATTAACACAGCTAAAGTGTTTGTGGCTTGCCTCAGTGATGAGTATGTCAAGTAAGTAAGCAAATCATGCCTTCAGAACCAAAGCTTTATTACAAATTATATTTGAAATTTGACTTGGTTTGTCGGTCTGCTCTTGAAAGGTTATTCAAGTTCACCATTGATGAACCAGTGATGGCCAATGATGACCATTAATGACCAATGGTGAATGCAGTGAGATTGTTGATAAAATGAAAACTCTGCAAAATTCTTTCCCCATTAGGGATGAAATTTGCCGTCAGGAGTTTCAGTATGCCAAGAAGACAGCCAAGAAACCAGTAATTCCTGTTGTTGTGGGCAGTGGCTCATTTGACTGGATGATGACTGTTGTGGGACTACTAATTGCTGGCGAAATGTACATTCACTTCAGTAACAAAGATGTGCAGGAGGCTAAAATGACAGAACTGCTAAAAGCTGTGAAGAAGAGTGTTCCTGAAATGACAGTTTCAGGTGATATAGGAAGTGTACAAGGTGAGTTTTACATGAAGACCAAAATGTTAACTGCTTCATCATCAATGGTTGACTGTGGTGATGCAGTCAGCTGTTAGCTTCTCATTCTTCCTCAGTCCTGAGCCAGTTGTTGTTCCAAAAAGTATTCCTATCCCCTACCCCCACAGGAAGTATTTTAGCTTTGATGTCCCACCCCTCCGGTAATTTCAGTTTAGTTTCATACTTTCCTCTAAAAACGTTGGCTTTTAAGACCCCTCCCCCTTTGGAATTTTCAATGACCTGGGGGTGGGTGTGGGGGATTGGATATTTCCTGGAACCACACATTGACAATTTTATCCACAGACAGTGGGGCATCCTTGTTGAACCAGTGGTATAGTGTGTCATGGGGAGGGACGAATAGAGTGTCAATGTTGCTTGGCTCATCAGTGTTTGTTTAACCCCTGTGCTAAAGAAACTCCACTTGCTACCTGCCCGCTATCGTATAATCTACAAGATTCTCTTATTGGTCTACAAAGCTCTTAATGTTGCTGCACCTAGCTACATAAGAGACTTACTCAAATACCAAACATCTTCGCATTTGTTAAGATCATTGTCTCAGCAACTCTTGGCAACTCCAGGAGCTAGACTACAAAGAGGGTTGTAAAGGCGGGGGGTGGGGGGGTCTATAAGCAAACTAAACTATTGCTTGGGGCATAATCAGCTTCAGCATAATCAGCCTCAACAGCAACCCGAGTTTAAATGAAGTTATCATGCATCATCATCATAGGTTCAATTCATGTCAGGGACTCATATTTTTTTTGTTCCACACTCGTGAAATGATGAACATTACATCTTTTTTGTTAGATTTACAGAGTTCAGAAGTGTCTCCAGAAAGTGCTAAGCCCTTGGGTACTGCAGACGTGTTTGTGAGTTACTGCTGGTCAAATTCAGAAAATGCTCACAAATCTAAGCATGTAAGAATGGCATTTACGCAGTTTAAATTTTTATTGTATGTTTTCCAGGTGGTACATCCTGTTATACGACACCCTGTTAATACGGACTCTTCATTGATACGGATGCCCCATTAATACGGACACTCTGTTAATATGAATTCCCCGTTAATACGGACACCCCTTTAATACGAACACTCCGTAAATACGGACACCCCGTTAATACGGACACCCCGTTAATACAAACACCCCATTAATACGGACGCCCCATTAATACGGACACTCTGTTAATATGAATTCCCCGTTAATACGGACACCCCTTTAATACGGACACTCCGTAAATACGGACACCCTGTTAATACGGACACCTCGTTAATACAAACACCCCATTAATACCGACACCCCATCAATACAGACGCCCCATTAATACGGACGCGCTGTTAATACCGACACCCCATTAATACGGACTCGCTGTTAATACCGACACCCTATGAATACGGACGCCCCATTAATACGAACGTCCCATTAATACGAACGCACAACAAAACTTTATTGTACCCAGAGATGTCGATACCGACACCACATTAATACGGACGCCCTGTTAATACCGACACCCCATTAATACGGACGCCCATTAATACGAACACCCCGTTCATACCGACACTACGTTTTTAGGGATAGTTAATGAGTTTCCATTGTCCCCGTGGTGTCCGTACTAACAATACAATACAATACAATAACTTTATTTATCCACGGAGTCCTTATCACTAAAAGTGGTCTTCTAAAGAGCCGTGCACATTAAACCTAGTAGAAAAAGTTAAGACTTAACGGGGTTTGACTGTTCTTTAGAATCTGTAGGTTACAGCAATGTCTTTTTTGAAAGAATACTATAGAAACTTTTGAATGCAAAGGTCCACATAATGCGAAAATAAAACTCAATGTATCGGGGCTTACCTCCAAACCGCACTGTGGCAGGCTTTCAATCCTCCCTACCCCCCTTGGTATGCAGTTGTCATATCCACTTTACCATCAAAGGTTACTTACTATTGAGAAAAATTTTAGAACAACTGATGTTTTGGCGGACATTGCCGAAATTCTTTGAAAATCACCAACAAATCCTTAGTACGTACATACAGACAAAATGAATTGAGGCCACATAAAACAAACAATGCTTGGTCTAAGCCTTCCAACTGATATTGTTTACTAGGTAAAGAATTTCATTGGCCCTCCTTTTGCCGATCCCAGAAAAGTGCACGCGAGTCTCGCTAAAAACGGCAAATTCTCATTGTGGTTAGACACGGAGCGACTGAAGACAACCAATCAGAATGACGAATCTTTAGGCATGGTAAGTTGTGTCATACTTTAGAGCAGTTTTTACTCCGGCCAATCACAGCAGGCACAGACAATCCAATGAACCAATCAGAGCTCGTAGCAAATACATGTAGCCGCCACCAAGCGCGGGAAAACTCGAGTGCGAGCAAGTTGCGATTGATTTTGGTTTCATTTCTGATTGGTTGAGAAAGTGGTGCGAGATTGTTCTAGCCAATCACAAAGTGTAGCAGTGTAAAACCATAGCAATCACGGAATTACTTTGGATACTCAACTGAAAGAGTGCACAATCAATAGTTCACAAAGATGCTGTTTTACCATTCATAGATGAAGGCGAACCCCCTAAACACCCTGTTTTGGCTGTTATTTGTCATTTAATGGCGTTATAGTGCTATTTTCAAACCCTTCAGGAGCGAAGGCAAAGCCAATCTGGACGTTTTCCCCATTGCGTGAAACGTTTTCCTGTGTTTGGCATCCTCTTACATGTTTTTGGCTGAGTACCGATTGATTCATTTCAATTTTTTCGATTGTTGTTTGGCCATGTAATTATTAACTCGCGCTGATCACAACAGATGCGGACAACCCAATAAACCAATCAGATTGCTCCGCTCGCCGATTTCTTTCAACCCAGTACCCCAAAAAGAACACTGTCCATAGGCTGCTCTACAACGGCCGGCCGTCGTAGAGAGGTTCAACTGTAGTGATAATGTGTATTAATAGAGGTTTTGCACGGCAGGAACAATGAAAATGTTTTTTTCCCATAGGGAAAAGAATCTATTGTTCCTGCCATGCAACATGGCTGCAGTGCAAAATGAGACCAAGCTTCGAACCACCGACCTTCAGGTTGAAAGTCCGACGCGCTAACCACTAGACCACCGTGCCGCCCACACTAGTATATGTAGTATTGTGTATTAATAGGAAGCTTTAGATTTGAGTACGAGTACGACTTTTGAATTTAAAGCCAGTCACTTCCCCAGAGCTGTCAGTTCTTCCTGTTGCTGAACAGAAGATAAGGAGACTCTAGATATAGAATTGGTGTGATAAATGGTTATGTAGAGCATTAATATTGTTATTGGTTCAATGGTAACCTCTGTTTTAAAGACTCATCCAAGCTTTTGTCGTTATTCTGTGTTTAGTTTGCGCAGATCGCTGAGGGACTTGGTAAAGCCAAAGTGGCGCTGGCTTTTGTCAGTAAACAGTATGCAAACAGTGAAAATTGCCGAATGGAAATCCAGTTTGCTGTCGAGGTACACGCGATAACCCGAAATTATTGCTAATTTTTAAATTAAGTTTCAAGAACAGGACAAAACTCCAAGAAAAAGGTCGACAGGTGTTGGGTGACGTGATTGATTTAATTTTTCCTTCGCAGATAACATTTTTTCATAACCGATTAAATTGTTTTTATAACTGTACAGTCCGAAAAACTTTGGTCTACCAGATCAACCAAACTACATAGATTTTGTAGAAAGTAACGCGCATACATTGGATTACCGTAAAATGCATCCGCTTAGATTACAATCAGTCTAACCAACATATCATAAACACCACTTATTATAAAAACTTCAGTGAAATATAAGGCACACAAGGATTTCTCCCACTGCGAAAATTCTATTTACAGGAAAATTCCAACGAATCTTCTCCAGCCTGAGCATCAATAGTGTCACTTCACTGTCATCATACATGATGTGTTCTTTTAGTCTCTGAAGAAACCAGTGGTTCCAGTGATCGTGGGCTCAGCGGATGAAGACTGGCAGAGTACAGTAGTGGGGTTGGTAGTTGCTGGTCAAGAGAATCCCACAATTGATTTACAGCATGTCCAATCTGAGGAAGAATTTAATAAGAAAGTAGAAGCAATTCAGTAAGTAACTGAAGACAGGATACTTAACGTAACCCAGGTTTGACTTTTAACCAAGATTTAAGGCCAAAATCAAAATATTTTTTTGAAAAAATTCCACTTTGTAAAATACTGAAAAACAAGTGTTGTGACGATAGACCAACAAGAAATCTGTTTTTCTGTTTCGAAACTGTTTACGTTCTACAACAACCATGCCTCGAGCGAAATGTTACGAAACGAAAAACTTAAACGAACTCGAACTCACCATTTGAATACTAATATACAAACGTTTTCTATTGTAAAGTGAAAGATAACGGGCGTTCTATTTAACAACTATTTCGATAATTACTATGGCAGAAACAATAAGCAATGCGTTTTGTTCAATAAGCAACACCAGTGGAAAGTACAGGCCCCGGTTGTTCAAAAGGTAGAAAGCGCTATCATCCAGTGGATAACACAATTGGTTTTGTTAAGGCTTATCCCCTGGATAGTGATTTATCCGATGGATAAGGTTATCCACCTTTTGAACAACTGGGACCTGCTCAATAGCTTTCATTTGAATGGTCACACTTTAGGATTTCATCCACAGACTCAAAAGTTAGAACCACCTTGTACAACATAATAAACAGTACCACAGGAAAGTACTGCTCAATAGCTTTTATTTGAATGGTCACACTGTAGGATTTTATTATTATTCAGGAGTCATAATCCGTTTTATGTACTTTTCCGTTTTATGCTAATATATTGCCTTTGAACTTTTTGTACTACGAATCTTTATTTAAACGTTAGAAATGGTTCAGCAGCACTAAATTTCTTAAATTTATTTACAAATACTTCCACTGTTCACTCTTATAATACACGGTCCTCCACATCTAATATCTTCTAAAAAACTCGAAACTTGAAATTCAAAGACAAGCCTTTTCTAGAATTGGAGCAGAACTATGGAATGAGATGCCATGCTTTCTGAGAGAACTACAAAAAAGTTCGTTCAAAAACAAAAGTTGAGAATATATTCTTGACTATACTTAAAGAATCAGATTCCTATATTAATAATGACGAGATTATCTCTAAAGTTAAATCAAAAAGTAATTAGTTAATATTTTCATAATTCTTTTTCTTTTATCTCGATCACTTGTTTTCCTTTTTGTTTCTTCTCTTTTCTTTTGTTTGATCCTTTCTTTTTATTTTAACAAATATAGTGCGTGTAGCGACTTCTATATAAAAATCGCGTAATTAATTTGACTGGCCTGCCAAACAAAATAATTAATTATTTTCACGACAATTTCAGGGGAGCCATATTGCCTTTGCTGGGTCTTGAAGAGGAGTCCACAAGCTACCGCGCGCCAATAATAGGTGATCACGTGATCTCCCACCACCAGAATTGGGCCTTCTTTGGGGCGACTATCGCCAGTTTTGACCGTGAGACCATGTCATACACGGTGAACTGGGACAACGGAGATCCCACAGGAAGAGTGCAGTCATATAAGGTAGGAAAGGAAAGTTTATACTTTGAAAAAGTTGTAACTGAAGTTTTGTAAAATCGGAAATATTTTCAGTTGTTCGTTCGTTCGTTTGTTCATTTTTTCGTTCGTTCGTTCATTCGTTCTGTCAGTCAATCAATTATTCAGCCAGCCAGTCAATCAGTCGGTCAGTAATTCAGTCATTCAATCAGTCAGCCAGTCCGTCTGTCAGCCGGCCAGTCAATCAGTCAGTCAATCAGTCAGTCAGTCAGTCAGTCAGTTTGTCATGCAGTCAGTCAGTCATCCTGTCTGTCAATATCAATTAGTTAGCCAGCTAGTCATCCTGTCCTTCGGCCAGTCAGTCAGTCAGTCAGTCAGCCAAGTCAGTCTGTGAGTCGGTTAGCCAGTCAGTCGGCCAGACAGTCACTTAGTCGGTTTGATCGGTCAGCCAGCCAGCCAGTCAATCAATCACTGATCGGATGTATTTGTGATCTCAGGACCTAGCTATCGATGAGGTGCCCACTGTAGACCAGGTGGGTGTGGACTCCATCGTGTTCTTCCCCCAGGGAAGTTATGGCGTCACAGAAGGAAATAACAGTGGGGGAGGGAGGTTCCACCAGGGCATCGTCACACGTGTCTGGAAGGTTTGTTATTCCTTTATTCTTAGATGGCATAATCCTCTCCTAAATGTCCACTTTATTTATTTATTTTAATTTTTATGATTTTCGGTTCAACAGACATTATAAGGAATATCTTTTGAACTTTTAGAATATTCGTGGAAGAAAATTTTTCACCGGTCTCACCTACTTCTATAATGAGAATGGGAGCCCCAGCAGACGCTCTTAGCGGCAGAAGGGATAAAGAAAAAGGGGGAGGGGAGGGTGGGACAACCGCTGAGAGAGACCAGGGGATGGGTGAGTACAGTTGAGACCAGACGAGGACAATTACACAAAGGTAGGAGTAGTCCAGCACTTGTCCAAACGATGTCTGTGATTCGCTAAGTCTGTGATTCGCTAAGAAAACAATAGATTTGTCCCGCTGGGATAGGGATTAGAGATAGGGGCATTGTTCAAGTGATATATCAATTGTATCGTTCGCCAATCACAGACATCGTTTGGACAGCTACGGGGTCGCCCAAAGGTAGTGCCAACTACCACGAAACATACCACGGGTGTGCGAGAAAAGAGAGAAGATTAATAATAATGAAAACAACGAAGAAGTCCTTCCGATTGTCCGTGGCTGTAGATTTGCTATCTCCGAACAGTGGTTTTACATGCAAAGAATCGAAACGAAGAAATTGTTGTCCGTGATATCAAACGAACCAAACGCATGGGGGCAAATTCGCATCCAGTTATTATTCAAAACAGCCATTCCAAGTTTAAAATCCAATTGTCCAGTGGTGCACAATAATCGTGATATATACCCGATCGGTCACCCGATCGTTTTATATTCCCGCTGCCTGTTTGAATTGAAAAGACAACCGACATAAACGCTTAGTTATGCTTTCGTTCACCCGTCTTTACCGCACAGTGTCGACACATTTTGAGCTCCGTGTCCGAAACGATTGCTACTCGGGAGAACACTCGTACGCATACGGCAAAGACAATAAACTGCTTTCAACATTTAACGAAGGCGCGAGTTGAGCAAGATTACAAATTTTCGAGAAGAACTGGGATCCTGCAAAGATCTGGAACTAGGCTCTTGCCGATTGTGCTAGCATAATTTTTGGCATAATCTGAGGAATTGAGCATAATTTTTGGCCTTTTTCCAAAAGTAACACTGCTAGCATAATCCGTAAATTTTCTTGTCTTAATAGCACAATTTTAGAATAATTCAAGAAAACGAAGATCTCAGCTACTAAAAACGATAGATTACTATTAACAGTTGCTTCCACTCCTATTTTTCGATTTTTTTTTACTTGTGTTGAGATACCGCGGGAGTTCGATGAAACGGAACCGGAAGTCTTTGTCTCGGTCCCAGACTCCTTAGTCTTTCTCCCAGTGCTCGTTTCAAAATGGCGGCCGCCACGCCAAACCAGTCAAGTGCAAGAGTGCAGTGAACTTACATCCATTCTCGACCCCAGAGCTCTCGGTCTGCGCAAAAGAGAAGAGCTCTGGGGTCGAGAATGACTTACATCCAGATAGTTTACAAGGTAGCGAGAACAGAGAGGATAGACCAAAGCCTGCACAACTTGCCCGGGATAGTGAGATTGTGAGTTGTGAAGTTGTGAGTTGTGAAGTTTGTGCACAGAATAATTTTTTAAAAAAGTAGCATAATTTTGAAAAGCGAGCATAATTTGAGCATAATTTGGGCAAAAAAACGAGCACTGCCACTAGCATAATATGCCACTTTTACTAGCACAATCGGCAAATGCCTATCTGGAACGACAGTGGCGGTTAATTCAAACCACCGACTTGTTCACTCGCGGATTTACCCCAATAAACAGCATTTGATGTGTTTCTTATAAATACAAGAAAAAATAAATAAAATGGAATATATTTGATTAGCCAATTATTTTATTCCATATCTTCCTAACCGGCCGTAACGCGGGCCGAAACGGCCATCTTCAATTCAAATTTGAATCCAGAGGCGCGAATTGGGGGAGGAGCCTGGCCTTTTATACCGGAACTTCGTGTTTAAGGTCCCGTTTAGTACGGATTGCATTTATCCCTTTTTCTCAGGCTTCAGCCACAGAAATACCAAAACGTAACTGTGTTTGCAAGGTCCACCGTAACAAAATAGAAGCACCGGATCCTGTAGTGAAGGATCTAATCAGCGTAAAAACGGAAGAACAGGAATACCAACCCGTATGAGTTGTTATTCCAACGTGGTTCCCAGAGCCATCTCCGCTTTCAAAATGGCGGGCCGGGCGTCGAATTCTCTGGACAAGATACTCCAAAATACTCCACCAAGAAACCAAAACCGTTGTTCAAACGAAATAAAAGTATTTCATCATGTTTTACGCGACAAAACACGCCAGGATGCTTGGAGTATTTTGTCCTGGTGCTTCTACGCCCGCCCCACGGAGAAGGCCCTGTGGACGAGGTTGTTGTTCACTCAGGGAGTGGTATCCCTGTGCTGGTACTCACGTGATATTGTTTTGTTCGTCCCAGGATCCCTCGGGCATGTGTCGATATGATGGGCATCACAGCAAAGGAGAAGCGGATGGCAAGTGGGTCACGTACAAAGGATATGATTACAACTTTAGTGGAATACCACTGGCAAACCTTAGGATTGCACCTAACGCAATGGATGCCCTTATGGCCTGCCAACAAGCGTTTAGTTGACACATTCACAATGGACAACGCGAAGAATTCGTCAAAAAGTGATAAGAGTGGACAATCTCTCATGTCAACTTTCATCTCTTATTTGCTTTGCGCACCACAATCAACGGAATATAAAGCATTTATCATCAACAGCATGTAATAAGCAGGCATTTACTGGGACCCATGACAGCTTTCTTTGTCTGATACTCATAACATGCACTTGGTAAAAAGAAAGCTTGCAATCACAAAGCATAATGGCACTAGGAAGGCAGATAATAGCTCGAGACAATAAACTAATTTAGTCGTAGTGGAATTCTAGTTACGAAGTGAGGACTCCATAAAACGAACCGCTTGTATTTACAAAGAATTGTTTTAGCATTTCACTTCCTCCTGAGGTATGTCTCCCTGACAGGGTATCTCGACTTCCAAATGTTTCTCCCTATCGCCATATACAGTCCAATTGTAACATTTATAGATTCTCTTTTTACTCTAGGTCAATTGTAATATGGAATCAACTTCCTATATGTGAATTGCCATTCCAGAGCATCATTATTTTTAAGTCTACAATTATCCCAACTATTAGATTTATTGTATAATTACCACTTATTTATGCATGTATTTATCTTTTTATTTTTCTACTATCATATGGTTAGATTAGATTAGTTTCTTTTTATTTTTCTTAATGTAAACCAATTTTAAATTTGTATTTTTTATTTTTTAGGCCTCCTAGTATAGTTTTTATCTCCTGTAAGTCAAACTTAACTTACAGGAGTAAAAAGGTGTCTAACATACATTCTTCTTGCATTTTTCGCATTTTTGTTAGCAAAATTTTTGTTAGACACTATTAATAGACTTTTTAGTGAATCTGTGGGGACATTCTTGTTGCATTTTTGTTAGCAAAATTTCTCGCATTTTTGTTAGATACTATCATTAGAACACAAGAGTCGAGTAGCATAATTTTTGAAAGCGGTTTAGCGAACGCACGTTTGTGGTCTGACAAAGCCATATATTCATAGGTTGATTTAGTTAACTGAGATTTTAGAGAACGTTAGAAGAGAGAGCAATTTATTTGGCCGTATTTTATCAAAAATTCAAGCTCTCGCGATTTCAGTAATTTCAATACAGTGGTTTCTTGACTTGACCTTCATAGTGAAGAAATATGCGTGTTAAATTTCATATAATAACTGGTACGCTGTTTTGAAAAATGCCTCGGAATATATTTTTTTCAGTTAGGTAACATTCCACTGTTTAATGTCTCCCCTGCATAACGATGACTTTTTAGGCGTACGATTATGAATTCAATGGTTTTTTGGGAACATGTTGCAGCATGTAGGTCATCGTATCGAGCGTCAAAAAGTGTAACGTAATGAAATCTTTTCGTAACCAGAAGCTTATCACGTATGATATGTTATGAGCTTCTGTCGTAACCTCTGTCGTAACCTGACTTTGGTCAGATATTTGGCACGCTGGAAGCGCGCTTGGCTAATATCCTTTACGATGTGTTTTAATGTTTGTCCAGTCTGGTTTGTCAAACTGGTTGCTTCAGGACATTTGGTATTATTTATAGCACTACGTTCTAAGAAAGGGAAAAGAGAGTTTGAGGTAAGCAATAACATTGCTGACTGAGAATGGTTGTATGCCGTTGTATGCTGTACGTTTACAATGAAGTTTTGTTTACAATACAGTTCTGCGCCGAAATAATGTGTTTATTAATTTCCATGTTATATCGCCAAATACCACCAAATATACAACTAAACTGGATAAAAAGATTCTAGGGAGAAAAACAGAAGCGGTAGTTTGGAGACTAAAGTGCAGGATAAGAAGAATGGAAGTTGATTACGGTTCCGCAATTTGATTACGTACAATACAATACAATATACAATACAATTTTATTTTACTCATAACAAATAGATATATACATTTTACAAGAACGCACTAAACAAGAAAAACTACAGATAATATAATACTTATAAAATATAAATTAACTTTAGAGCCTGGAGGCTAAATTAACCAAAGAGTTTTCAAGTTAGGCTCCAGTCATTTTATTTTAATACAGGAATAAAGGCTAAAGGAAATCAAAGAAAGAGTATTCGTTGAAGTTAACTTTATAATTTTATGAAAATAGGAAGAAATTTGACAGGCGGTCAAGAAATATTCAAAGCTTCGATTCTGGTGGAATTTTGTGGTTATTTTGTTTTTTTAATCCATGTTTTTCTGCGTTCATCACTTTTAGCTATTTTTTCTTCCTATTTTCAGATGATAAAGCAAGCTAAAGGAAGCTCCTGGCCATAATCATGAAAACACGATATTTCTGTCCGGACAGTGCCCCTTTAAGTTAAAAATGCCCTTGGTTAATTTACCCCATTTGCAAGTTATATAAAAGACTGACTAAACAACAATAGGTTTTACGAACTAGTGCTTTAAATTTCCTTGTAGGTTGACAAACGAATATAGAATTTTTCAATAAGCGTGCTTGTAAAAGTGATCAGAAACAATTTCACGAACACTTTTGTAAGATGTGAATAAAAGAATTTTATTTTATCGAAGTGACTGTTTTACTGTAGACTAAGCGACATTTTATTTTTAGTAAATTATCGTACAGTTGCCAGGATTACATGTATTTTGCCGGTTGGCCTTTGATTTTTGTTCAATTTTTGTTAATTTTAAGGCTCAAACCTACGCTTGTCAAATAGGCTCAAAATGTCGAACGATACAACAACAACAACAACAATGTAGGGAGGTAAACTAGCAGGGTCTGGAAGGGAGGGGGGGGGGGGGTGTCTGGATCCCGAATCACGGGCTATTTTTTTGTAAATTCCCGAATTGCACGTAGCTTGTTTTTGTCCTTTACCGAATCACGTAGTCTGGAAAAATTTTCTCTACATACATTCTATTTCTGGCCTTTAGCGCCTTTTTTAACTGGAGAGAAATTCACTGCAGGATTTTCTCCAAGGCCTTTGCCTCAGGCGATTTCATTAATACAATACATGTAGCTGTAAATTTTGTAAAATGGGTCTTGAAGGTGTGGAAATCCTTGCGATTGTCTGCGCTGATTGGAACATTGAACTTTTCTTTGTGGATGGGCTGGCTACTCACTGTACCAGATTCTGGAGTAAGAAAAGTCAGAAAAGTTCCCTAACTGTGGAACTGGTCTCACTACTCGCCATGGCATAGAGATAAACAGTGAATATTGTAAATAAACAAAGGGCAAGTCGAAAACAGGACTTCGCGTATTCACTGCGATCACGCGTGGTCAGGTCCAAATACAGTAGCTGATGGCCCGTGGCCTTCCTGTAAATAGCCCGTTGTGACATGGTGTGAGAGTTAAAAGATTTTTCCTATCGATGGTTTTAATATATCTGGTATTCGAATCTGCGAAATGGCTTATTTACGCTTCATACGCTCTTTATATATAGTAGTATAAAAAGAGGCAGGCCAAACACGATTCCCACAGGTCGCAAGAAGTATTTAAAAGCCTTTAAAATAGCTTTCCCAAGTAGGTTTACGAGGTATTTGTCCCTTCAAGTGTGCTATAGATCACTGTTACTGAGGATGTTACAAGTCGCAATTATCTATATACTTTGCTCGATAATAACCCATTGATCTTTGCATAATTTCTCTAATGACAGGATCCTGGAGGATTTCATACTAAAAAAAAATCAGTGCTTCAACCCTAAATTACACTGCAATAGAGCAGTTTTCAATTGAGTGTCGTAAAACCAAAACCAAAGTAATCACTCTGACCAATCACAGCAGTCGTAAACAATCCAATGAACCAATCAGAGCTCGAAGCAATTACATGTCGGCGGCGCCAAGCGCGGGAAAACGCGTGCGAGCAAGTCATGATTGGTTTTGGTTTTACTTCTGATTGGTCGAGAAAGTGGCGTGAGATATTTTAGCCAATCACAAAGCGTAGCAATGCAAAACCAAAGCAATTGTGTAATTACTTTCGACACTCAATTGAAAACTGCTCTATATCTAAATACATTACAATAAGGGATACACCAAGTACCGACCATTTGAAAGTTTAGTCCCCAGGCTTCAGCTCGGATTATGTCTTTGTCTTTTTATTTGTGAAACGTTTGTTTGTATTACATGTTAAGGTTTCCACGGAAATTTCTAATGTATGTAAATTACGTAAATCGCATCTTCTTCATTACGCGCATTAACGAGGGAAGGAGGACGTTTGTAGACTTCATTGAAGTCTTTTTTGTTGTGAAACGATTTCGTCGTGGAGTAAAGTGAGACAGAGTCACGTTGATTTTAAAATCCAGGCTTTGTAAAACTGAAACAACGTGCTATCATGTGATTCGTGTTATTTACTAACAAGGTATGTGCAAGAATTATATAAAATAATATGCTACGAGTCTGAGCTTAAGGAGAGACAGAGAGAGAAATTTGTCAGGTTACATGTGAGCTTATATAAGCTGACAACTCCTATTAATATATTAGTCTCCAATAGCTGTGCAAATATATAACAGGTGAAACACCGATATTTACTGAGGTAATCACAATTTAAGCCGAAACGAAAACTTGTCAGGGACAGGTCAGGGATCTTGTTTGCATTTTAAAATGAAGTCTCGCTCAGTTGTTTGTTTGACTAAAGCCATGTCTACTCTATACCGGATAGCTTATCATGTTAACATGAAAAATACTCCGGTCTGGTGTGAACAGAAACGACCCAGAACTGGATATTTACTTCTTTTTCAGTGGGTTTCAATCCTGCTCCTAGTTATTGACTTCCGCTACGGTTCCGTTCGATTGCCTGTTCACACTGCCCCAGAGATTGGCACGAGAATCTATCCGATATGTGACGATTCACTTTCACGAGCGCTACATCGCAGCGGCGCTCCGGAACAAAAATCATTCCGAAACTAGCGTTTCATGTGTAAATGAAAGGCCTATCCGGTATGGTTTTCGTGCCGGCGCAAGAGCTATTCGGTATAGAAAGAAATTTGTTAATAAAGTATTTTATATTAGTGCTGCAATAGCCTAAACTGCAGAATACCCCGGTCACTTGCGTGTAAGTTTATTTTGCATGTCATTGAATATGAATGTTTTTTTTGGGGGGTTTGTTTTCATAAGCCTTGTTCTAGACAATGGTAATAGGGATATGTAAATAGGTGGCTGGGTATTCTAAAATCTCTCTGTTTGTTCTGTAAGACCGTGATTTCTGGCCCCTATTCCTTGCCTACTGGGGGATCAAAAGGGAGTGCATATGAAGTGATGAATGCCCTTGCTCCCCCCTCAGTCATGCCCAAGGGAGGGGGGGAGGGGGGAGGGAGAGACTGGGTATTTCAAGTGACTGGTGCATTAGCCAATATTAGAGTGGATTTTTTTGTCAGTTGATGAAAATGCATAGTTACATTGTAGTACGTACATAATGGCAGCTGGCTTAAGTTCACTATTCAAATAGAACTGTCTAGAAGTCATGATTGTGTTCCCAGGTGCAACAGACATGTGATGTTGCACCAGAGCCTCATCAGGTCACCCATAAGACAGCAAGACTCATTTGTTAGAATCAGGATGAGCTGTCTTGATGAAACAGTTGCAGTGAAAACAGGAAGTGATACACAATTGTCTAAGTTTAAAAGGATGAAAATTTTAACAGTGAAATGAACAAAATGAAGGCTAAAACTGTAATATTACTTACAATGTAAGATTTTTTCAAAAAACTCCAAAATTAATGTAACTCTGAATGACTCCTACTTGCAAACTGTAGCTAAGTTGCTATAGGCCCCGGGGGGGGGGAGGTACTCCCATATATGAGCTATATAGGTATGTGCCGCTGTGAAGGGTATGGTTTTCAGGCAGTTTAGGATAGGGTATAGTAATCAGAGATTTTTGGTCTAGAATAGGGTATCATTTTCCGCGAAAGTGAAGAATTTAGTCTAGACAAGGTTTACTGGCAAACGGCATTTTTACTGACCCCTGTTAACTAAAACTGTGATAGTGAACAATTAAGTTTCTGGAAAATAGGCTATAGGCCCTAAACTAATGTTGGGTAAATAATTCATCAAGTTTGAACAAAGCAAATCATAAGCGTGATGGTGGTCTGGAAACCCAATCTTGATTGGCAGAGATTTTCATGATTTTATTCCCTTTTTTCTGTATTTAATGATCAGTTTGAGAAGCTAAATCAAAGGTGTTTCATCAGATATCCAAACACCTCGATATCGGTTAAAAAGACTCGGCTGCACCTTGATTTTCCAACCCACCTCTCTGTGTTTGGAAATCCTGATGAAACGTTTTTCTTTGTTAAAAGTTTTTCTTTTCCAGGATTCCTCTGAGGTTAAAAGCAATTTCAAATTTACGTTTTGGCCAGTTTAACTGACTCTTCAGGAAATTAAGAACATAAAAGTCAATATGGCAGACTAATGTAAAGCAAAAACATCAGTCCACACCATTAGATTGACTTTTATTTTCTTAATTTCCTAAAGAAGGCCATAAACTGACCCAAATGTCAATTTGAAATTATTTTCTTTTAACCTCAGAACAATCCCAGAAAAGAAAAACAACTTTTAATTTTTGAAATGAGAGGCAAAAGTTTCAGAAATAGAAAAACTTTTCTTTGTGTTTGATAAAATACTAATATGCACCCAACAATTTCTCATTAACTATAACCATAGGTGACCCAACCTCGTATTGTGAGCGACTCTAATGATTATGGAAAAATATTGAAAATTTGTGAGGTTGAGTCAGAAATGGGGTATATTAAATAATTTACGTAGAACTAGATGAACAGTATCAATACAAAAAAGGTGCATAATATATTTTTTTATTCCCAAATCACTTGAATTTTTAGGTACATATCTATTATTTTATGATTTATTCCCATACAAGCATGTATATTTTTTCTCTTTTTTTATTATAAATGATTATTAAGAGACACAGTATGAGATCCTGTGAACTTGAAAAACTATGTCATTATTTGTTTTGTGAATACCTACTGTACAACACAGGAATTTAACCCCATGCTGTGGGCATTGTAACATAGGATTGTTTGATTATATTGTGGATTTTTTAATCTGCTTTTTTTTTTTTTTTTTTGCATTAAGATTTTTAATGCCTGAGAAATGAACTTCATGAGCTTTTCTCTCAAATAAATTTATCTTCAGCCTGGCCAAAGCAAAATAACCTGATTCCAACATGGGTTGTACTCCATCATCGCAAAACATCCAAGTGATTGACAATGAGAATCGTCTCTTACAAGAAATAGACCGTTTAAGAACCGAACATCAATCACAGCAACTAGAAATTGGCAAACTGCGCAAAGAAAATGAAAAGCTACGCGAAGGTGAAGTATTTTAAAATTATATATTATTAATGATTTAATTAACTATAGTTATTACATTTCATTAAGTTACTCATTCACTCCCGAAGTTGATAATGAAGACTGTGCACATACACTGTAATGTAGTTCTAACTTTTGAGTCTGCATGTGGACAAAATCCTATGGTGTGACCATTCAAATGAAACCTCTTTGGCAGTGCTTTTGCATGGTACCATTTCTTTTTCAATATTTTATAAAATTTTACAAAAATTAATTAATTTTAGGATTTTTCTTGAATTTGGATTTTTGACACTCTTGGCAGGAGTTAAAGGGTTAAATCTTGGCTTTCACACATTGTTCACCATAAAGATAGTATTTCTCCATTGTCGCAACTTATATTAATACATGTACTGTAGCTTTATTCTCGTGACCTTCTCTTGTCTGACTTTAATGCTCAGTTGGTTAGAGCGCTGGAAGATCTATTCACAACCTCAGGATTTAATCCAGAGATTGTGTGTTCAATTTTTGCGGGGGTCAAAGATTTTTTTCTTTGATCGATCTCCTTGCAGTCCAGAAGGATTTGTAAGGGTTTCTCCCTTCTCAGCGGCATTCATAAACATTACATTGAAATTTCATTTCAGGTGCGGTAAATGGTGGTTATGAAAGCACAGAGAGTGTGGTTGGTATTTATGATGACAGCGATGAAGCTGACGGTCATGATATGCTTGTCAAGGAAATTGAGAGACTCAAACTTGAGCAAGGTGAAAAGGACAGGGAAATCAATGAATTAAGACAACACAATGAAGAATTAAATGTGAAATTGTCACTGAGCCCACAACAACCTCAGGTATGATTTTATATTTTTGTAAGGCCTTCGGGCTGAAATTCAGACTGTGTGCCAATAAATGGTCCCTGTTATTCACAGTTTGTTTGGTCCCTGGTATTGCAAACCTTAACAAAAACCCTGAAAAATTTAAACATGTATTAAAACCCGGGCTCAAAACTGGGGTGGGGGGGGGGGGGGGGGGGGGGGTGGTGGGCGAGAGTCTCCCATATAAAAATGACAGGGGTACTCAATTGTACCTTTTAGCGGTCAAAACTTATAGAGTGATACCGTTTAAGGTGCTAAAATGTAAAATGACCACTGTTACAATTATCATGGTACCTTTTAGGGTTTTAAACTGAAAAAATATGACAAAATATGACGTGTTGTTTTAGAATTGGTACCTCTTTGGGGTAAAAATCCATTTGAGCCATGCCCATGAAACAAGATTCTGGTACCTTTTAGGGTGTTTTTCGCAAATTCCGACGAGAGGTTATCTTATTTAATAATCGATCAATATGGAAAATAAAATGTGAATCTCATTTGACATTTGATATACTGTGTATATGTGACCTGAATGTTTTTGTAATCTCAACAAAGTATAAAATACAACTCACAAATCATGAATGCTCACAAAAATGTCATGTTTCTACTACACAAATTAAATTTTCCAGACTCAGTCATCATTGTAAATAATGAACCATCCCTGACTTGATATATTTGTAATGTTTGTATTGCAGTCTTTTGCTGCAGCTCTTAGTTCACCTGCACCAATGCAAGCTGCACCTGAGAAAACTAAAAATTTACCCAAAGTTGGAGATCCTGTAAGTATAAAGAAAGTATTGAATAATAATATTAACAACAACCTTTTATTCATGTGTCAAATCTAAAATAGCAGTTATACAACCACTAACTGGGGACACTAAATACTACCTAAAAATATTTATGGACTGGTCTTCCATAAAATGTCCCACAAGTAACTTGAATTTTCTTAGTCTTTGCTCTTAGTCATAAAAATTTAGAGCAAAAATTCACCTACTAAATTGGCACTCTTAATCCCCAAGGAATCAATGAATGCTTTTCATTCAACTGGATATATAAACTAAACACAACCCACAATTCCTTGATTTGCAGGAAGGGCTGGCACTTGAAATGTCAGCTTTTGAATTCTCTTTCAATTCCTTTAGAATTAGTTATCAAGTGAACTCAGCTGATAAAACCAAATTATCATTTAACAATCTGACGGTTTTACTAAAGATGACTTTCATCTCCCAGCATGGAACAAACTTTGCTTTTGAGTCAGTGTCTCATAATTCTATTTTTACAGGTGCTGGCCATGTGGAAGGTGAGTCCGTGGCAGTATTTCACGGCCACGATCGTCTCGTTTGACTCAAACACACTCCAGTACACCATCATTTGGGATGATCAAGACCCATCTGGCAGGGTTATCGATTACTACAATCTGGCTCTTGATCGAATACCAGAACCTGACGAGATTGCCATTGGAACTATTGTACTGTTTCCTCAAGGGAAGTACAAAGGACAGGAGGGTGTGCGACTGGGTGGACAGCGTTATCATCAGGTTTGTTTATACTTAACAATTATTGGATGACAGGGTGCTCATTAGGCATCGGAGATCGGAGAATTCTCCGCCTACTACGAACAATTCTCCGGCTGAATTTTGATGGCAATATGTAGCTATCTTCGCTCCTTCATAATATTCTCCTGTTACTTTACACTATTCTCCTGCTACTCAAATTCTTAATGAAAACCCTGGGATGAGGTTGAGCATGATAGCGATAATTATCAAGGCCAAAGTTTGTGTTATCTGCCGAAGCCGAAGGCTGAGGCGGATAACACAAACTGAGGCCTTGATAATTATCGCTATCATGCGAAAACCGAATCCAATAATTGTTTTATTATGCATATTCCTGAGCTGCACTTGTAAAGACAAGAGCGCGCACAAAAAAAGTAATCAATGCACAGCAGTCAACTTGTAAGTAAACAACTTACGTCACTTCTGCATGTATAAAACTATTGTCTGTAGGTATGACGTCACTTCTGCATGCATAAAACTATTGTCTGTAGGTATGACGTAACAGAAACAGCAAGCAATAATTAGCTGCGTGCTTATAGCCAATCAAAATCGAGCTAGTGACACCAATGTATAATAATGTCAGTTGTTGTGCAGCTTCCATGCGTTAATACATTTACATGTAAATAAAAATAAATAAAATAAATCACTTTATTTTAGTGTAGAAGTATTTAACACTTCCTATTTATTTTCCTTAAAATATCTCTTCAAAATGTTATTTCCTTGGTCCACCATATTGCTAAGTTTTGACACCCTGCTTTTTATTTGGATGTTTTCTTTTACATTGTAGTGGTAATTAGAGAGATCACGATTTTGAAAATTAAATGTTTCTTACAATCATTTGCAGGGACGAATAACTAATGTTTATAATGGCCCAGGTGGTATAAAACTTTACGATGGCTTGCACACCAAAGGTGAAGCTGATGGTAAATGGGTCACATACAAAGATTATGACCCATACTTCTACGGATTGAAACTTGAACAATTCCGCATTTCCCCCAATGTGCTAGAAATCCTGTCTGCTCAGAATGCTCAGCCAGCTGCTGGTAACCAGCAGAGAAGTACAGCAGATTCTGGAATAAAATCATGTGACATATTCATATCATATACAAAGGTTTGTAACTTAGGATGCTCTTACATAAAGGCTGATTTAGATGGCACAACTTTTTCCTGCAACTATTGCATGCAACCTGCTCACGCCATACATACAACATAAAAAAAAATTGTGTCATCTAAATCAGCTTACAACTCACCCACAGCTATTGTATGCAACATGAAAAAAGTTGTAAGATTTTGAATCGTGTTTTAAAACCCTTCAACAACCGTAGCCATGCACATACAATGTTATATGATGCGAGTTGTACACAATTTTCACCTGATGCAAGCAGCGCACGCTGCAAAAAATTGCATGTGACAAAGTTGTGCCGTCTTGTTATCATCTTGTTAGGCAGATTATCTGGAGTGCAACGCATCTTCTTCGTGAAGCAGGGGCATACCCAGCCTTATTGCAAGTGGGGGGGGGGGGGTGTTGCATCTCGTCTAGCCTGTTCTCCTTTTTGGATGGATTGGATTTATACTGTACTTATAAAAGCAATAGGCAAGCTTGCAAAGTGAACACTCTTTGAATGCCGACAATCCATCAGGCTCCGCCACCCCTTCCCCCTCTAGTTTGCATTCAGCTTGCTCCACCATCGATTTCTTTTAATGCAATAACAACCCAAAAAGGAGACTGTTCGCAGGATACCATAACTCATCTGAATTGGCAAATGCTCTACACCCCCCCCCCCCCCTCCCTAATCCATTGTTAAAATTTCCTATATTTGGATCTTTCAAACTAAAGTTATTGATCAGTGATAATTTAAATAATTTGCTTGCAATTCTATCCTATATATGGCGCTGTGCATTTGTAAAAATCTCGATATTTTTTCTCAGTATTTATTTCATTTTTTTTGAAATGTTTCAATTTCATTTTTCTTATTGTTCTATATTATTTATCTCTGCAAATTAGCATAATCTTCCTAGAGGCCTACCGGTAATCAGCCTTATCAACCCGAGATGAAATAAAGTTACAATGTAAAACCTCAAAATTAATGTAAATGTTTTGAAATTGTAAACCTTTTCCTTAATCAATTATGAATGTGTATACTTTGATTGACAGGTGAACAGTCCTTCTGCTATTAGAAATCGTGAGGTGCCGCCAGCTGAAGCTCCGCCCAGTTATGATGAAGCAGTGCTGTCCAGCATTTGTGACCCACGTGATATCAGATTTGAGTTGGAAGGTTGTGGAGTGACTTTAAACAAGGAAAAACAAGGAAGTGATTCACTTATTCAAACTGTTCAAGAGATTAACACAGCTAAAGTGTTTGTGGCTTGCCTCAGTGATGAGTATGTCAAGTAAGTAGCAAATCATCCTATTCAGAACCAAAGCTTTATTACAAATTATATTTGAAATTTGACTTGGTTTGTTGGTCTGCTCTTGAAAGCTTATTCAAGTTCGCCATTGATGAACCAATGATGGCCATTGATGACCATAAATGACCGTTGATGGCCAATGATGACCATTTATGACCAATGGTGAATGCAGTGAGATTGTTGATAAAATGATAACTCTGAAAAATGCTTTCCCCATTAGGGATGAAATTTGCCGTCAGGAGTTTCAGTATGCCAAGAAAACAGCCAAGATACCAGTAATTCCTGTTATTGTGGGCAATGGCTCATTTGACTGGATGATGACTGTTGTGGGACTTCTAATTGCTGGCGAAATTTACATTCACTTCAGCAACAAAGATGTGCAGGAGGCTAAAATGACAGAACTGCTAAGGGCCGTGAAGAAGAGTGTTCCTGAAGTGACAGTTTCAAGTGATATAGGAAGTGTACAAGGTGAGTTTTACATGAAGACCAAAATGCTAACTGCTTCATCATCAATGGTTGACTGTGGTGATGCAGTCAGCTGTTAGCTCCTCCATCTTCCTCGGTCCTCAGCCGGTTGTTGTTCCAAAAAGTATCCCTATTCCCTACCCCCAAAGGAAGTACTTTAGCTTTGATGTCCCACCCCCCCCCCCCCCCCCCCCCCTGGTAATTTCAGTTTAGCTGCATACTTTCCTCTAAAAACTTTGGCTTTTACGACCCCTCTCCCCCTCGGAATTTTCAATGACCTGGGGGTGGGGGTGGGGGGGATTGGATAATTCCTGGAACCACGCATTGACAATTTTATCCACAGACAGTGGGCATCCTTGTTGAACCAGTGGTATCGTGTGACATGGGGAGGGACGTATAGAGTATCAATGTTGCTCGGCTCTTCAATGTTTGTTTAACCCTTTGACACCTGAAACGCCCGAAACTGCCCGAAACCGCCCAAAACCGCCCAAAACCACCCGAAACCACCCGTGACAGAACCGCGGTCCTACTACCATTTTTGACGTCATCCCTTTTTATGATAAAAGACGTCTTTTGTACCTAACTCGAGCAGAAGGAAGAAGTCATTCAAAAAGTGCCCAAATGAGAGAGCTCTTGTGAATTGGGCCAGATTTACATTTGAAAAACCTATCAGATATGACTGGCAAAATCAAAGGAAAATCTGGTCTTCCTACCACTTGCCACTTCTTGTTAAAAAATTTCACCTTCTTCAGCACTTTCTGGGAAACTTAATCCCCAAAGCGAACAGCACTCATTTCGGCCTCAAGTCGCTGAGTTACATCATCACTAAGGCTTGAAGTTCTCTGCCGGACATCATAAGAATGTCAACATCAGCAGAGGCCTTTCGCTAAGCCGTGCGTGGACTAACTTTTACCTCCGATGATTAAGTCATAATTTGATTTATTATTTATAAATAATCATTCATTTATTTCAAGTTGTTTTTATATGTAACACTTTTCTCACTTGGCCTATTAGCAAACTATTGCTTGGGGCATAATCAGCCTCAACAACAACCCGAGTTTAAATAAAGTTATCATGCATCATCATCATAGGTTCAATTCATGGTCATTCATGTCAGGGACTCATATTTATATATTTTTTTTGTTCCACACTCGTGGCATGATGAACATTACATCTTTCTCATCATTGTTAAACTCGGGTATCTTTTGAATAATAAAATCTCCCTTTTTTGTTAGATTTACAGAGTTCAGAAGTGTCTCCAGCAAGAGCTAAGCCCTTGGGTACTGCAGACGTGTTTGTGAGTTACTGCTGGTCAAATTCAGAAAATGCTCACAAATCTAAGCATGTAAGAATGGCATTTACTCATTTATCCCATTAATACGAACACCCCATTAATACGGACACCCTGTTAATACAAACACCCTGTTAGTACGAACGCCCCATTAATACGAACACCCCATTAATACGAACACCCCATTAATATGGACACCCCATTAATACGGACGCCCAATTAATACGAACGCCCCTGTCATTAATATGGACGTCCTGTTAATACCGACACCCCAATAAATATGGATGTCCCATTACTACGAACGCCCCATTAATACGAACGTCCCATTAATATGGACGCTCTGTTAATACCAACACCCCATTAATACGGACGCCCCATTAATACGGACGCCCCATTAATACGGACACCCTGTTAATACCAATACGCCATTAATACGAACGCCCCATTAATACGAACGCCCCATTAATGCGGACGCCCCGTTTATACTGACACCCCGTTCATACCGACATCCCGTTTATACCGACACCCCATTAATACGAAAGCCCCATTAATACCGACACCCCGTTTAAAGGGACGGTTAATGAGTTTCCATTGTCCCTACGGTGTCTGTATTAACGGGTTTCGACTGTTCTTCAGAATCTGTAATGTTTTTTTTGAAAGAATACTATACAAACTATTGAATTCAAAGGTTCACATAATGCGCAAATGAAACGCAATGTATTGGGGCTTACCTCCAAACCGCACTGTGCTAGGCTTTCAAACCTCCCTACCCCTAACCCTCTTGGTAAGCAGTTGTCATATCCACTTCACCAAAAAAGGGTATTTGCTATTGAGATTTTAGTACAACTGATGTTTTGGCGGACATTGCTGAAATTCTTGGAAACTCACCAATAAATCCTAACCTGCATACCGACAAAATGGATTGAGGCCACATAGAACAAACAGTGCTTGGTCTAAGCCTTCCATCTGATATTGTTTATTAGGTAAAGAATTTCATTGGCCCTCCTTTTGCCGATCCTAGAAAAGTGCACGCGAGTCTTGCTAAAAACGGGAAGTTCTCATTGTGGATAGACACGGAGCGACTGAAGACAACCAATCAAAATGACGAATCTTTAGGCATGGTAAGTTGTGTTATACGTTAGAGCAGTTTTCACTTCGGCCAATCACAGCAGGCACAGACAATTCAATGAACCAATCAGAGCTCGTAGCAAATACATGTAGCCGCCACCAAGCGCGGGAAAACTCGAGTGCGAGCAAGTTGTGATTGATTTTGGTTTCATTTCTGATTGTTTGAGAAAGTGGTGCGAGATTGTTGGAGAGGCGCGAAGCGCCTATCCGCGCGCGACCGCGGGCGCGTCTCTGGCTCCCCAGTCTCACTCTACGTATCCACACTCGCTCCAGATCTTTTCGGTAGCGCGCTTTTTTCGGAGGACTCGCGCAAAAATACGGACTGTTTTGCAGTCTAATTTAATGGCGTTATAGTGCTGTTTTCAAACCCTTTAGGAGCGAAGGCAAAGCCAATCTGGACGTTTTCCCCATTGCGTGGAACGTTTAACTGTGCTTTTCACCCTCTTACATGTTTTTGGCTGAGTACCGATTTATTCATTTCAATCTTTGTGATTATTGTTTGGCCATGTAACTGTTAACTCGCGCTAATCAGAACAGATGCGGACAATCCAATAAACCAATAAACCCATCAGCGTGGTCGTGTGGTTAGGGCGCTGGACTTCAAATTGGGAGGTCCCGAGTTCAAGTCCCGCTCTGACCACTAGCTGGAGTTGTTTCGCAATAGACCCGAGTTCAACTCCTCGGCCATACTTGTAAAATAACCGACTGGTCTGCCTCCTGCCAGTTGGGATTTTTTAAAATGTTATGTTCAATTTGCAATATTTGTTTCCTTATTTGAGTGGCGTGCCTGTAAATTAGCTGCAGCAAATTCGCTGCTGGATAGCTAATTGCTCGTCCACTATAAACAATGTTTACAATGTTTACATAATCAGATCATTCCGCTCACCGATTTCTTTTAACGCAATACCCCCAAAAAGAAGGCTGTCCACAAGCTGTTCTCGAACGGCAAGCCGTCCTAGAGGGGTACGACTGTAGTATATGTAGTAAAGTCGCACTCGGGCCACGATGGCCCACACGGCCGGAGCTTAACCCGGTTTCCGTAGCATGAAGCAACTAGGAATATTGCTACTCCCCCCTGTATGGGATGCTAGTCCATCGCAGGGTTACCCCCAGCATTTTGTCGCCGGTACCCATTTATACACCTGGGTGGAGAGAGACAGTGTGGAGTAAAGCTTCTTGTCTAAGGAAACAACACGACGGCAGAGACCAGGCTTCGAACCACCGACCTTCAGGTTGAAAGTCCGACGCGCTAACCACTAGACCACCGTGCCACCCACACTTGTATATGTAGTATTGTGTATTAATAGGGAGCTTTAGATTTGAGTACGAGTACGACTTTTGAATTTAAAGCCAGTCATGTCCCCAGAGCTGTCAGTTCTTGCTGTTGTTGAACAGAAGATAAGGAGACTAGAAATAGAATTAGTGCGATAAATGGTTATGTAGAGCATGCGAACTTACTCAATCTCGTATACTCGTAACCCGATCTAAAGTTCCCTAATATTGTTATTGGTTCAGTAGTAACCTCTGTTATTATTCTGTGTTTAGTTTGCGCAGATAGCCGAGGGACTTGGTAAAGCTAAAGTGGTGCTGGCTTTTGTCAGTAAACAGTATGCGAACAGTGAAAATTGCCGAATGGAAATCCAGTTTGCTGTCAAGGTACACTCGATAACCCGAAATTATTGCTAATTTTAAAATTAAGTTTCCACAACAGGACAAAACTCTAAGAAAAAGGTCGACAGATGTTGGGTGATGTGATTGATAAAATTTGTCTTTAGTAAATAACTTTTTCCCAACCGTTTAAATTGTTTTTGATGACTGTACAGTGCGGAAAATGTTGGTGTACCAGATCAACCAAACTGCATCGGACTTTCATAGATTTCATAGAAAGTAACGCGCATACATTGGATAACCGGAAGATTACAATCAGTCTAACCCACATATCATAAAACACCACTTATTATAAAAACTTCAGGATTTCTCCTACCGTGAAAAATTCATATCACTTAACATCCCCTTAAAAACATTAAAGAGAACGAGAACGTTGACGGCCTGACGTTACGGTCGATTGTTCGCCCCTTTGCGTCTTTTGTCTGACCACTTGCTGGAGTTGTTTCACGGCAGACCCGAGTTCAACTCCTCGGCCTCGCTTGTAAAATAGCCAACTGGTTTGCCTCCTGCCAGTTGGGATTTTTAAAATGTTATGTTCTATTTGAATATTTGTTTCTTTATTTAGTGTCCCCAATTAGTGCTCGCGCGCTAAATACCTTGACACTTAAATAAAGTGATTATTATTATTATTATTACATCACGCCAAAGTCATTTGGGTTGTCACGCAACACTCCTCCACTTCTTCTCCTCCTCCTAGGCGTTTTACTTCACTGACCTCCCCCACCCCCAGCGTCCAACTCCCCACCCTCCCCACCCTCCAACGCAGTCCCCATGGGTAAGGCAGGTGACCATTACGTATCGCGGGCTCAATCTTAACAGCCGATCGAGCGATTGAGTGAAATATTCTCCCACTGTTATAAGTCGTCTATCGCTTGCCTCAGAGATATATACAAGAAAATTGCAAGGAATCTTCTCTACCCTGAGCATCAATAGTGTCACTTCATGGTCATCATACATGACGTGTTCTTTTAGTCTCTGAAGAAACCAGTGGTTCCAGTGATCGTGGGCTCAGCGGATGAAGACTGGCAGAGTACAGTAGTGGGGTTGGTAGTTGCTGGTCAAGAGAATCCCACAATTGATTTACAGCATGTCCAATCTGAGGAGGAATTTAATAAGAAAGTAGAAGCAATTCAGTAAGTAACTGGAGACAGGGTACTTAACGTAACCCAGCTTTGACTTTTAACCAAGATATAAGGCCAAAATCAAAACATTTTTTAAAAAAAATTCCACTTTGTAAAATATTGAAAAACAAGTGTTGCGACGATAGACCAACAAGAAATGTGTTTTTCTGTTTCGAAACTGTTTACGTTCTACGACAACCATGTCTCGAGCGAAATGCTACGAAACTAAAAACTTAAATGAACTCGAACTCACCATTTGAATACTAATATACAAACGTTTTCTATTGTAAAGTGAAAGATAACGGGCGTTCTATTTAACAACTATTTCGATAATTACTATTGCAGAAACAATGTCTCCTAATTATAAACAATGCGTTTTGTTCAATAAGCAACACCAGTGGAAAGTACAGGCCCCGGTTGTTCAAAAGGTGGACGGCGCTATCCCCTGGATAAATCACTATCTAGTGGATAACACAATAGGCCATTTGCACGATGACGTCATTTGACTACTACTACCAGAATCCTTCAGTTTTTTGTTTTGTAGTGCAAATTAGGGCTATTGTTATTTAAACTGCACTGGGATTACAAAATTTAAATAAGAAAAGGAAAAAGAAATGAATTCTGGTAGTAATAGTCAAATTACGTCATCGTGCAAATGGCCTATTGGTTTTGTTAAGGCTTATCCCGTGGATAATGATTTATCTGATGGATAAGATTATCCACCTTTTGTACAACCGGGGCCTACTCATTTGAATGGTCACACTGTAGGATTGCATTATTATTAAGGAGTAATAATCCGTTTTATGTACTTTTACCGTTTTATGCTAATATATTGCCTTTGAACTTTTTATACTTCGAATCTTTATCTAGCTTAATGCATGACGTTAGAAATGGTTCAGCACCATTACATATCTTAAATTTATTTACAAATACTTCCACTGTTCACTCTTATAATACACGGTCCTCCACATCTAATATCTTCTATATAAAAAAACTCGAAACTTGAAATTCAAAGAAAAGCCTTTTCTAGAATTGGAGCAAAACTATGGAATGAGATGCCATGCTTTCTGAGAGAACTACCAAAAAGTTCGTTCAAAACCAAAATTAAGAATATATATTTTTGACTACACTTAAAGAATCAGATTCCTATATTAATATCGACGAGATTATCTCTTAAGTTAAATCAAAAAGTAATTAATTAATATTTTCATAATTCTTTTTCTTTTATCTCGATCACTTTTTTTACCTTTTTGTTTGTTCTCTTTTCTTTTGTTTGATCCCGGCCTTTCTTTTTATTTTAACAAATATAGTGCGGGTAGCGATTTCTATATAAAAATCACGTAATTAATTTGGCTGACCTGCCAAACAAAATAATTAATTATTTTCACGACAATTTCAGGGGAGCCATATTGCCTTTGCTAGGTCTTGAAGAGGAGTCCACAAGCTATCGCGCGCCAATAATAGGTGATCACGTGATCTCCCACCACCAGAATTGGGCCTTCTTTGGGGCGACTATCGCCAGTTTTGACCGTGAGACCATGTCGTACACGGTGAACTGGGACGACGGAGATCCCACAGGAAGAGTGCAATCATATAAGGTAGGAAAAGAAAGCTTATACTATGAAAAAGTTGTAACTGAAGTTTTGTAAAATCGGAAATATTTTCAGTTGTTCATTCGTTCGTTTGTTCATTTTTTCGTTCGTTCATTCGTTCTGTCAGTCAGTCAATTATTCAGCCAGCCAGTCAATCAATCAGTCAGTAATTCAGTCAGTCAATCAATCAGTCAGTCCGTCTGTCAGTCAGTCAGCCGGCCAGTCAATCAGTCAGTCAATCAGTCAGTCAGTCAGTTGGTCAGTCAGTAATCCTGTCTGTCAATCAGTCAGTAATTCTGTCAGTCAGGCTAGTCAAGTCAGTCAGTCAGTCAGTCAGTCAGGCAGTCAGTCAGTCTGTGAGTCGGTTAGCCAGCCAGTCGGTCAGTCAGTCAGTCAGTCGGTTTGATCGGTCAGCCAGCCAGCCAGTCAATCAATCACTGATCCGACGTGTTTGTGATCTCAGGACCTAGCTATCGATGAGGTGCCCACTGTAGACCAGGTGGGTGTGGACTCCATCGTGTTCTTCCCCCAGGGAAGTTATGGCGCCACAGAAGGAAATAACAGTGGGGGAGGGAGGTTCCACCAGGGCATCGTCACACGTGTCTGGAAGGTTTGTTATTCCTTTATTCTTAGATCGCATAATCCTCTCCTAAATGTCCACTTTATTTATTTTAATTTTCATGATTTTCGGTTCAACAGATATTGTAAGGAATATCTTTTGAACTTTTAGAGTATTTATGATGTCTCTGGAAGAAAATTAATCATGTAATTTGCTTACAACACCGCCCTGTATGAGTTGTTATTCCAACCATAGGAATACCACCCCGTATGAATTGTTATTCCAACCTGGTTACCAGGGCCCTCTCCGCATTCAAAATGGCGGGCTTTTCTGGAAAAGGCTGTCAAAATACTCCACCTGGAAACCGAAACTGTTGTTCAAACGAAATCAAAATATTTCATCATGTTTTACGCGGTAAAACACGCCAGGATGCTTGGAGTATTTTCGCAGTCTTGTCCAGGTGCTTCTACGCCCGCCCCACGGAGAATGCCCTGTGGACGAGGTTGTTGTTCACTCAGGGAGTGGTATCCCTGTGCTGGTACTCACGTGATATTGTTTTGTTCGTCCCAGGATCCCTCGGGCATGTGTCGATATGATGGGCATCACAGCAAAGGAGAAGCGGATGGCAAGTGGGTCACGTACAAAGGATATGATTACAACTTTAGTGGAATACCACTGGCAAACCTTAGGATTGCACCTAACGCAATGGATGCCCTTATGGCCTGTCAACAAGCGTTTAGTTGACACATTCACAATGGACAACGCGAAGAATTCGTCACAAAAAGTAATGAGAGTGGACAATCTCTCATGTCAACTTTCATCTCTTATTTGCTTTGCGCACCACAATCAACGGAATATAAAGCATTTATCATCAACAGCATGTAATAAGCAGGCATTTACTGGGACCCATGACAGCTTTCTTTGTCTGATACTCAAAACACGCACTTCGTAAAAAGAAAGCTTGCAATCACAAAGCATAGTGGTACTAGGAAGGTAGATAATAGCTCGAGATAATAAACTAATTTAGTCGTAGTGGAATTCTAGTTACGAAGTGAGGACTCCATAAAACGAACTGTTTGTATTTACAAAGAAATTTTTAGCATTCACAAACTGTAATACATGCAAAATCAAAGTAAAAGCGAATAAGGTATTCCGCGTACAGGCAACTCCCGTCTTGCCGACACCTCGCTATTACGGACACTCAGTTATAACGGGCTGAAGTTGACGTCTCGGCGAAGGAAGGATTATTAAACTCCCGATATTACTAACGGGCTTTTGCTATTACGAACACCAAACCGTGGTCCTGAAGGTCTCCAAAGGGGGGTCAATAGGGGTATGCAAATCCGCCGATCTGTTACATTTTGATAGCTGAATTCTTCGATCCGCAAAAAAGTATGCCAAAATTCGAATCCTCAGATTATTTGTAAACTATCGAGATGTAATGAAAATTTCCTGACTTGATTCCCTACAAATGCTGTGTATGGAATTGAGTTTTCTCACGTATTGCGTTTGAAGCAATAGCAGGCCTGTAAAGGGTTGTAAGATCCAAGATCAGAACTATATAAAAAGCAGAAGCCAAAATTCGGGCCCCAAAATGGGATAAATCCGTAATCCGCTGCATTGTTGGGATCCATAAATCCGTTAAAATTTTCTCCGGGCCGGGCAAAATTATTTTCAAAATCCGCCGACCTTTTCACCCTGTCCTGTAAATATCGGCCGTTTTAGCGGGAGATGGCTACATAAAAGCAAAAATCGAAATTTGTACAGATATTTAACTATTATAGCGCGAAAGCGCGCGTGATATTGCCTAATTCTTAGCCGACGAGGCCGTAGGCCAAGTCGGCTAAAATTAGGCGATATCACGCAAGCTTGAGCGCTATAATAGTTTTATAATTCAACACATTGATACAAAGCACAGTTTGAAGAAAAAATATCGAGGCCGGTCCGTCATTTTTGCATTCTTTTGTCAAAATGCGAAATTTACATCCATCGTTGGATATACGTCATGTAGACATAGCATATATCGATGACTTTTTGACCATATTTGGGCAGTGTATCAATGTGTTGAATTATAACAGCATTTACACATCAAGACCAGTTATTCGTACACCTCAAACAACGCAGTACATCTGTATAGTAGTATAGGTCTCATTGGCACCTGATTAATTAATGAGGCACAGTTCTGGAATGAACGAGGGAGCACCATTTTTTAATCTTCTTGATCTAGGGGGTGGGGGTGACTCCCATATATAAATGACGGTGGTGCAGGAGGTACTTGAGTCTCGGTTGATAGGCGTGGCTCGTATCCTAAGTACCGATTCTAAAACTTATGAACTGACACTTTGACAGTTGTTTATAGCGTTATATAAATGAGACAACATTAAAAACCAGTCGACCATCTAAAAGTCCCTGTCATATTTTTTTGCTTAATACCCTAAAAGATACCGCGATAATTCTAGCGGTGGTCATCTTAGATTTTAACACCCAAAGCAATTTTGACTCCAAAAAGGTAAGACCAGCCAAGGAGTACCCCCCCCCCCCCTCCCCGGGATCGTAACCTCCAGTGCCATTGGGGGGGGGGGGGGACCGCCCGCACTCCCTAACGTATCGTAACTACTAGTTTATGTATAACCTTTCGAGTGTTAAGGCAGGCCTTCTCGAATAACTGTAAAATTTAAACAGTGAGTCAATAAACTAACAGTGTAAACCAGAATTAATGACCGAGTCAATATTGGAATACACTTCATTTGTCTCTTTGGGCGGTTTTCAATTTAATGTCGAACGTAATTTCGCAATTGCTTTGGTTTTGTGATTGGCTAAAATGTCTTGCGCCACTTTCTCAACCAATCAAAAGTATGATCAAAACCAGCACGCGTTTTCACGCGCTTGACGCCGGCTACTTGTATCTACTTCGTGTTCTGATTGGTTCATTGGATTGTCTTTGTCAGTTATGATTGGCCAGAGCAACAACTTTGGTTTCCCCGACACTCAGTTGAAAACTGCCCTAATATGTATACCTTATTTATTTTGATGGTTCCACAGATCGTGTGGGTAGATATCTTTTTTAAGAAAATGAAAGCCCCTGGGCTTACACAGATAAGCTACAAATGTAAAACCTATTAGGAGACGACATATTTTTTGCTAAAAAAAAAAGCATTCGTTTACTTCTGTCGCGGTTTCATCTGGTATCCGATTGGTAGCTACACAATGGACATGTCAAAATCAAAGTGTTCACGGTTTTTGCAGCCGCACAATAACAGGTGTACCCTGGGTACCAAAATAACTCTGGCCAATCAGAACAGACAAAGACAATCCAATGAACCAATCAGCGCTCGAAACAAATACAAGTTTTCCCGTCAAGCGCAGGAAAACTAGTGCTGGTTTTGGTTTTACTTCTGATTAGTTGAGAAAATGGCGCGAGAAATTTTAGCCAATCACAAAGCGTAGCATTGCAATGGATAGCAAAGGTTCTGTCGCGGTTCTCACGCCAAGAGCGCGCTGATTTACATATTCGGACTCGAGGGTAAGGGGAGGGGGATGAGCGCCCATGTAAGGGGGTAGGGCGAGAAAGCGATTGACACTTCAGCGGGTGGTTGACCTTCACCTCCTTCACCGGTCGCACAGTTTGTGTGGGCTCCCTGTGAAACATCCAGATTCTACAACGTCGTCAACACAGCCGTTATTTGTGTCGTCACGCAACGCTCCTCCTCACTTGGTGGGAAGGAGCGTTGCGTTACGACAAACAACGGCTGTGTTGACTTCGCGGAAGTGGGATTGCTATTGGCCGGTTATTGGTTTCGGCAGTATCAACAAATAGCGCTCTTATCAAGCCTGCGAGCAATCTTCCCCCCACAGTAGACTGCTAGCTGTTCCTTTTCGGTGAGTCGAACGGACGAGCGAATGGCAAGCAAAAACAAGCTCGGAGAAACTGGAACGAGCAAACGAGCCGAGAGGAAACTGGGGGAGAGCCGGAGAGGCCTCTTCCCCGGCGCCCCTCGGCTCGCATTCAGTTGATCGCCGATTGCGTATTGTTTGCTCGCCAAAATCGCCAAAAGTAATAAGAGTGCACAATCTCTCATGGGGTGTCTCGAAAACTCAGACCCCCGAAAAACTGACCCCTGGGTGTCTTGAAAACTCAGACCCCTGGGTGTCTTGAAAACTCAGATCCCCGAAAAACTGACCCCTGGGTGTCTTGAAAACTCAGACCCCTGGGTGTCTCGAAAACTCAGACCCCCGAAAAACTGACCCCTGGGTCTCTTGAAAACTCAGACCCCTGGGTGTCTCGAAAACTCAGACCCCCGAAAAACTCAGATCCCCGGGTGTCTCGAAAACTCAGACCCCCGGGTGTCTTGAAAACTCAGACCCCTGGGTGTCTCGAAAACTCAGATCCCCGAAAAACTCAGATCCCCGGGTGTCTCGAAAACTCAGACCCCTGGGTGTCTCGAAAACTCAGACCCCCGAAAAACTGACCCCTGGGTGTCTTGAAAACTCAGACCCCTGGGTGTCTCGAAAACTCAAATCCCCGAAAAACTCAGATCCCGGGGTGTCTCGAAAACTCAGACCCCTGGGTGTCTCGAAAACTCAGACCCCCGAAAAACTCAGATCCTCGGGTGTCTCGAAAACTCAGACCCCTGGGTGTCTTGAAAACTCAGATCCCCGAAAAACTGACCCCTGGGTGTCTTGAAAACTCAGACCCCTGGGTGTCTCGAAAACTCAGATCCCCGAAAAACTCAGATCCCCGGGTGTCTCGAAAACTCAGACCCCTGGGTGTCTCGAAAACTCAGACCCCTGGGTGTCTCGAAAACTCAGACCCCCGAAAAACTCAGATCCCCGGGTGTCTCGAAAACTCAGACCCCTGGGTGTCTCGAAAACTCAGACCCCTGGGTGTCTCGAAAACTCAGACCCCCGAAAAACTCAGATCCCCGATAAACTCAGACCCCTGGGTGTCTCGAAAACTCAGACCCTGAAATCTTCAAAACCAGAAATTAATACGTTCTTCAGTCTCGTTGCCCAGTGTAACAAGGATCTGCCACTTATCAATAATCTAAAAGCGAAATAAATTTAAATGTTAAATTAGTTAGACGATACTAAGACGGTAGTTTAGAAACAGTCTAGGAACTGTAAACTACGTGTGAGCTAACCTTCACCTTGAATAACCATGACGCGCGAAACAGATATATGACATAACAAACCGCCAATACACGTAATGCTATAGAGTCATGTTTTAACAGTTAAAAGGACCCTTTTCTAAATTGTTTAAGTTAGTCTTCGTTTGATTAATAGGCTTGACAAATTGGAATCATCGAAATAGAAAACGAAGATAATGAAATTACAGTTATTTTCCATTCAACCCGTTCTCCCTCTCTTCCTCTTCTTGACTCTTCAATAAGTCAAGTTGTTGGAATGGAACTGATCTTAACGCGACCGCACGTTTTTAAGCACATATTGTTAGTAATATAAAAAACACATTTCCCATGTCAACTTTCATCTCCTTTTGCTTTGCACACCACGATCAACCGAATATAAAGCATTTATCATTTAATAGCATGTAATAAGCAGGCCTTTACTAGTTTATGTTATTGCTTTGCTATATGCTAGGATCAGTAAATCTCTTAGCCCGTGATTTAGTGTCTAAGTCTGCGGTGTGCCAGACTTGTGAGAAAATGTTTCTTCATCATGAAGGTCCATGAATGTAGGCGTCTAGAAACTGCCCTGCCGTGTCTCTCATGGAATCATGACTTCTTGCAGTTATGTTTTAGCTCCTTGTTTTATTCTGTTTTTGAGTTGTATGTCTTGGAGCGAGAGGAAACTTTGTGCCGATCTGTTTTGAAAATCTCTGGGATCTAGAGACTACTTACGTTCTTTCTTAACCAAGGTTTATTTACTCCCATGTCTCGTGGAATGATATGAAATTATTCCGTTGTAAATTAAATGTACTCTTTTTGTACGTTTTATTTTAAATTTTTTCTTTGATCCTTGATCCCGATCCCTGAGCCCCGATCCCCGATTATATTTTCCAGGACACCAGAAATCAATGGAATCGATGACGAATCGATGACTAATCGATAAAATCAATGATTAATCGATGACTTAAAATTTTTACTCATTGATTTATTCAAGTTAAACAGGCCGGTTATAATTGTTTGCACGAGAGGTATCATTTGGTGAAGCATAAGGAACATTACAATTAAGGTATGTGAGCAGAATGCGAGGAATAATTTTAAATCAGCCACTGTGTATTTAAGGTCAGGGTGCGCAAAAACCGGGAAGTTGTCGTTCTCACTTAGCGACTAGAGAAACATACGGAAGCATTCGAATTTGCGTCAAGTCAAAACGAACATTGACATGAGCAGCTATACTGCTATACTGTATCACTGAAAAAGAATACTGATACAGAGTACTAATAGAATCCGAATATGCTTCATCGCTATTGGTCTTTTAGATCTAAATATGAGCAGAAGAACTGTGTGCAGACTGTGTGTAGTCTAATTTGTTAGTTCTGATGGAATCAATTCACGAGTCAAGTTCCGGTCACGAGTCAAGTTCGAGTCTAGTTTTTTTTTTCCTCTATTTTTTTTTAGATGCTTTTTTTCTATAATATTATTCCAGGGAGTTTTAGTTTCACTGATTTCTCTCTCTATATATATAATTCCTAATTTAGGAATTATATGGGTCTGTATACACCTAATAGACCTTTTTACCGATACGGCGGCCATATTGAATAAATTAGATTTAAAGAGTATTATGGGATTCCCAGGGGGCAAAACAAATCTCGCGTGACAGACGTTTCGCACAAGTTGTTTTTATCTGAGAGCGTTTTGTAGTTTTATTTGCTTGGTCATGGCCGACCTGTCAGATGAAAACAAAAAGGAGTTCAGTATTGAGGAGCTTAACGCATGGAACGTCGAGAAACTGCGAAAATATTTGAAAAATCGGGGTATTTTTATCACCAGTGATCCTCGTAAACGCGACTTGGTTTCGAAAGTTTACCATTGCTAATTAATTCTTATTTGTTTTTTTGCTTTTTGCTTTTTGATATGACAACGTTGTTGCAATTAGGTGTACATGTATAGAGAGAAATCAGTGAAAATAATACTCTCGCCTCGGGAATCGCTCCGAAATGGCCTAAATCCCCGAGTAGACACAAGTTATACAACAAGGAAACATAAGGCATTTTTATTGTATTTTTATTCCCGATACTGTTCCTAATAATATGTTGTTCGTTAAATTCCCATACAAACCTTTAAGAGTGTTTTCACATGACGTCATGAAAATTAAAAAATTTAAAGTATACATCCTACAAAGCTGTTTCTAACATGGTATGTGGATACCAGTGTTATAATCTTTCACAAAAACTTTCAGGTTTTAACGATGTTTCGTTTTCGATTTATAAAGGTTGTAAATGTGTCACGCAATTCGTCACGCTATTTCAGATAAGCCGTGAAAATAAACAAAATTGAAATAGTTGAAAGTTATTAATGACTTATAGATGCTTATAAGCCGATTTCATGCCGCTTATAGTGAATACAATATTTTGTGATGAGATTTTTGGTGTTATTAAGACTTCAAAGTCTTTAAATTTTTGGCCGCCATGTTGGTGTCGCCGACCAACATGGCCGCTCCATACATGTCTATACTCATTCGCCTATAACTCTTGAATGAAATGCTCTTGCGCTTCACAATTTGGCCCAGATGTGTAGTTTTAAACTGTCTACAATCCCATAAACATTTTAGAATCGAAAACTGCTCCTGAATTTTGATATGCGTCAGTGAAAACACTCTATAACTTTCGTTGTTACGCCACATCGGCTTCTTCCCTACTTTATCAGTTTGTGTCTCGCAAAGTCAACTTTTTTTACATAGATCAGCCTTGCAGTTTATTGTTGTGTTTCATTTTTTTTTTTGGCTGATTTGATCTTTCGTAGATTCTACGTATCGTTTACAGCATTATCGTCTGCGGTCCTTTGCAGATTTTACTTATATTACGCAAGGCACCGCTGGTCACCGCTGTTACGTTACGTCTCAGTGGCGTGACGGTCATATTACAAAACTCGCAAGCTCACACTAGGAGCTTGGGTTACCTGTAATAAAAGCTTAATTTTTAAAGTCTCTACCCTTTCGTGGACTTCAATTTGCTTGAATTTGTACGGGAGTCCAGAATTTTCGTAGAATTTCCATGTAATCACTTATTCTTGCCGATCCAAAATATTATATCTTTGTGATAATAGTGAGTGTTGATTTAGTTCAGACTGAGGCACAGGCGGCCCAAGCTCACTATCAGATAACCGGGACGTGACCTTTGCTTTATGAGTGGTATTGTGTTACAAAGATTGGATTTATAAAGGTTTGTATGGGAATGCAACGGTTTTGTTTTAAACTTAAAAATTCGAATGTTTTGTGAATAAAATTGACTTACCCTGTTGCTGTGTTGTATTCTTTGTTGTTTGCCTGCTCCTCGGGACGATTTAGCGCGATTTCGGCGAGTTATCGTTATTTCAGCAGTGGAACACCGAAATAACGATAACTCGCCGAAATCGCGCTAAATCGTCCCGAGGAGCAGGCAAACAACAAAGAATACAACACAGCAACAGGGTAAGTCAATTTTATTCACAAAACATTCGAATTTTTAAGTTTAAAACAAAACCGTTGCATTCCCATACAAACCTTTATAAATCCAATCTTTGTAACACAATACCACTCATAAAGCAAAGGTCACGTCCCGGTTATCTGATAGTGAGCTTGGGCCGCCTGTGACTAAGGCCCTATTTACATGGAAAGTATAGGATCCTAGTGCTAGGATGATCCTAGAAGGTTCATTTGGTTTACATTCACAAATGCGGCTGCCAGGATCAACTTGTCATTTGGTTTACATGAAAAATAGCTAAAAATAAGGCAGAATGACCCCAGTTCTTTTGGGTTCGGCGCGGTTGCAAAGCAAGACGGCGGGCGACAAAAACAAAAGTGAAGATAACCCTGGGACTCCCTGGAGGCCGTTTAAATGGAGCTAGGATGGTCCTAGCGCTAGGACCAATAGCAAAGCGCAAATGACGTCAGTACTCATGTTTGTCTGAGTTTATAATTTATTCTTGTTTATTCTTGCATTTCTGACAATAGAAATTCCTTATTAGGAATCCCCTGAGAGTCACTTTTGGTTTGTTTGTCTGAGTTTTAGTTCTATAAATAGTAATTGTGCGCTACGCTATTGCATCCCTTCGCATGTAAACTGAAAGCAGAAAACATGTTGCGAGCGGATGATAATAGTGCTAGGATGATCCCGGGATGATCCTTGACCTAGTACTAGGATCATCCCCTTTCCATGTAAAGGGGACCCAAATTAAATTTGCTCAGATTGTACACAATGACACTGTTCACACATCTGAAATTGGGTGTAGTTTTTTACGTGAAGGGAACCACGAGAGCGTATATACGTAGCCTGCTCTGAAAACGTGTGTGGATTTTGAGGTCAGGTCTGAAAACTGGTATGAAAAATGGCGTATTTTGGTCTGAAATAGGGTCAGCATTTGGAGAACCGGGTGACACACCCCCACCAAAAACAAAGAGTACACCCCCACCCCCCCCCCCCCCCCTCCACCTACTCCTCCCTGGAATTCGAGGTGGGGACGAGAAGGGAAAGGAGTGAATTGTGAGAAAAGGATACGTCACAAATAATTCGTTGCTTCATTTTGAACTCTCATGCAGCCACAAGAAAATGAATAGGATAATATCTCTTCGTTTCCTGGTTAGTCGCTATGGCTACTGCAATGCAGCATACTCCACTAAAACTGCTCAGAAAATTGGAATAATTGGTCTAGGAAATGTTGGATCAACAGTCGCCAAGAATCTTCTGAAGTCAGGCTTTACAGTATCAGCGCTTCTAGACACCAACCCTAAAGCGGGACAAGAGCTCCCTGGGAATATAGCCCGCCCGGGGACCCCAAGGGAACTAGCTGAGATGTGTGATGTTGTCATGACAGCCCTTCCAGCTCCTCCACACGTCAAACAGGTCCTGACAGGCGAGGATGGGGTGTTGGGTGGGTTACGCTCCGGTGGAATTTGGATTGACCATTCAACAACTGATTACCAGCAAACTTTGGAGCTAGCCAAAGAAGCAGGTATGTGTTCACAAATGGAAATGTAATAGCGTCTTGTTGTTTACTTCAGGGTAATGAAAAGTTGTTAAAATTGCTTGCGATAGCAGGATTTTTAGGTCGTTCGTATAGTAAAATGTGTGAACGTAAATATTCAAGAGGAAATATAGGAAATGTTTGACCCATTTAGCCGACACTTCAGTTCATGTAAGCATCGTGGATATTAGATTGTTGGAGCAGGTCGCGAATGATAATGATCTCTGGTGACTAACTGATCAGAACCGAGGGAGAAAGAGCTAAAGAAAAAGATACGGAGATGAGGACGTCATACTCTGAGGAAACAAAATTAAATGGCAACCTAGTGGCAAAGAGACAATTAATACAGTCAGTTTACAACACTGAGAAAATAGAAACATTCGCCTGAGATTAAAAAACAGGGATAAAATGAACGATGAAAGTGTACAGTATACAATGAAAATAGGTAAAGCCGGACTGATATGAGAATTTCTAGCAGATTGAATTGTGTGGATGCGGGTGGTTAGCCTGTTTGGCGGTGTAGTGGTTAGCCTGTGTGGTGGTACGTGTAATGGTTAGGGTTAGGGTTAAATCGGCTTATAAGCCCATGATCTATAATTTAAAAATAACTTTCAACTGGTTCAATTTTGTTTATTTTCACGGCTTATCTGAAAAAGCGTGACGAATTGCGTGACGCATTTACAACCTTTATAAATCGAAAACGAAACATCGTTAAAACCTGAAACTTTTTGTGAAAGATTATAACACTGGTATCCACATACCATGTGTTAGAAACAGCTTTGTAGGAAGTAGATGGGGTTAGTTTCTAGAGAAACTGTGGTGCTGCGTCGGTGGGGGTGAAGCACAAGAATTTGGTTTTATCGACTGAGTCGATAAGGTAAATTAGCCACCGTAAAAAGATTCGAGAAAGTTGACGTTTCGAGCGATTCGCTCCGACGAAGGGCTAGCGCTCGAAACGTCAGCTTTCTCGAATCTTTTTACGGTGGCTAATTTACCTTATCGACTCAGTCGATAAAACCAAATTCTTGTAGGAAGTAGGACGTACACTTAAGATTTTTGAATTTTTATGACGTCATGCGAAAACCAAGAATAGATACATTCCTTTATATGCTACAAAGTAAAATCTTCATTTATTTTTCCTGCTTAACGCGCGTTTGTTGCTTTTGGGAATGGAAAAATGAGCTTTATGAGTTACTTAGAGCGGTTATCAGTTGGGTTTCGAAAGTTATTTCGCGATTGCTTTGGTTTTGCATTGCTACGCTTTGTGATTGGCTAAAAAATCTCGCGCCACTTTCTCGACCAATCAGAAGTAAATCCAAAACCCATCCTAACCTGCACGCACGCGTTTTCCCGCGCTTGACGCTGGCTACATGTAATAACTTCGTGTTCTGATTGGTTCATTGGATTGTCTGCGTCTGCTGTGATTGGCCAGAGTGATTTGTTTGGTTTGGGTTTTACGACACTCAATATTCAACCCTTTCACTCCCAGAGTCAATCATGGAGACATGTAGTGTAGTTTAACTTTTGAGTCTGTTGATGAAATCCTATGGTGTGACCATTCAAATGAAACCTCTTCAGCAGTACTTTTGCATGGTACTATTTGTTTTTCAATATTTTACAAAATGAAATTTGGAATTTTTTTAAATTTGATATTTGGCACTCTTGGGAGTTAAAGGTTTAAAAACTGCTCTATACTTTTCTTTTTATAAAGGTAAGAGAGGTATCCGAGTACTTGAAGCGCCAGTAACAGGAGGTATGGCACTCCTAAAACAAGGCAAAATGACGGTCTTGGTTGGCGGAGACAAACAGCTCTTTCAAGACTGCCTCCCAATTCTTCAACAGAGCGCCAAGATGGTACTGTACATGGGCGAGATGGGCACTGCTACCATTGCCAAGGTGATCTCCAATATGCTGGCAGCTACCAATACTGTGGCAATGGGAGAAGCAATGATGCTGGGTAAGAGGGGTGGTGTGAATCTAAGGTCTCTTTTTGAAGCCATTAGATTTAGCGCCGGGAACACCTACGTATGGGAAACGGAAGGTCCGCTGGTTTTCAATGGTACTTATGAACCGGATTTCACCATTGAGCTTCACTGCAAGGATTTGAACCTTGGCTACGAGCTCGCTCGTAAGTTTAAAGTTCCTATCGAGTTGCATTCGCACGTGGAACAAATATACAACCGCGCTCGCTTAAAATACGGGAATGATGTAGGATCGTCACACCCACCAAAGATGGCGGAGGAAGATTTAAACGAGCCGCTGCAGATTGGTGGATTCGAGGACTGGACTTATACCGTTGAACATGTCAATGGTTCAATGGCCGTTGTACACACAACAAAGGACAAAGTCTATGGTAAAATTGAAGACTGATCATTTTGATCCGTAAAGTCTGTAACTTCTCTTAATATTTTTATATGTTAATATGTGGTATTTTAAACTTGTATTTTATCTTTAGATTTTTTATTGGATTTTTATAATCGTATTTTAAACATTTTTGTCGTCAATTTGTTATATAGCATTGTAATAGCATTAATATTAGAGTGTTTATTAGAGGGCCACAAGTTTATTAGCCACGCTATTCCGTGCCACCCTCTTTAAATAAAGATACTTATAATGATTACAATGATAAGGAAGAAGATTACAGCGTACGGTTAACTCATAGCAGATTTCGATTCACGAAACAATAAAAAAAAGAAAGCCATTTCACCAACAACACCAGGAGCCCTGGTTATGCTACAAAAATTATCAGTCAGGCAAGATAGAGCGCTTTTGAATTGACTGTCAAAAGTAATTTCGCGACAGCTTTGGTTTTGCATTGCCACGCTTTGTGATTGGCTAAAATATCTCGCGCCACTTTCTCGACCAATCAGAAGTAAAATCAAAACCAGCACGCGTTTTCCCGCGCTTGACGCCGGCTACTTGTATTTGCTTCGAGCTCTGATTGGTTCATTGGTTTGTCTGGTCTACTGTGATAGGCCAGAGGGACTACTTTGGTTTTAGTTGTAGTAGTAGTAGTAGTAGTAGTAGTAGTAGTAGTAGTAGTAGTAGTAGTAGTAGTAGTAGTAGTAGTAGTAGTAGTAGTAGTAGTAGTAGTAGTAGTAGTAGTAGTAGTAGTAGTAGTAGTAGTAGTAGTAGTAGTAGTGTCAATCATTCTAGCGTTTCTCACACTAATTGGTGACACTAATTAAAAACTACGATAAACATTAAAATTTTATAAAAGTCCTTATCCTAAATAAAACTCTAGTTAAAAACTAATTCTGATAAAACCCTAGTTTAAAACGTATTCAAAAACATACCCTAATCACATCAGTTACGATCACTTATCTTCCTTAAAATACGGGAAGCATTCTTTTAAGTATTTTGGGCCTTTTTTGTGGTCCAAGTTGACAAAGGAGGAACGTGGTTTGGATAGTGTGAGTACTTTTAAACGTCGGATAAGGAAAAGAGACTTAACGCACCTTATTGAAGATGGGACTTGCAAGAACTGCTGTTTATGTTATAGTTAACTTAGGCGCGTGGTAGAGTAAAATCGTAATTCCTTAAGTTGTATCGTTTTTCTCTTTCCCCCGTGTAGGTTGAAGAGATCTTGTAGATACTTCGGTAGTAGGTTATTCTTAGCTTTATACATTAGAACATTACGACACTCAATTGAAAACCGCTCTATCACAATTTATTATGTAACTGACTTCAGTAAATTACAAGGATTTCTCCCACCGCGGAAAAATCATATCTCGACACATGTAAAGATATCAATTAAGATATCAATATTTTCCGTTATTAAATGTCAAACAACCTAAAAGATAGCATCTTCCATCTTCACTTAGCTTTCTTAGCCCCTGATGAAGGTTAGTTTTGTCTAACCGAAATATTGGGCAAATATTATTAAAAGAAATCGAACGAATTCAGCTGTCTGATCAGCCTTGCATGGTAAAGTTTTTTTTTATTTAGTTCATTGCTGATCCTGATCTTACACAAAATCCAGCTACATTTTGCTCCTGTTTGTTCAAGTGTTCCTTGCATCGTTACAGAAGTCTTTTGAACCTAAAAGATGTTGGTCTTCCGTCCAAACCTCTTGGGATCTTCGTCAATCGTCGGAAAATCTCGGAAAATGATCGAAAACGTTCGTACAACCTTTGGACAGTATTCGGAGAATTTTCGAAAATCTTTGGAAATCTTCGAAAAATCTTCGAAAAATTAGAGTCGTTTGTATGATAAACAAAACGATACATGGCTACTTGGACAGAGATGAAATTTCTCTTATCAGAGAAAAAATAGTGCAAAATTATTACAAATTCATTCAAGGGTTTCAGTAAGACAAGAAATAATCATATTGACGAATTTACGGTTGTTAAACATCCATCAACTGTTAAGTCTTAATTAATATTTTAAATCATGTAATTTGTGATAATCGGTATTGACATAAATTAATATTTTGCCGACACGGAGCAGAGAACCGGGGACTAGTGTAGTGCGCAGGGGCTCACGGTTCGTGAGTTTGAAAAGTGTTCGTTGATAGATTTGTGTCATTCTACGGTCAGCCTCGCCGCCTCTAGTACTGTTCAAACAAGTTAACTTTTGTCTTGTTTATTGTAATACCTTAAGATTTGTTATCGGCAGTTTTTAGCCGCATTTTAGTCGTTTGTTTCTTAGTTAAAAACACCTTAAAACCCCAAAGGTAGCACCACTGCATAGGTCGGGGGTACACGGTCCCTATTTTTTCCAACAGTTGGTTTTTTGGGGTTTACGTGTCCGGCTCTGGTGCGCTTAGAGTTATCGTTATATTATAGTTCTTTGTCAATAACAAAATGTATCGTGGGCCTGGCCGGCCAACCTAGAGTTATGGTAATATTATAGTATAGTATATTATAGTAATATTGTAATACGATAGTCCTTTGTCAATAATAAAATGTATCGTGGGCCTGGCTGACCAACGCGCCCATGCCTCAACCTTTGAGTGTGTTCGGTTGTGTAGTGAAGGCAAAATAACATGCATTTTTGCGATGTCTAACTATGACTCAGTTTTCTAATTTTTTGTTCCTAAAAACTGGGATGAGCTCTTCTGTAAATTTTTTGTGACTTCTATTCAAGAAATGTTGTCAAATTTAAACCAGTAATTGTTTTAAAAGTGATTTATAGCGTGAAACTCAGCCACACAAAATATGAAACTTGAGGAAGAGCACATCTGCGATGCGTGTAAATATGAAAGCGTGAAACGTGAAATGGAAGCGTGAAGCGTGAAGCGTGATTTTATTAAATTGTGAATGACTTGTCGAAATTTGAGCGACAGCAGAAAAAAAGCATGTGATTTTAGCGACGTCTGTCTGTTTCTAAAGGTAATGTTACACGGAACGATTTTTAACGACGATTTTCGTTTCGTTAAACGCAGCACGCGGGGCGATTTTTAACGCAACATTTTGTTGCAGTAACATGTCACATACCTCGTTACGGCCCTGGCATGTTGCAAGTTTATGAAGGTGGTTAAAAAACTTGAAGCATGGGGCCACAACAAAATATTGTGTTAAAAATCGTCCGCGAGATGTTATGTGACGATAGATTTTGCGCTAATGTGACGATAAGTTTTTCCTACTTTGGCGCGGAATGGAAACTGTAAACTTGAACGATACTTCTTGAGTGAAAATGACTTTACGCGGGGAAACTTAGCTCTTGAGCGACCACGCTTGCAGCGGAGAAAAGGCTCGTCACAACCTCGGTACACGGGGATCTACTAGCAAGGACTTCTTAGGACTCAGCAAATACAACAGAACGTCGGCCAGCATAGGTTTATTCGTCTCTGACTCTCATCTTGATCTTAACCTGGCTCTACGCAGCCTTGAACGTAACCTGGATGTTAACCTTGATGCTCACCGAATAACGTTTACAATTGTACTTCTATATATAGTGCAATCAGAGCAGAGTACAAGTTCCTCTATTGTTCAAGTAAAATTACGAGCATGCGTTCGTGGCTCACGAGAACAAAAGAACTACTTAGAAATCCTAGGACACGTAGTATTCTGCTTTGTTACCAAAGTTGAGTGACAACCTAGAGCACTCCCCTTGAAAGAAACTACATTAAAAATTTACGAGAGCAGAAGGACTTTGCTTCCGTAGGCAACTCTAACAAAGGACAAAGAAACGTATGGACACTTTCCGATGAGTGAAAGGACTTAACTACTTAAATATTCTTTTCATGAAACTTAAGCTATTGAAAACGCACGTGGCGAGAGCTAGGCAGATGTACAACTTGTACACGTTACTGCTTGAATACATTATTTGATGCTATTGTTTACTAGACTATGCTTTGGCTTATGTAATATTTTTTAAACGAACTTTACTTTTGAATGTTTTAAGAACATTGGAAAAGTCTCTCGTGACACAAGAGGTATCATTTGCTGCAGCATAAGGAACATTACAAGGTATGTGAGCAGGATGCGAGAAATAATTTTAAATCAGCCACTCCGTGTATTTAAGGTCAGGGTGCGTAAAAACCGGGAAGTTGTCGTTCTTACTTAGCGACTAGAGAAACATACGGAAGCATTCGATTTTGCGTCAAGTCAAAACGAACATTGACATGAGCAGCTATACTGCTATACTTTATCACTGAAAAAGAATACTGATACAGAGTACTAATAGAATCCGAATATGCTTCATCGCTATTGGTCTTTTAGATCTAAATATGAGCAGAAGAACTGTGTGCAGACTGTGTGTAGTCTAATTTGTGAGTTCTGATGGAATTATATTTCACAGACTCCGTTCGAAATATATGAGAAAACAAATGGTAGATTTTCCTGTTAAGTGCTTCAAACCACCTTTTAACGCCAATTAGGGGTACCCCGAATTGGAAAGAAAAACAAGGGGGGCCTGGGGTGTACCCACAAGGCCCCGGGACCAATAACTCGTGGTCCCATGATGCTTGAGTAGCTTTTTTCCTTGTGCTTCAAACACTTTTACTCTATTTTTTTGATAAATTTATCCCCTTTTCAGGTTTTTCTCTGTGTTTTATCGCAGAGGTTATCTTTGCTTTTATATTCTACTCCTTTTCAGGAGATTTGCTGGCTTTATAATGTCAACTAGGCGACACGGTCACGTTCGCCTTCTTCCCGCCGAAACTCGGCTCCTCCTTCATCCGAGGATCGAAGTAATCATTCTCCGCCGAAACGCCACAGGAATGAGGAAAGTGAATCTCTTCAAAAGATTCTACAATCAATTGACTCGCTTGCAAAGCGGATGGACACTTTAGAATCTCACCAACTTCAGAGGGATCTTATCCCGAGCGTTTCGGACGTGTACGAAGGACACGAAGATGATTCGTTGTCAATCATGGCGGACATAACCGACTTGGAACACAGCCCTTCTCATGAGGCATCAATAGAGCTTATTAAAGCATCCACAGAGCCTATTAAGGCATCCACAGAGCCTATTAAGGCACCCGTAGGCCCAAATGGGGCACCTCAAACGTTGAATGTATCGTCCTCGGAGCCTCGTATTAAGGACCAAGAAGATTCCGCAAATGCTGAGATTATTAGTGAGGATCACAACCTTTTCGATCCACTGGCCGGCACAACATCTTGGACTACTTCTGCATCATTTTCAAAATTTTTGGAGACTAATTTTCGGTGAAAATTGTCTTATCAGCAATCACTTGTTATTCTTGAGGAATGGGCTATCCCTGAGGTGGATGCCCTTCAGTCTCCTAAGCCTGATCAGCAATTGCTGAACCAGGTCCCTACAAACGTGAAAAAGTTTATCCAAGAGAGGGACAAGGAAATGTTTGCTGTCCAGCGTGCCTTTTTAAATGCCACAGGTCCACTTTGTGGACTACATGATTGTATAGATACTGGTTCTTCACCATCATATGAGGAAATTAAACTTGCCTTAGAGCAATCTCTCTGCCTGTTAGGCTCAGCTAACACTCAATTGTCAATTTTTAGACGTCAGAGAGTCCTTGCAGCCATTAATAGATCAAGAATCAACTTGGCAGAGTTGCCATTACCTAATGCCAAGACTTGGTTATTTGGAGATGAATTTCCATCCTTGGCCTCTAAGCAGGCAGAGTTATCCAGAGGTCTTACTAAGAATTTATCCCAATCTGCCAATAGGCCATTGGCCAAACGTGGTACTGGTTCCTTTTCACAAGGAAAGTATCGGGGGTCAAAATTTTTCCAAATATCAATCCAATAACAGGTATTCAAACACCTCCAGACCTCAATCAAACTACCAGTGTCCTCGGTCAAAAAATGGAAATTTTCGTCCCTCAAAAGGACGTCAGCCAAACTCCCAGGATGCATAGACACATGGAGAACTCTAACTTCGGACCCAGAGATCCTATCTCTTGTTTTGGGATACAAGATACAGTTTTTCAGAACCCCTGTTCAAAAATTTCCACAAGTCACCCAATCATTGGGTCAAGGTTCAATCCTTGTTTCTCAGGAAGTCAACGAATTACTTCAAAACGGGGCTATCAAAATTACACCCTTTACAAGAGAAGGGTTTTACAGCCGTCTGTTTCTTGTCTCCAAAAAGGATGGGCCTATGCGTCCGGTGATAGACCTGAGTGCTCTAAACAAATTCGTTGTAAACGATCATTTCCAGATGGAAAACCTAAGTTACTTAAAGACGTTGCTTTTGCCAGGGGATTTTATGACAAATATAGATTTAAAAGATGCATACCTGTCAGTTGCTGTTCACGAACATTCACAAAAGTTCCTCAGTTTTATTTGGGAGGAGAAATGTTACCAATTCAAAGCTCTCCCATTCGGCCTGTGTTCTGCGCCGAGGATATTTACCAAACTGTTGAAACCGGTTGCTGCTTTCCTACGAAAGAAGGGCATTCGAGTACTCATCTATCTGGACGATTTCCTCCTTTTGGCTCAAACGAAGGAAGAGGCTACCAGAAATACTCAAATGTTAGTAACACTCCTCCAGTCCCTAGGTTTTACAGTAAACCTCAAAAAATCCTCTCTTGCTCCAACACAAATGATTACCTTCCTGGGTTTCAGCATAGATTCAAGGTCAATGATGATTACACTCCCATTAACAAAGGTCCAGAAGATTCTGGAATGTTGCCAGAAGCTGACAGCTTCCCAAACTGTCACACTGCGAAGTGTAGCAAGTCTGATCGGTCTTTTGGAATCCTGTCGACCAGCCATTTGGCGTTCCCCTCTTCATTTTCGGCACTTGCAGATGGATCTGATAAGGGATCTGCAAATGAACCATGGATGTTACGACTCCCAGATAACCCTTTCACAGGGTGCCCAGAAGGAACTCGACTGGTGGCTGGAAAACACTCCCGGTGTAAACGGCAGCCCTGTGCACCTGCCCACTCCGGATCTGCTAATTACGACCGACGCATCGATGAAGGGCTGGGGAGCAGTGCACCAGTCATTCAAGACCAACGGCAAATGGTCAGAACAAGAATCACTCCGACACATAAACTACCTGGAGTTGAAGGCAGCCTTCCTAGCACTGAAGTCCTTTCTCAAAGGCAGATCTCACTTGACAGTGTCTCTGAGGTTGGACAACACGACAGCTATTGCCTATATAAACAACAAAGGGGGAACCCGTTCTCCACAACTTCTAACCTTAGCTCTAGAACTGTGGGACTGGTGTCAAGCAAAAGACATCTTTGTGATAGCCACTCATGTCCCAGGAAGAGACAACGTCTCTGCGGACATGGAATCAAAAGTATTCAAGGACATGAGCGAGTGGAAGTTGAATCCAACCATCATCCAACCATTCCTTCAGAACTGCCAGACAGATCTTTTTGCAAGTCGCCTGTCCACCCAGCTGAAGAATTACATCAGCTGGAGGCCCGATCCAGAGGCCATCCACACAGATGCCTTAACAATACACTGGGCTCCTCTGAAGGGCTATGCCTTTCCACCCTTCAACTTGATATCCAAAACTTTCGTGAAGGTCATGATCGACAAGGCGGAGATAATTCTGGTAGCTCCAATTTGGCAGGCCCAGCACTGGTGGCCAGTCCTGTTGAAACTCCTGATATCGCAACCAGTGATTCTTCCGAACAATCCAACTCTGTTACTGGACCCGTCAGACCACAAGAGGGTTCACCTAATGTTCCCTCGCTTGCACCTGGCCGTGTTCCACATCTCTACCAACGCTTCCAAGCTGAGGGCATTCCGTCAGACGTTGCCAAACTACTCATCGCAGCGACTCGTTCCTCCACACACAAAACCTATGACTCAAGTTGGAACCGTTGGTGCCGCTGGTGTTCTGGACGACAAATTGATCCTCTTCAGGCATCTTTAAGTGATATCCTTACATTTCTGACTGAAGCATTCAACAAAGGTCTCGCTTACAGGTCACTCAACGTTCTTCGTTCTGCTATTTCGTCTACTCATCCTACTATAGATGGATACCATGTTGGTCAACATCCATATGTTACTAGACTCCTCAGAGGTGCTCTCAATACACGCCCTCCTAAACCCAGGTACACACACACCTGGAATGTTGATGTTATGGTTAACTACATTGTTTCTCTTGGCAAGAACCGTTCTCTTGCACTTAAAGTTATTTCTATGAATTTGGTCACTCTCTTTGCATTAACCTGCCCAGAAAGGATTTCTGCTCTTGCTACTCTGGATCTCAGGCACTGCACCGTTCATCCAGAAGGAGTGTCATTTAAGCTCTCCACCCCTAGGAAGTCTGGTAGTGCAGACAAACCAGCAGAAGCCTTCTTCGCTCGTTTCGACCAGGACAAAAGACTCTGTCCTGTGAAATGTTTTCAACATTATCTCAAGTCAACAAGGAACATTCGTCCTGTCATTCCGTCTTCTCAACCTGACAAATTGTTCATCTCGTTCATACGTCCCCATAAACCAGTCACTTGTACAACTCTGGGGCGCTGGTTAAGAAACTTTATGAAAGCAGCAGGAATAGACAGCCAAATCTTCAAAGCTCACTCGGTGCGTGGTGCATCAACGACAGCAGCCGCCAATACCTGTGTCCCATTGCCAACCATGGCTATGGCCGATTGGTCTTCCCCTTTAACGTTCAGAACTTTTTATTATAAACCCTTGTTTAACTCGGACTTTGCTACTGGCGTATTGTCGTCAAAGTAGATGTAATCTCAAATCAGATGTAATATCAGGTTGCTGCTTCTTCACTTTGAGTACCCACGTACTATATTCATTAAAAGTGTATGCGTTGCACCTTTGTGGTGCAAATGGCGTTAAAAACTACCATTTGTTTTCTCATATATTTCGAACGGAATCTGTGAAATATAATACGAATTATACTAGGGCCGCGAAGCGGCCTGAAGTAATAATTCAGATTATATTAACAGACGAAGTGAGAAATATATGAGTACCCACCCTTTGCCCTTCCCTTATGTTTATTTTTTGCTTGTTGCTGTCTATCGCACTTGCGTCAAAAAGCTACTCAAGCATCATGGGACCACGAGTTATTGGTCCCGGGGCCTTGTGGGTACACCCCAGGCCCCCCTTGTTTTTCTTTCCAATTCGGGGTGCCCCTAATTGGCGTTAAAAGGTGGTTTGAAGCACTTAACAGGAAAATCTACCATTTGTTTTCTCATATATTTCTCACTTCGTCTGTTAATATAATCTGAATTATTACTTCAGGCCGCTTCGCGGCCCTAGTATAATTCGTATTAGTTCATGAGTCAAGTTCCGGTCACGCGAGTCAAGTTCGAGTCTAGTTTTCTTTTACCTCTATTTTTTTTCGATGCTTTTTTTCTATAATATTATTCCAGAGAGTTTTAGTTCCTCTGATCTCTCTCTATATATATAATTCCCTGGAAATAGGCCATTTTTTTTAATCATGTGATGTGATTTGAAATTCGCTAAATGAATCAGCCTCGAATTGCATCAAAGTGACACCCAGAAACTGAAGCAAATGATTTCTCTCAATAACATAATTAATTCGTATTAACAATGATTTAGAAATACATAGACAAGTAAAAACAAGCGATATAATATCCCGACGTTTCAGCGACCTCATGACGCCATTATCAAGGGTACAAATGAGAATAAAATTAACAAATGCGAGTTCAAGAGTAATAACTAATTTACATAGCGGAGGTGGCTACACAAATATTTTAGCACGGATAGAATCCGTTTGCAATGGTTGCTGGTCAGCAATTCTCGAGTTGATAAAGGTATTAATGGCAGAGTTGATAAGGTGGTAAGGATAGTCCAAACGTGAAAATAAAGACTTCAAGCGCTCACACTCCTCCGAGAAGTAAGGCCATGAAGAAGACAAACGGTACGCGCGATCGAGCATAGTTGTTAATAAGCTCCGTTTGTATCGATTGTCAACGTGGCTCTGATAGTGGACAAGTAAACCAGTGTTGGTAGGCTTTACATAAACTTTAGTCTCAATTAGGGGTGAACGGTTTAGTAGCTGGGTGCCAAGAAAGGGGAGCGTGCCATCTTTTTCGATTTCCATTGTGAAGCTGACAGAGGGATGGGCGTGGTTCAGGACGTTTAGGAAGTCAGTAGCTGCAGTAATGTTGGGCATTATAGTGAGAGTGTCATCAACATATCTGCGATAGTAATCAGGCAGCTTGCCTTCTAGCTCTAGCTTTTCTTCCAACGATGACATAAACACGTTAGCTAACAAGGGCCCGAGGGGGGACCCCATGGCCACTCCGTCGATTCTCATTTGTACCCTTGATAATGGCGTCATGAGGTCGCTGAAACGTCGGGATATTATATCGCTTGTTTTTACTTGTCTATGTATTTCTAAATCATTGTTAATACGAATTTTAAAACGCGATGATCAGCTTCATTCGTTTAGAAGACTTGAACGATGTTGCACGAAACAAATTAACTGCGATTGTTCAATCGAGTTTCTTAGACTGTCAAAACTTCAATCTCACTCCAACGTTTGATCAAGTTGACAAAGACAGAAAGT